>NW_018921751.1:1089364-1181014 GCF_002207925.1 Prunus avium | reverse complement strand
ACTCACAAACTATTACTGAATCAATTAGTATAGGCATGCAAAACCAGGACATAGGACCAGACACAACGCAAGCCTCTCACCTGTTCAAGTTGATAAACTCTTTGCACCCCCTGACTTCCTTTATCCAGCAAGGAAACTTCCTTCACAGCAATGAAGCATCCGCAACTGCAGGAAAGAAAACTCATAATCAACAAAGTTGTAAAAAATATCAGAACTGATGGAAAGTTGAAACAAGGTTAGGACAATGGAAAAATCAACACGGGACTTGACTTTTGGGGACTGGGGTTGCAATTATATATATATGTGTGTGTGTATATATATAGATGTATGTATATAATGAACCAGATTGGCCTAGCGGGTTTTGTTGTTGAGATTTTGGAACTGTACCAAACTATACAATGAGCTATGAACAATGATGGTTGGGTAATCTAGAGAAAAAAGGCATCTAGGACAGACATGTTTCAGAGAAAGAGAAACAGAGACAGAAGTATCTGACCCAAAGGCCAATTGAAAACCCCAGACCAAGCTAGGGAGAAAACAAAACCTTGCCAAAAAGCAACGAGAGACAAACCCAGTACAAAAAACTCTCTCTCTATCTCTCTGTCTCTGTCTCTGTCTCTCTCCCGTGTCTTCCTCCTAAAGCCCCAAGAACACAAAGCCCCCAATCTCATAGAAACCAAAAAAAACCTAATTTCATTACATATATAAACCCAAAAATCATAAATGTAATGAAAAGATGAACTTACTGATGAGTAGCTGATTGTTGTTAGCAATGAACTTCCTTGATTGAGACTGGAATTTTGAGATAGCGAAGGAAGAAGAAAAGTGAGAAGAGCAGAGAGTGAAGGTCTCAGAGAGAGTGAAGGTCGCGAGATATTTTGTGAGAGGGACAAACGTTGTCCTTTCGTAAAATGTTTAGGGGCATTATAGGAATAATGAAACTTTCATTAATAAAAAAACCGGCTCTTTTTTTAAGCAGCTTTTGAAAGCTGGGTATCGGCTGCTTTGAGTTTTTGCTTTTTATGATGGGTGTTTTTAAAATAAGCTTGCTTTTTTGGGTTTACCAAACACCCAATTCATGCCAAATTTTTATTAAAGCTGCTTTTTAAAAAATTTCAGCGGGGCCAAACGCCACCTAAACAACTCAGGTCTCATAGGAAACCTTTTTCTTTTCTTCTGTTTTTATCATTATCAAAGCTGCACAGTGATATCCAACTTGCACCGCCTCCTAATTTGGTAGTGAGTTTTGTTGGTCGCAATCTCTAGATCTATAGTGCCTCTCAATTCTCTGATAAATTTTCTGGTCTTTTTCGGCAAGGATTGTGGTCTCTATGAAGGCTAAAGACAGAAGAAAGTTCAGAGAGGTAAAAACAAAGCAATGAAATAGAGGGATAAAAAGTTCTCAATTTGCATGTCAAATCTGCTATTCCACCAAAGAATTGTGATGATGTGGAAAGAGATAGTGAAAAGAGTTCGTGTTGGTTTTGATCGGAGTTGGTCCTAATTTTTTCTAAGTCGGCGGAGATGGGTGTTGTTCATGGTGGTTTTCTCGGTTGTCAAGAGAGAGTTGGTGTAGCTGGGATGCATTCCGTGTATTCAGAAAACACTGAAATAGGGCAGGTATTTTAGGAATAATGGCGGGTGGAAAAATAAGACTGTATTTTTAAAATTTATGTTGTGGGTGGAAAGAGAAGGTGGGTATTTTAGGAAATATCAGCACTCCTTTTTTATTTTCCCCTTTCTTGTCGTCCTCTGTTTTACCAAACACCTCATCTTTGAATTTTTTAAAAAGAACCGCAATACCAAACCCACCCTTAAACCCTAGAATCTTAACCCTGTTGCCCAATCCTTAAACCCCGCCAGAATACAGCAAGAAAAAAACGAGAGAAAAAAAAACCTTAAACCCCCATAAACCTTCCGTACAACTCCTCCCCTCTCTTATGCAACGCATTAAACTCAAGCAGCTCAGGGTCTCCGCCGAAGCATCCTCACCTACCCAAAACCAAGCCACAAGCATTGCAAGTCTGCAATAGAATTGGGTTGTTTGTTTAAATTGGACTGATTTTGTTGGAGAGAAGTTTCTGTTTTGTTCTTAATATGGGAAAACAATCAGTTCAGAACCCAAGTAAGTTTTTTGTTTGGCTGCCAATGACCCAAGTACCTGTTGATTTACTATAATTCAATCTGTTATGTTTTTCTTATCTTAGAAGCTTCAATCTTTCAGTATTATTCTTCAGTTTAGCGTTGTGCTTATATTTTTTGTTTCTTCTTTGAAACAATAATTACTGGTGAGACAATTTTTTATTATTTTTCTTTCTTTAGCAGGATTTGGGAAACGCAAAATACCCAACAAGTTCAACACAGGCAGGAAAACTCGTCGTCTTGAGGAAGAAAATGTTGCACATCGCCCCTCCTCTACTTCCTCAGGCATGTTAACTTTAGAGTGTTTTCGGAAATTCCGAATGTGTGTTAGTTTTAACTTTTAATTTAATAATAACTCTACTTCCTCAGCCATGTTACATATTTGAACTTTATAGTGAATTGGGAGATTCCGAATGTGTGTTAGTTTTAACTTTTAATCTGATAATAAATTTTCTTTTCTTTTTTCTTTCCCTTTTAGCTGTTTTGTGGGCTGAATTTGTTCCTTAAAATTAGTACTTGAGATAATCACTGTTTTCCTTCAAGTTAGTTTGATTCCTGTTGTACCATTGAGGGTTTGCATCCAATTACTATCATAAGGGAGTTTCGATATTTAGTTGATGTTGATGCCTAATTATTGGAATATTCAAGATCAGGGTACTTTTTCTAATACAGGGGAACTACCAAAGGAAGAATCTAATGGTGTGTCCTCTGAAGACGAAATGGTTTATAAAGAGCCATCCATGTATGATAAATTGTTAATGACGCTGGGGTCATCTAGTAAATCTGTTGCCGCTGCATATAAACAAAGGTAACACTCTTCTCAAAGCCCTGAATTCAATTTCAGTCTGTTAGTGTGTGCTTATTGTATGTAATTAAAAGAAATTTTGTGGCCCCAGTATTAAGTGTACATAAGGCAGTGACTTTTGGTTGTTCAAGTATGTTTTGGCTCTTGTATTCACTTATTAGTGTGTCATGTTCTACTCAGCCAGATCTAAGCTTAGGATCTGAATTATGGTTTATAAGGTTCCTAGGCGCCTCTAGGAGTCAAGTACTCCTTTTGAGGGCGTACTCTAGGAATCAGCTACTCCATATGTTGTCGACTTCTTTACTTAGCAAAAGAAAAAGAGGAAAAAAAAGACCCTGCCGTCCTCTGTAACTCATTAAGGAATTCATTTTTTTGTTCTTTTATATGCTTGTTTGATGAGGTATGTCAACACTTTGTGCTTAAGAAAAATATAAAGCTCAACCAAGTTGGATTCTCAGCTGAGCTACATTTACATTTAATTGATAGCAATGTAACTTTCTGGAGTTATTATTGGGCAGTATAATTTATACGCATGCTCTTTTCTGAATGTCATTTATTTAAAACGGGTTGATTTATTCAAGAAATTTACAAGTAACATGTTACCATCTGCTTCTTTCCTGTGTAGAAAAAGACAAGAAGAAGGTTTAAGTGACTCAGAAAAGGATGAAGATGATGGGACTGAATCTTCTAGTGACTCAGATGAAGAGGATGATAGTGAAGAAGGTAGAGCATTTATGATTTTCATTCAAATATTAGTAAATATGTTTGCAGTCTCAGCCCATTTATATTAAATCCCTTTAAATGATGCTTACTAGTGCATTTTCATTTCGTAATGATTTGGTCTCTAGAACCCCATATCTTTTTTCGTTCTTTTTCCTTTTCTTTTTATGTAAGCAACCGAAAGCCCCTAATTAAGGTTCATATAGTCATATATCAATATTTTTATGGAAGGAAGACACTATTGTAGTCTGCATAAATGCTTAATTACCTTTCCATCTCCTATGCAATATGAATTAAGATGAGGTCTATCTTCTTTACAGTACATTGTTTTTTTTTCTTATGCGGCGTATTGGTGTTCCCCTTTATGTAATTGAGTTATGGTGTTGTAGAGATGGATTAGTTTTTTTTTTTAATCCCGATTCCGTCACTATGGATTGGGTTAATTAGTTTTAGGGACTGAGCCATGTGGAGCAAGGGTTTGGTGAGCAATGTTTCCTCATAAAGATCACACTACTGCATGGAGACTAAAGGAATGTAGTAAGTAGTAATTGGAATTCTAGGTTTGAGGGAAGAAAAGAAGTACTTTAGTATTGGTGTTCTGTTATATATACTAGCTGACATCCTTTGCACAATAGAAGAGCAATCGAATGACAAAATGATTTCCACAATTGTACTACACTTGATGAATTCTTTTGGGTTTTGATGCCGAAGAACGCCTTGCTCTTGTAAACATGGTTTACTATCCACCATTGTGTTTTGCTCTTTTATTGTCAGGTTAACTTAATAAACAAGATGTATAAGCGCAAGTCAGCTTGACCTTTTGTCTTGTCCTTATTTGTTAGCTTGCTCTACACTGCATATTATTTAATCCTTGTAATGTTTGTACATAGGAGTTGATGATGAATTTCCTATGAAAGGAAAACCCAAAGACCCTGAAATAGCTGGTATTGAGGAACAGAGTGAAGATGCTGAAACTGAGGATGATCTGGAGACCTCTGACTTGGATGACCAGGAGAGCTATGACTCGGGTGTACATGACCTGGGAATCAGTCGTCCATCTGCTGTTGAATCATCAATGTGCTTGAGGTGGATTTACATGAAATGTCGTGTTCATTTAGCTTTTATGTTTTTATCATGCATTGAAATTTTCAGTGTGTTGTGTTAAGCTTGACGTAAATCACCACTAGCTTAAAGTTTAATTGAGGGTCCAACAATCTTGAGTGTCATGTGGCTGTAAAGTACCTATGTTCATGTCCAAATATGAGTGCTAAGTGAGACAAGAGTGTAAGTTGGATGCCCCAACTGAATATAGGATGAAGGACAGTTTGGTTGAATGAGCGAACAAGAAAGTTTGAGGTATGATAACGTATGACCTAAGTGAGAATATGACCTTAGATGGGATTGAATGGGCAAAAAGAATGCTGTAGTTTCACACTATTTAATTGGAAGTAGGGTTGATTTATGTTTATCTATGATTCCATTATAAGATTTATTTTGATCAATATATTTCGTACTTTCTTAGGAAAACAGAGAATAAATAACAATTTATCATGATTACTTATTGTCACATTAGATTTTGTTAATTGGATAGATGCTATAAATGAAGCCCAGTTGAAGCGTATTTCAGTGAACATAAAATGGTTAAAGATTCTAATTCATTTGCCCTTTCCTCGGAAAGAGCAAGTTTCTTAGCTAGCCGAAATAGTTTTTGATTTGACCAAGGGACTTGTGTTTTTGGGAGTGTATGAAAAATGGATCTCTTACAGTAAATATGGGATTTTCTTTAGACCGAGTAAATGTGATATTTTAAATGGGATGACATTCATAAATTTTCCTTTTTCGTTAACCGTGGGAAGACAATAGAGGTGGTTGCGAATGTGCTGCAGCAAAAAGTGTTACATAGCCTGCTGCTTGGATTGGATAACATTTTGACCCCGATTAGAAGTCTAGAGTTGATACCTAGAGGTCAGGTTTTGTTGTTATAAAGATTATACCACTAGTCTACCACTAGTATTAAGGGGGTTTTTGATTCTTGATACAGAAAACTAAGTATAATGCTTTTTGTACACACACGCGCGCGCACACACACACACACACACACACACACACATGTATATTATATACATGCACACACGCACATAAACAGAACAAGAAAAAGCCACACTTAGGCCAACAAGAAAATGAGAAAAAAAACAGCCAAACTAAGTACGGGACCAATCAAGTTGAATCACACTGAAAGCTACATCCTTAAAGTTCTTAGACAATGTCATACACAAGGAAGCAAGGAATCTTAGTCTGACCCACAAATAAATTTTCCCTTCTTCCATATCTTCAGAATTTCTTCCATTAATGCTTCTATGTCTATGAATCTTTGTTTTCTGGTGCTATATGGTTATGAATTTTTATGGCAGAACTTTTTAGGTATTTCCATTTTGGTAATCTGTGTTTTTATCTTTCAACCTCAGATTGTATTGCATATATACACTTCATTCCCCTATTTTTTAATTTTTTTTTATCTTGCAGTTCCTTTGATGTACACTTTGGGCACAAGTTAACAAAAGCAGATGTTGAAAATCTGTCAAAAAAGAAATGGAAATATGAGTGGGAGGTGCCTGCTGTTGGGATGTCAAAGGGCAAGTGGGCTGGAACAGGAGAGTGTTTCATAAAAGTATGTCTCCTTTTTTTGAACTGTGCTACATATGTTTTTCTGTACTTTGTAAAAAAGCTCTTGAAAGGATCTCTTTTGTTTTTTCCTTTTTTTTAATGTAAATCCACAAACTGGAGGTATCCTTTCGCATCCTCATACTCCTCCCAACCTAGTGGAGGTTCTTATTGATTTTTTCTTTTAGGTACATGGTCCATGTCTTACCTACTTAGCATGCATACATTATAATGAGCTAGTTGAATTGAAAATGCTTTTTATTCTGCAATTTTCATATAATTATATTCATATATTCCTTTTTCTCTTTGAGTAATATTTTTCAGGATGACAACCCCAATTCTGGTTGTGGTCTGAAGCCAAAGTTGTACAAGCACTGGTTGGATGCATATAACACATCTGGAGGCAATAATTTTCATTCATCTAGACAAAGATTATTCTTCTCCCTCTGTAAGTGTACCCATTTCTACTTGAATTGATGTCTTCTCAGTGTCATTTCTTGAGTTATATCATTGAGTTCAATAGAACATGTTTCCCCTCAGTTCTCCACTCTCTTAAAAAGTTAATCTGATAATAATTCCATTTTGGATCTTGTGTGGTTGAGTCTACCAACTTTGTTCTGAAAGCACTCCCTGATATGATTATACAACTATGCTAAATATGTGCTAAACTTGATGTGATTTTTCTCTGACCTTTTCTTATGGAGCTTTAAACAATAAATTAATCTCGAGTACAGGTAAATCGAAATAGACTGTTCTTACCTTTATATTGTTTAGGCTTGTCTTTTGAGTTGAAACTGCAGTTAATGATTGATTCCTATTCCTCATTAGTGGAGCTTTAGCATCCATAATCAAATTGATGAGAGCCTTTATTTGTCTTCTTCACCATATAAATGATATTTAGTACAGGTTTGTAGTTTATGTAGTTTATCCAGTGTTTGTCTTTTCGTTGATCAAATAAATAAGATTTCTTTCATATGCCATGCTTCATCTGCCAGGACACCTCTGGGTTGATTCTGATGTCATATTTTTTAATTTCACAAGTCAATAAAATTTGATTTCCTGCTGGGTTGGTCTAAAACTGGATACATGATGTAGGACACGGGTGAATTTTAGGTTTAGGTAGTTTAGTGGAAGCGGAAACAATGGAAAATAGAAAATAGAACAAAAGGGATAGGTCAGGAATCACTCCAGGGGTTTGGCTTCACACCAAGTAGAGTTTTGGCTTCACACCAAGGAGTCTCCAATCTCTGGAAAGTAAACTTTTCTTTAATATCTCAAATCTCCATTTTAAAGAACTACATAGGGAGTATTTAAAGCAAACTAAAACCTAGAGATAATAGGATAAAAATCCCTTACTAAAAAGAAATCCTAATCCACAAAGGAACCAATCCAAATAAACTAGGAAACTTAAATCAAATCCTACTAAAAACTGGAAACTAAAACTTAGTAAAATCTGGAAAATCTAGAGAATCTAGGAAACTAATAAATCAGGAAACTAACTAATGATGTCCGCCTCAATACATGTCCTTGCTTTAGAGACAAAAAAAAAAATGATGGATTTAATACTAACACCGCTGTGTTTCAGCCATGCATCCGTTACTATGTTTTGGCATTTGGAAGGTAGGAATTAGCCATTGTCATTTACACTGGGCAAGTGGCTTTCCGATTATGAGTTCATTGGAGCATTCCTTATAAACATGTACAGCAATGGTAGTGGGTTACTCATGCATGAAAAGCTGTTCTCATGTTTGCTTTTGTTTACCCTGAACTGAACTTGGATTTATCTTGATTTGAAATTTCAATCCAACTCTTATAAACCCACAGCATATAATTCTATATTAATGGGTGAAGAAGGATGATACTTCAGCTTTCTATACGATAGGCTAGAGAAGAAGCTAGCTATGCACATTTTGAACTTTTGGATGGAGAACACAATAACTCCCCACAATTGTAAAAGATGAGCAAGTATAGAATGCTAAAGTTATCATTAATTGAAAATTAATTTTTCAACTTAAATACCTTAGCGGGTTGTCCTTCAAATTATATTTTAGTTAAATAAAACTGTATTAGGTGTGAACATGAGGCTGTAAATAACCGTATGTCTCAAGCTTAGTGGGTAGGCTGTTCCTTTTACAAAGAGGGAGAATCTAGTCCCAAGTAATAAAATGGTGATGGTAAAGTAGACGACGTACCAGCCGTAGGTTTTTGAGGTAGATGTGTAGGAGAGGGCGCCTAGAGTTCAAAGTTGAACGGAAAATCCTTGTGAGAGCCTGCATTGATGATATTACTGAGTAGGGCGTTTGATACTCTTAGCTAATTATGTGCAACTATTATTTCTGACAGGAGTGCCATTTTATACTGTATCTGATGACTAGTTCAGAATTTTAGTCAATCTGGACTTTTCCTTACATTGTAACAATCACAGTACCTGAAAAAAAAAAAGTCTTAGTAAAAGAATTAAATTATGGTTAGTATTCTATCTGAATTATAGATGTAGACTACCAAGTGTCAAAGTAATTTTTAAGTTGTTCAGTAATTGTTTTGTTTTGGCTTGATTCCGATGAATACCTTGTCTGGTGTAATCTTTTTCATTTTATTAATGGAAGTTGGGTTTCTTATCAAAAGAGGAAGTGTCATGAATTAGGGTACTATTATACTTTGTATTTTACTATTTTGTATTAATCATTCATGTAAAATACCAAGAAATATGCAAGTAGTCACATGGTTCTTAGTGTTGCTTGCTTCAGCTGTATGTAAGCGCAGCAGTGTACCAATAGTTTTATGAATCAGGACATTGTCAGTTCCTGGTGCTTGGGACATGGCTCTTGAGCTATGTTGAAGTTTAATTTGTGTTTGATTGTTTAATGCAGTAGACTGTCACTTTTTGTATTATCTTAGAGGTGTTTGGTTAATCCTGACACAAAGGCATTATTTTTCTGCTTTTTTTTAAAAAAAAAATTTATATTTTTCCTAAATTCTTGTAGTCATGAAATTTTTGGGCTTTGCAATTATAGTATGGGTTGACTAATTTTACATCTATTTTCTGGTTACGTTGGTATCTACATTTCCCCAGTCAACAGCTATCGGGATATATTGCATTGCAACAAAAAACCCTTTTATCATAGAGGCTCTGATGAAGACTCGAGTGCCATGGATGCATATATTATGCATTGTGTATGTGCTTGTCCCTATTCCTTGAAAGATACCAATATTTTTGTGTTAAGATTATATATATTGCTCTTATAATGATTAATTGAAGTGATATTATGCAGCTGAATCATGTCTTCAGAACTAGAGATCTTGTAACGAAGAATGATGCAAAGGCGTCCAAGCGTCAAGAAACTGATAATAATGAAATTCTTGCTGATGATAATTTCCTTGATCGTGGATTTACTCGTCCTAAGGTATATAAGCGTCATGTTCTTGTTATAATATATTGGACTTGGATTTTTTATTTTTATTTTTTGTTTAATATCTAAACTTGGATGTACTAGAAGTTTCACTATTGTCACATATGTGGATATGGTAGCAGTACATATATTAGGGCATGTGTCGATTCATAATGGGAATTACATATAGTACAATAAGTTTGAAACTTGGTTTTGTGGAATAATACAACTCTTGTAGGTTCCCCAATTTCTACAGCATAGAGTTGACAGAAAAAGTGCATTCTGTTACTCTTGTTGTTTGTTTTTCCTTATATTTTTTCCAAGGAAAATTCTGTGAAGGCTCGGACGATGGATTACCTTTGGTGGGTGCAATTTTCCAAATACTTAAATGGTTGGTATTATTAGTCCACATAGTGGAGGAAAGTCAAAAGTCGGGTATTTTTTCCAATTCCTATGTGGCATTGTCTCACAATATCCCTTTATTGAACAGGTTGTCGTAAGTCATGATTTTATTCTTATATCAAATAGCATGACTTTATAAAGGATTTTAGCTTTTAGTTATCTGAGTTCTTGAGATTTTTTACTGTTAGAGTTGAACTACTTGGGTGAATTATAGTTCCTTAGATTGCCTGTTGTAGACATTTATTCACATTGACTCATATTCATCCTAGTTACCCAAGAAGTCCATTTTTGTAACATCATCATATGGTATAGTATATCCTTTTTTCTGTACTTGCCCTGTAGTGTATCTTTTCCACTTGTTTGTAGACGTGCAATTTCTGTTTTAAATTTAATCAAACTTGTTTCTGGAGGCTATCCACTCCTGGCTTTTCTTGTAGTTGTTGCAATTGATTCTAATGGACTTAGTGCATCTATAATTATAAATATTATCATCATCAAGTTGCATATAAAGTTATCTCTTGAGACTTGATGCATATCTCTGGTATAGAGAAAAGAACATATATCTTCAAATCCTGACATTGTAATTTGCATGCTTAGTGAAGTGGATTTGTTTTATTTCTTCACCAGGTTTTGATCATATTGCCAATTGCGAGCATTGCACTTCGTGTTGTTAAGAGGCTAATACAGCTTACTCCTTCAGCTCACAAGGTACCTTTTCATTTTTCTTTTCTGCTTCTATAAATTATGCAATGGTTAACCCCCACAAAGTTTGTATAAAGGAATATGTGAGAATTTCTCTGGGGGGTAATAATGTGAGGAAGGTCAGATTTAATCCTATGATATGATTTTATGAGTGTTGTGCCGCTTTTGGATGGACTATTTTTTCCTGGTTTCCTGTGTATTTCTTTTCTTTTCTGCACCTTACTCAACTTTTCTATATAAAAGGCTTTCATTTCTTTCCAAATTATTAATTTATTTTCTGGCATCTCTGATACCTTTGATTTAAGAGTAAACCCCACAAGCATGCAATGAGTAGAAAATTATGAGGAAATTCCACTACCTTTCTACCAGGAGTCTAGGCTGTACTCCTTTTTTGGAATATTTTCATAAACTTTATTAAATACTAATCCTCCAATACTCACTCTGCCTGTATGAGATTGGTCCACTTATGTTGGTTAAAATGAAAACGGAAAAGTTTTTATCGCATAAAGGTCTGATAATGGCCCCTTCTTAATCCATGTCCCCCCTGAATTTTGATATTGGATGCGATTTTCAAGGGCATAGTAGTAAATTCCTCAGATGTTGATATAATTGTTGAGATTGTTCTTAATGGAAGCTACATAGCTACATTCTGCTGCTTGAAAGCTCAATTGCCAAGAATTCATGTTAGCAAAACTTTGTAAACCAATCCCTTAACCAAAAATGATCGTATTTACCTATGAATTAAATAACGAGGGTTTAGTCAAGTGGTCAGGCCTGTTGGTTGCTCCCACATGGTCTGGGATTTGATTCCTTAAGGTACCTATGTTTATCCTCTTTTTAATACATTATGTCCGCTTTCTCAGGTTAATGTGGAGCACATGGATCGATTTTCTAGAGAGTTCGGAACTGAAGAGGATCATGATAATGAGGACGAAAAAGAAATTCCCCCAGGTGACCATGACTACGGAAATGGAAAACCTCTTAAGTCTACGAAACCTGGTGACTTTCAAGTACTTTTTGGTGGAAATAGCAAGGATGACTTCATGGTTGGCATCAAGTTCACAAAGTAAATTACTTAACTTATAACGATGATGACTTATCTGCAAATTTTATAGTAAAAACCATTCAGGAAAGCATTGCTCTTATTGTTGCTTTACTAAGGGTGTTGTATAATCTTCGATGCAATGTGGAATGTATTAAGAAAGTAGTTGACATGTGAGGTTAGAATTACTAGTATCTTTTGGCCATTTAGTAGATAGTATATCTTTGGTAGACCAATTTTGAGATTTAACGAAGTCAAACAATGTGAGCAATCAAACAGTTAATTTTGGGTGCTGGAGGTGGCTTTAGAAGAGTTATTGAGAGCCTCAGTATCATAGAATACACACAAAAGATACTATATGAGTATGATATAATATTGATAACTCGAGAGTATGTAAAACTCTTTCAAGAGTATGCAGGGCTTGTGGCCATGGATAGTAATCCTATTATGTCTTATGTGTTTAATAAGTCAAAACGTTTTATAGGAAATTAGATTTTCAACTCATTTTCATTCTTTGTTTTGTAGGAGGAGCATAAAGTTGTACAGTGATTTCTATACCTCAGATATGATAGTTGCCTCTTCAGTTGGTTTGTTGAAGGTAATTGATTGACTTTTTTTTTCACTTTCTACACCTCAGATATGATTATAATGTGATTGGCTACCACTTTCTTTATATTATTATTGAGTGGACTTATTTTTCCAGAAAATTGATGAGGCTAAAGTAAATAAGGAAAAGGATGTCGACTATCTTTCTTCCATAGAGGTAAATCTCATAGTAACGTACTAACGTGTCAGTGTTTGGTAGTATGTCTGTATGGTTCTCATGAGTTTTTATTTTTATTTTTCCTGCTTCCGTGGTTCTGTTCCACTAATGGAGATATATTTCTTTGATGTGGCAGGTTCTAATTGTTGATCATGCAGATGTTATAACAATGCAGGTAAAGAGTGTAATCAATTATCTACTTGAAATATATATTACTTGCAAAAATTTATATCGTCTCTTTTCTTATAAAAATTTCCAGAACTGGAACTTTTTAAAGTCAGTTGTTGAACAATTGAACCACATACCCTCTAAGCAGCACGGAACTGATGTCATGCGTATAAGACAGTGGTATGTTTTCTTGTCAATCTTTTTCCAACTGATGTGAACATTGTTTTGTGGTATGTGGTTGCATGGTAAGTTTTCCTACTTATAGTGTCGTCCCTCACACTACTAGTTAAGAAATGCTTCCTATGTAGCCTATATAGTTATGAATATCTCAAGAAGCGCAATGACAGACAAAAATGTTGTTTTTTGAATTTCAAATTTGACTTCAAAACTAGTTATTATATCACATGTCATGAAGATTGACATAACAATGCTTTTCATGATCAGGTACCTGGATGGATATGCATCCTTCTATAGGCAAACGATACTTTTGAGTTATTATTCAACCCCAGGTAAGATGCCTTCTTCTTTTCTTATACAGAAAAAATGTAGTTGATAAGCTATCGATGACAACTGTGAAATCAATTTCTTTTTTTTTGTATGTTCTTGTATACTTCTGATATAATTCAAATTTAAAAAGTCAATAATATATGCATTAAAGTTAAAGGGTATTCATTACCTTGATAAAGATATGCATTCCAGTTCTCAATCTCCTTTAATCTTGATGCTTCTTTCTGCAGATATAAACAGTTTGTTCAACAAGAACTGCAATAATTACCATGGGAAGGTGTGTTTAAAAATAAATATTTAGAGCATAAATTTTGATTTTTGACTTTAAAATATCTTCTATAGCACTTCTCCTCCTACAAATTACAATAATGTTCCCAAAATTCATTGCATGCTTGGTTGCTCTTGTTATTATTCTGTAAAAAAATTCTTTCCTTTTGGTAGTGTGCTATATGATTTCAGATAAGTAACTTTTTTGTGGTTGCTTTTTCCTCTTTGGTTCAAAACTTGTTTAGAACAGATCTTTTAATCCTTTAAAATAATGAAACTGAGACACTTGTCATGTTGTGGATCATTTTTAGTTACAAGAACGGTAATGCAGGAAACATGAAATGTTATATTTCTTTGAGATAGAATGTTTGAAAACCAGCACCAGTTTGTCTCTGTTCAGACTTGGTCATTTTAGGAGGACAGGAGGGCCTTATCTGTACTAATCCAAACTACTTTAATGTGAATGGTCCACTGTTTTATGCTACAAACATACAAACCTGTGGGAACAGGTCTTTATTTTTCTGTTTTCCATGATGGCACCTTGTGCTTTTTCAACACCTGACATACTTGTCTGTGTCTATATATCATGATAACTTATATACTGACTAGTAGCCGGTGAGTATGTCAATCCAAACCAATAGTAACGTGTGTGTATATGGTATTCATGCTTGCATTGAGAAAATACATTAGAAGCAAAGATTCATTGGGAAATTGAATCTCCTGAAGCTAGATTTTCGAAGAGAAACTGATAACATGTGTCCATTCATCTACCCAAATCTATTTTTAAAACAGAGACCATAAATCCAGAATATGCTGAGCTTTAGTGGCCTGTAAATACTATTGTTCAGTGCTCTACTGTCCAGTGGTCCTACAATGGATCAAATGATCAGTAGAAAACATGAAATTAATGACAAGTCTATCAATTGAAAAATAATGGTTGTCTTCCCAACAAAATGCAAAAGAAAAACTTCATTTTGTGATTTTCTCAAAACATTCAGACTGCTAATGCTTATTTTATGATTCGCAAAATTTGCAAGTCTAAAATACTTATTTTGTTATACCATAGGTGAAGTTGGTGCATGAGCATAAAGGAGTTCTTCCTAAAGTTGTACTTCAAGTCCGCCAGGTATTTGTCATCCTTTATTTCCCCTTCTTCGCATGGTTAGGAAGCTGAGTGTACTGTCCAAGTATTATTTCAATTTATGTACTGCTCCTTGTATCTTTCTTGTTGCCGATAATTGGATATTTTTTTTTTAGTTTTTAAGGTGGATTTGAAATGAAAACATTTAGTCAGGGATATTTTATTTATTGATTTATGCTTTGGGTTCGCTCGGACCTGTTGCGGCTATGTCACACAGGGTTGAGACAACTCTTTCTCATCCCATAATCTCAAACTGGTAAATGCAGAATTTGATCCTAGGTCCCTGATTATGGCTCCTTCCAAGGTTTCATAACTCCATGTAGTAATAGAATCTCAAAATGGATATGGAATGTGTTCCTTTTTTGATGTTGTGACTGAATATTTATAATACTAGGGTAAGTGTCACTATACTCAGTTACTTATTAAATTGTAAGGTATGGGTTTATCGATTATTTCTGTCTCGGATATTTTCTGTTTGGAATAGACTTCATCAGCTAATGCATGCTGTTACTCCTCAACCTTCCAGATTTATCAGCGGTTTGATGCAGATTCAATAGAGCATTTAGATGATGCTCGTTTTGAATATTTTACTACGAAGGTTTGTTCTGCTTTCCGTGATGTGTTCCTTAATGACATGAGACTTTATAATTCATTGCAATAAATATAAATATAATTTGATTTCTGAATTGACGTAGTTTGACTTAAAGTAGATCTTTGTAACTCATGGCTAGATAATATATGGAAACTCTGATTAGAAATTTTCTCGAATCTTGCAATAGTTATGGAACTTTTTGAATTCAAATGACTTATTTAAGATCATTGGTAAATATTAAACCTGTGTACTGTTTTTACCTTTTTGTGAAACAGCATAAAAAGGGAAAGATTTAAACCTTGATAATTCGATTTGAAGATTTTTCAAAAAGAAAAGAAGCCCATATATACACTCTGTTCCCTCCCACTCTAGTCATCCAACCTGCTGCATCTTGAAAAGTTAAATTTTGCACTTCACTGATTTACTTTATTTCTTCCATTTTAACTCGAATTTTGAGATGTTTGTTGTTTTTCTATTTTCAGGTTTTCCCAAAAATAAAAGATTCTATTGAGGTAATTATTTTAAGCCTAAAATTTGCACTTATTGCAATATTAGTGTTTAAAATTTTTCCATGAATTATATCTTCCTTGGAATTTTTCATTCAGGGTGGGATTATGATATTTATCAGTTCTTACTTGGAATATGTTCGAGTTCGGAATTTTTTGAAGTCACAGAGTGCATCCTTCTGTTTGCTTCATGAGTGAGAATCTGTCCTATATATATTGTGATGAGTTTCTTTGTGTGGTCACAAATGTGCTGATGGAATATATGTTTCTTTGCTACTTAGATATGCAGAACAAAGTGATATTTCTCGTGCACGGGTTCGGTTTTTTGAAGGAAAGCGGAAGATCATGCTTTACACTGAGAGATCACATTTTTACCACAGATATAAGGTAGGTTCTTTAGAGTGCTTTGTCCACTGGTCATGTATATATGTGCTCTTCTATATTGGACACACTACGTTGTTGTCTATTGTTGCTTAAATTGGAAAATACTTTATGGAAGATTGAAATCAGTCTTAATAGCCTCTTTGCTGACACATCCTTTTTATTTTTGTGGTGAGTAGATTCGTGGAATTCAGAATTTAATCATCTATTCACTGCCAGAGAGAAAGGAATTTTACCCTGAGGTGAGACGATATAAATTGCCCCTTCTCTTTAAGAAGCTCAATTGGGTGGCTACCTGATCCAAAAAATAATAATAAGTTTCCATAATTGATATTTTATATCATTCAGTTTCAGATACAGCCATATACTTGGTCTTTTTGTAAACCAAATGTTCTTTTGATTTTATCACAGGTTGTTAATATGCTTGATGGGTCCCATGACATGGCATGCACAGTGCTCTTTTCTCATTTTGATCTCCTTCGGGTAATTTTTTTTTTCCTCTCTCTTTTTAAATGTGCTGAATTCTGCTGTGATGTGGATGAGATAGGGTAGAGTTGAACTTAGTAGGAGATTTAAATGTTTAAGAACTCAGTGATCAATCTGTTATACTAGAAACCAGCATGGTTCTCTTCAATTAAATAAAGAAACTATCCACAATGAGCTTATATCTCAGGTGGTTAAGAGCAGTTACCCATGCACCCGAGGGGTGTATTAAAAAAAAAAAAAAATCCAGCATTAAAATAGTGTAATCTGATTGAGAATATGTATTACAGCAAGCCTGTAGCCAGGAAAACAGTTGGTATTGTTCATGTAACTGATGTTGAATTGCACTCTTATGACTTTTCTCCTGTTGTCTTTTTACCCTCCCTGATGTAGTGAATATGAATCAGATTGTCTACTTTGTTTGTTTGTTTGGGCTTGGGACCCCATGAATATCAGAAGAAAAACAAAACAACATTATATTCACTAGGTTTTTTCTTTAATTGCTTTTTAGCTTGAGAGAATTGTGGGAATGGCTCCAGCAAAGAGAATGGTGACATCAAAAATGAGTATGTTTTCTTTCTCTTGAAGACTTTGGTGAGCTCAAGAAGCCCTTAGAAATTCAGAATATCAGGCACTTACGGCACCGCAATGGTAGCTATTCTGTCGTATTCCAAACCTTCCTTCATAAGATACGAGCAAAGGAAGTCTTGATTTTGGATGTAAGCATGGGGGTTCAGAAAGGATGTTCAAAGAAATAATGCATTGTAATTTAACTTTGTATTCTTGACTTATTTTTTTTAAGCAACGGGACAGGTTTGATATGTGTAGGTGGTTGTACATGTATCATTTTTTATAGTGAGCAAATGCCAATTGACAATTTTTTTGAATTTGTTTTTTATATTATCTGTGGTGATACCGAAAGGTACTTTGATTGTTCAATACAAAAATAATGCATATTTTGTAGGATAAATGTGATATAAGAGTTATGAATCCATTGTTAATCTGCATTTAACTTAATCCAACGGATTTAATTAATTGTTCAGATTATATGATCTGATATTAATCCAATTTGTTTACAAAACATTTAGTTTATAACACTTTCGGTTTTGGTTTTTTTGGTTTTTCTTTTTATAGGAGATAGTAAAAAAAATACATGATAAATAATGAAAATGACAAACGTGAAAGAAAAACTATGGAGAAAGGAAAGGTGAAGAAAAATGCATGAAACAAAAATTTGAAAGAAAAAACAATTTGAATTGCTTTCAATTTTCAGTTTTTATTTTATCTTAACATTTTATATATATTTTTCATTCATCAATTCAGAATTTGAAAGCCAGGAAAAAAAAACACAAAAAAAAAGAAGAAAAGGAAAAGCTACATAAAACCCCCCAAACTATAAGGTCATTTTCAAGTTCATACCCACCTCTAGGGACATTTATGAGTGCATACTCAAATCTCCGAAAACCCTACAAATTGCCCCCTCTATTATACAAACTGTTAATGAATCTGTTAAATGATGATGTGGTGAACATGGGCCCCATTCTCGGGTCCCAACCCCAAATGTTCTCAAGTCACCACCAAAACCAACCGAACTTAGAGAAAGGAAGAGGGCAAATAAAACTTGTACAATTGGGCGGAGAAATTGCAGAGAAAGAAGGAAGAAAAAGGAAAAAAAAGAAGAAGAATAACGATTGCAGGAGTTAATTGTTAAGTTCCATTAAGCTTCTTTTTTTCCTTTTAAATTATTACGTGTGATAAAAAGATAATAATAATTAAAGGGTATTTTGGGAATAATGGGGGTGAAAAGATAGGATTATGTTTTTTCAAATTTACACGGTGGGTAAGAAGATAAGGTGAGTGGAGAAATATGATAGGGAGTGGAAATGGCATCACTTTTTTATGGTCTTGGTCAAGCATATAAGATTATGTTGTTCGCTCTTGGAGTTCAACTGGTGAGAGGGAGAGTATAGTAACATTTCAGAATTAGGATAAGTTAAGAGCTCTTTTTCCGCTAATACAATAACATGTTAAGAAATGGAAGAAAAGTACTTAACCATAAAATGCTAGTAAAAAATCTCATTGAGTGCAAAGGACCCACAAGTGACTAGTGTAATGATTTGGAGCAATTATTGCTTCAGGCAAAGGTCCTGAGTTCGAGACTTAGCATCCGTGTACTGTGTGTGAGTATGAGTTTAGTATATTATCGTCCTTCTCAATAGAAAAGGTCCCAATAAAAAAAATCAAAAAATCTCATTAAGTCCAAATTGATATTATTCATGTTTGACACCAACCGATTTGTTTTATTTATGGGTTCATGTTAAGTATTAGTTTGGTATTGTATTTAGGAATGACAATTTAACCCAATTCTTGCTTCGCTTTAATGGGGCGGGGATGAAGATAGAACTCCACATTTTTTACTCTTGCAGTTTACTGTTTAAACTTTTTTTCTCGTTGATTTTCAAGTTTAAATTTGGGTTTTAGTTTGTGTTTGTATTTTAGTTTTAATAGTGTAATTGTAAGATTATACATCCTATTTTATGTGTTATTGCACTAATTTACAATTTTTAATCATTATTAAGGAAAAAAAATACCAATTAAAAAAAGAGGAAATAAATATTTAAATATCAATTAAATAGTTATGGGGCCCGTTTACTTGTTAGGGTCCCCATTGACAGTTGACCCACCAAAAAGGAGGATTGTAATGACAAATCCATCCCTAATCACTTTCAGAAAATTACCAAAATCATACGGACAAATAGGACTTTTCGCGAGTGCCTGCTAGGGTTTTGGCATCGCATTCTACATAAAGAGCAAGTCACTAAACGAAGTGCCGTTCATGCCCGTGGTGTCTCAAGAGTCTCAAAAGCACTGACATCTGAAACTTTGGGTTAGTGTTTCGATTCGCCATGGGAGTGTTCACTTTCGTGTTGAGGACCTCAGGAGGAGAGTGGAGCGCGAAGCAGCACAATGGAGACCTTGAGGCCTCTGCTGCCTCCACATTCGAGCTCCAGAGGAAGCTCGTCCAGACCGCTCTCTCTGCCGACTCTTCCGGTGGGGTCCAGACCTCCTACTCTCCAGTCACTCCCACATCAGCCGTTTTCCAGGTCTTTCTCTACTAAATCTCGAGTTATGGTTTTGAGAAGACAAGGAAATTTGAAATCTGGGATTTTTCTTTGATTTGTTTGGTTGCTTATTGTTGGTTTTTGATGGGTTTATTCGTATTTGGTTTGATCGTGCATATGGGATTGTTTTCGGAGCTTTTTCTTTTGATTTGTGATTTTTGAAAATTGCAATCGATTATTGCAAGAAATTGAATGAAATTATTGTTTTACATGGAAAATAAGCTGTAAATGGTCAAACATCCATGTATTGGGTTTATGCTTCAAATTTTAAAAAAATTATGTTGCCCAAATTGTTCACATAAGCACTCTCGCTTGTTTTTGTTGTAATTCTATTGATATTGTCTGTTGTAGTGAAAAGCCAAAGTTTAAAAGCACTTCCCCTTGCAATATGTTTTGTATGGCAGTTTTGTGTTGAGAAAAACCTTGGAAACCGTTGGTTTAAAGAGGACCAATTGTGGTTGCTATGTGATGTTAATTCTTGCTAATCCCTTTTCAATGGTTATAGTGTTGTATTGCCGAATCCATAACTTGAAACTTCTTTGGTACAGGTGATCGTTGGTGGTGGCGGCGGTGGTGGTGCCTTTATTGGAGGTGGGGCTGCTGCAGCCCCTGGAGGTGGTGTGGCAGCTGCAGAGGCTCCCCCAGCTGAGGAGAAGAAGGAAGAGAAGGAGGAGAGTGATGATGACATGGGATTCTCTCTCTTTGATTAATCTAGTCATAACTCAGTCGTTTCCGGGTTATATATTATGTCGTAATATTACTAGTTTCCGTTTTCAATTTGCATGTAGTGTTTGATTTTTGTGAATTGTTGGATGAGAATATGAGATATGAAGAAGTTTTGTTTGAGAAATTTTTGTTAGTCAATTTGATGTCACTCTTTAAATGGTTGTGTTGTTGAAAGTTTTATCTGTTTGGCTTTGTTTCTGCATTTCTCATCTATTTAGCTGGTTATATCCAACTTAGTTTTTGCTCCTGTAATTGTTCCGCACATACTCTTTGGTGGTGGTTACAAGGTTCCATACAAGTAAAAGAGTCGTTACTATTAAGCCTTATTTTTGCAGTGCAGATATATATGTACTGTGCAGCCATTGAAGTCTGCCCTGTATGTACTGCGTTCCTAATTTGATTTTTAAGGTTCCCAACCACAGTTATGTTTGTCCTATAATACCCAGCACAATGGCTTGGTACTTGTTTGGGCAATAAATTTGAAAATTGAAGGTTCAACATCAAAATTGATGGTAGTGACAATTTTTCATGGGGTGTAGATCAGTTCGAAATCAATATAATTTAGCCATCCACATTCAATCCAATATAGATTGGATTAGAAAATTATAATCCAATCCGATTGGATCATAGGTTTAATCTAGGCTTGGGCATAGATTAGTTCGGAATGGTAGATGGCTCTTCTGTTAACTAAATCAAAGACTTTGGTAGATCATTTTCTCTTCCGTTAACCAAACCAAAGACTTCGGATCGGTTAACCTAATATTTAGTTCGGATTGGTTCTATACGCCGGTAGTACTGTAATTAAAACATACTAATAGAAATGCAATTCATAATACTTTCACAAAACATAAGTTCTTGAACAAATACACCTAATTATTCTTGTAAAATATAAAAATCCAATAGTCTAATTCATCCAAGTATGAAATCAGATAACTTAGTCACTATATCATTCAATATGTACTCAAGATGTACTGGGAGCCACTTGTGTTTGTTGTTTGAACCTTGAGTGTTCTTTTTACCGGATTCTCTACATTTTTGTAATTAATTTTGACATTTGTTCTGCAATGGGTTCTTTAGTTTTTCATGTTGAATCCAACCATATACAGAACATAAAATTTGGATCAACGGTTGGAAAGTTACAAGTAAAAAACAGGACAAATGTCGAAACTGTAAAACATAGGAAGTTCAGAAATTCCTCTCTGACCAAAAACTGCTACAGTACCCGGGTGATAAAGAAGTGATACCATTGTGATAAAGCAGTGATACAATAGTGATAAAGTAGTGATACAGCAGTGATAAAGGAGTGATACAAATTGCTGATTGTATTTACCTTTAGTTTCTTGTTTTGTATTTAAATAATAAAATAAGTATAAATATTGGATCAGTACATGTTTCCGTCGGGGTTAGAGATATTGTGTCCATTAACCAAACCAAACCGTCGGTACGGTACAATCGGTACGCGGATAATTCGGATGAGATGCCCACCCCTAGTTTAATCTAATCAAACATATTAATAGACGTAAATGTAAAATATAAATGAAATACGAGAAAATTATTTTTATTCTATAGGGAAATTTGCATAAATACCACCTGAACTTTCAAGCATGTGCGTCATTACCACCTGAACTTTTAATTTTTATTTTTAACCACCTGAACTTTGTAAAGTGTTGCAATCCGCCACCTACGTCTAACTCCGTTAAAATTTCCGTTAAGTTTAAGGGTATTTTTGTCAATTAACTATAACAAAGAATAATTATATTAAAAAATAGATTTAAAAATACAAAAAAATAAAGCTAACCTCCATATCTCTCTCTCTTCTCTCTACTCCATCGTCTTTATTCCACCAAATATCATATCAAATTGCAATGGCCCATTGATTTTGTTGCCTTCCTATATTTCCTTTTTTTTTTTGCCAAAGCCTTCTTGCATTCATTTCATGGCTTGCACTATTTGTTCAAAGGCTTGTCCTTCATTTCAATGGAAGTTCGCATATCCAAAAAATAAAAATTCAGACTGCAGTTACTCTCTCTCTCACCCTCAATCCAGCAAATTCAAAAAATTTAACATCAAAACTAGAATTTAAATTTTGTAACTTCATCATGGGTTTTGGGAAGGAATCAATTGCATTCCTAGTATATATAAATATCCCAAAAAGGTACTAAACATCTGCAATTGACAAACAAGTTCTAGGAATGTCTAAATTCAAGTACCAAAACACCAGTGCATGCAGTCCTTATACAGGACATGCCTATATAATAAACTACAAATTAATTAGAAAACAGAAATATAACCAAGAAATTAAGTCCTCTATGATTTCTAAATCTTTGTCTTCTTAGCAGGAGACTTGAGCCTAAATTTCCTTGTTGTGTTGGTTGTCACAGAAGAAACGGGTTGTGATTCCATTGGCAAGCTAGAGCTTGGTTGGTATGTTGATGTACTTGCTAAATTTGGTTGAATTGTTCTTTCACTGATAGTGCCTGCTTGGCCTCTTGATGCACTTGGTCTTTTTGCCTACAAATAAATTCAGTAATTATAAACATATATCATGTGATTGCAAATGATATGTTTGAAAACCAATCAAGCTAAATACCTTATTGATATTGTTGGCACCACCTCTTTTATCGCACTTTCTCTTGTTGTGGCCATGCTCCCCACAAATGGAGCATTTTATTTTGACATGGAAGGATCTTGATAGCTTAGATCCAGTAGGTGCTGCTGGTTTCTCATCTTTCTCTCTTGCCCTCACTTTTTTGGGTCTCCCAGGTTGCTTATGATACACAGGGGGCAAGATGGGAGGAAAGTTAGTGTGTTCCCACAGCTCTTCATTGGCTATAGGGTGAATAAAAGGTCCATAAGCCCTTTTCCATGATGCCTTCTTATAACATGAATGTATATACTTGACAGGATCTTCATGCCTTCTACAAATGCAAGCTATTGCATGTCCACAAGGAATTCCAGTCAAATTCCACCCTCTACATGTGCAAGTGTGCTTAGCCAGATCAACTGCAAATTGAACCCCACTCATATGCACCACTTGATACATTTTTTGTCCTGCCAAATGAGCAATGCACTTACTGCTTTCTACCTTATTCTTCTCAACGATCGTATGGATCCTTGGCCCAATATCACCATGCCATTTGTCACATGCTTCCCTCTGTTTAGCCATCCTCAACATCATATACATTCTCAGAGTTTCCAACATAGTCAAAATAGGTTTATCCCTTGCATCCAGTATGGCACTATTGAATGCCTCACACAAGTTATTTAGCAAAATGTCACATTTTGGGTGCTCAGAGAAATGTGATCTGCTCCAGTAGTGTGCATTTTCCTTTTTAAGCCACTTATATGCTTCATCATCCAACTTTTGTAAACTACTCATCTCAACATCAAACCAAGGCACTGTTGTTGCCCTTGCTGCTGCCCACAACCTTTGCTTCAATTCTAAACCCTTGTGTAGTATGGAATACTGCTCTTGGTAGGAACCCTCAAGCTTCTCATTTACTATTGATCTTGCTCTATATGCTTTCCACCTTGAGATTTGTGCCATATAATCTTTCCTCACCATAGCTTTCATTGTCTTGACATCCATTTTTGGATTAATGGATAAATCGTCAGCATATCTATCAGCCAACCAAGTACTAGTCACACTTGTATTGTTTTCATCAGTTCCACATGTGTGATTTGGAACTAATGTTTTAACATGTAAAGGGGAATGTCTGTCAGACAAGTCATTAGAAGAAGCATACACAGACCAAGGGCATGGCTCGGCTTTACAAACAGCCTTAACCTTATACCAATCATTTATTTTGAACTTGTAAGACCTACAATGGTTAACGAAATGCCATTTCACAGCTTCTTTGAATTCCTTGGCATTTGCAAAAACCATCCCCAAATGAAACTCTATGGTTCTAATATCAGTTTCTCTCCTGAATTGTTTAAATTTTGGCAATTTCTTCTTCATCCTTCTCCTATTCACTGTATTTGGTTCTTCATCACTAGATGAGTTCCCATCTAGGCTTTTAAGATCTTCTGAATTGTATTCATCAAACTCTTGCTCTTCTGGTCCAATCTCATTTTGTATATCTTCCTTGTTAGAACCTTCTACATTTTGGTCATATATGACATCATCTTCATTTTGCTCAAATGATACACCAAGCCCTTCTTCCTCTTGCTCATAATCAGAATCAATAAATTCATCATCAGATTCAGTGGTTGCTTCCTTTTCTTGTACATCCACATCCACCCAATTAAATTCTAGCACATCTGATTGAGGAGACTTCTCTGGCTGACGTGAGTTACTTTGCTGCCTCTCAGTTTGAAATATATCTATTTGCTGCACATAATGGTTATTAATAGATGCCTGACTCTCTAGAAGCCCACAAGAAATTCCATGAGAGAAATAAATGACAACAACTCTACTGTGAAGCAAGTTATCAAACATGTTATTAAACACCTCATCATTTGTAATACAAACCAACTTACTTTCCACCCCATTTACTCCCTCTGGCACTCTATAGTAGTATCCAACACGTTCTTGATACCCCAATTTCTTTGCAAAATCATCAAAATCGAAAGGTGACATGTAGTCTCGATTTAAGTTGTCTACCCAAACCACACTACCACCAAAATAAAAGTTGTATCCATTACCTATGTCTTGAAGTTGACCACCATGGTGTATTTCAGCAGTCCACAATGCTGGATCTAAACCCTCTGTGTATAGAACATTGAACAAACAAAAGTTACCACTATTTTTAAAATTTCAAAAATTTAACATATATATCCACAGTAATACACTATACATGATCGTAATTCTCATGTGAATTTAGTTTTATACATGCAAATAACAAACAAAACATATAATTTTTCAGAACCATCTTCATAAACCAAATAACAAATATTAGGAGCTGCTCCTTTTTGTTGAACTAACAAGGCAACGTTTTTTTATTTTATTGAAGTACATATATATGTGATGTGTGAGTCACAGCATAAAATATAAATGTGAAAATTTGACATATTCGACATAGCCCCACAGACATTCGATGCAATCTAATTGTTAAGCAAAATATCATAATAGACAAAGCAAACTACAAGATTAAACAACAATAAATTTTTTTAAAGTTACAGTAAAGTCAAAAACTATCAAGAAATTCAGAAAAACACATAAATTTAGAACCACTATTGACCATAAAACGTTACAAACTCAAACGTATCAATCACCACACCCCTTACCAAACAATTACTCACAATCTAAAAAGTATAAATACGTAATTGTCGAAGCTTACCATAATTTGGTGGGTCCCCGGCGTATCTAAAGTTATTATCCATATCAGTTACTTCAATCCTTAGTTTGCTACTCAATTTCAACAACCCACACAAGAGATGCCAAGAGACAAAGATGAATATAGAGTATGGTGTATGCAGAGGGTGGGTTTTGGGAACGTAGGTTTTTTTTTTGCAGTGGAGCGAATTGACGTTGGAAAAGTTGGAAAAGTAGGAGTAGGGTTAGGGTGAAGGCGCTGTAATTAGGTTAACTTTTTTTTAAAATCTGTTTTTTAATATAATTATTCTTTGTTATAGTTAATTGACAAAAATACCCTTAAACTTAACGGAAATTTTAACGGAGTTAGACGTAAGTGGTGGATTGCAACACTTTACAAAGTTTAGGTGGTTAAAAATAAAAATTAAAAGTTCAGGTGGTAATGACGCACATACCTGAAAGTTCAGGTGGTATTTATGCAAATTTCCCTATTCTATAATATATTGCAGAACTCCATCTAATGACTTAAAATGTTCATAACTTTTTCAATTATAAATACTTACACGAGCAAAATAAGGATGAAGCTAACTAAATTGGATTGAATTGAATTAGATTGGATTGGATTCTCCCAATCAAATCAATCATCCGATCTAATAATATCGGTTTTGGAAACTAGGGATCCAATTAAATCCACCAAATCATCAAAACCGATTAAAATTGGATTGGATTGGATCTTGCACACCCCTAATTTCTGAGCTGCAAATTCCAAAAAAATGAATGCCAAACAAATAGAAGAGGAAAAAACTTTGAAGGAGTTAAGCTGGCTCAAATGCGAAGCAGCATATTGCAATTCGGATTATGGTAATGTCGAGGGTTTACCAAGCCAGTCTTCCAAGAAAATTTCATCACAAAACGATGAATGCAGAGGTGAAAAGGAATTAATAACTATATTCATTCATCAAACAAGGCTTTTATTAAGTTGCTCAATACCTTAAAACAGAACAAAGTTTCTCTTTTCTCAAAACTGTTAAGGTTACAGGAATAATCATATTACAACCAGACGTCCATAACCTGGAGAGATCTGTATATAAATTGCTTATGGCCAGTATTCTAAAGCACTATTGAGAAAAAAGGAAATGCATTTGCCTATATAAACCACTTAAAGCACACACCAAAGCCAGAACACTCAAAAATTTAGGCCTGCTGTAAGATCAAAACCGAGCCTTTCGTTTCCGAGCTGTGTACTTTGTGTCTGGAGGAACAACATTTCCTTTTTTCCTCATCTGTTCCTTCTTCTTTATTATCCATTCTCTTCCCTTGCCTTTCTTTGTTATTTTCTGTTTTTTTTTGGGCCTGTGCCTGTCTGAGATTGAAACCTGCTTCACACAAACAATAACACATCAGAAATTCAAAAATAAATAAATAGCTATGGTTTAGTACTTTGGAATTTACATTAGCCTTGTGGAATAATAGAAAGGTTATACCGGAGGAGGACAACGTAGCTAGCCAACATCAGCTTGACTAAGCAAAACAATGAAGACAGTAAATGCATCAGTGAAAACTTACTGTCTGATTGTCTTCATCTTCACTATCATCGTCAGAGGAACTCTCACCATCTTCGCCTTTTCCATTGGGAGTGCATGTGCTAATAGATGGTGGGCCACAAGTGAGGACAAGGTATTCTTTTCTTTTCTTGGAACTGTTACAAGATAATTAATGTGAACTCAGAAACTAACCCTTTTTCCTATAAATCCTATTCATGCAATACTCTCTTAAAAGCTTCACTCATTGGGTTAAGTTACGGAAACACATTCCAATTTTTCCTCCGATCATCCAGGCAAGGAAAAATTAGATTGAAAGGAAATCAAAAGAGTACTAGTGAAAGGTAAAATGATGAAATGAACATGTAGACAAGAAAATGTATAAAACCATTGTACCATACAATGATAGTGCAACTTGTAAAATGGAAGAGAAAAAGGTTATTTATTTATTTATTTAAGACCTGAATTTCTTTAGGAGCTAATTCACAAGTCAACAGCAATGATGAGCAGTTCAGCAATCATTCTTTACAGGTTTATTGCCTTTTGTATTCTCAAGAAAATAAATAACACGAAATACACAGAGATGAATAACCGCAACTATAAGCCTTTGATATTTTCATTTATTCTGAAAATTGTCTAATTATTACATCAACATCTCTTAACAAATCCATTCTATGTCCCATAAATTAGGGTCTTGTTACTCCTTTCGAAATTACTATTATTTTATTTATCAATTATAGCATGCCTTAAGAACTAGTCAAGGATGTCAAATTTCCATACAGAATAAAAATCCAAACTACATATCTGTTCATATTTACTGGCATTGTTCAGATCTTTTTGTATATTGCAAGGATCGATCTGATATATAATATTGTTTTTTTAAAAGCTGATGCGGAAAGCCTGAAAAGGTTCATGTACGAGGAGTGGTTAAAAGGTGTTTGTCAGTAGATATATAGGCTCATGCATGAGCAAAGACCTTAGAGAGCAATTTAGTAACCACATTGTTTCAGACAAACTAACAGCCTGTCATAAGATTTCTTTCATTGGTTGCATACCTGTTGGGATAATCAACAACTACACCCCCAGCAAATCCAGCACGCATTGCAGAACTCAAAATCAGCTCTCGCTGGTCTAGATTTTCAGGATACACTTGAAATGCTGCTCTTGCTCCCCTTGCTAAGCATCTGTACAATGATCCAAAGAAAGCCCTGCAAAAGAATTTAAGACAAAACACTCATATTGCAATCAAGAAGAGATTACAGGCTCAACCTATGTTTAATGTGGCCAAGACCAACAAGATCCTGATACCTATCTTCATATTTCAAGCATACAACAATATAGAATTATGATGAGGATATTAAAACCAATAAGAAACAAAACATACTTCAATCGTAATCGTGGATTATGTGAGGACTTATCAGCATTGCACAACCACTGCATTACCAAAAAAAAAAAAAAAGATAAAAGTAAAATTGGAGAAATATTCATAAAGTAGACCATACCACACTATCAACAATCCATACATGAGGTAGTATCAGTAATTACAAATGAGGAAAAAACAGGTATAAAATAGCAATTTTAAATCAGGAAAGCTTTAAGGCTTAGACAAACCACAATCATTTAGAAAATGGTTGTTTATATATTAAAAATAGAATGGAGGGGCACATGCTAACATAGAAAAAATCAAGCTAAATATTCATTTCATTGTAAGTATTGGCGAGTAAAAAAGAAAAAAGAAAAAAAGAAAAAAAAAAAAAGGCAACCTGAACGGCTGAGATACTTATGGCTCCATCAATAACTCCTGAACGAAGTCCTAAGCCCTGCAAAAATAAAAAATTTGGGTTGAACCATAACATTTTGCTGATAAAAAAGAAACAACTTTGTGTGAATGCATTTCTCTTTTCTTTGTCTTTTCAATGATTATGCTGAATTGCAAACAAGATATAAGCAAACATTTCAAGGGCTTGAAGTGTGATACCTGACCCATGTCCCCAAGCAAAAGGTCACCCTCAACCTCATTCTCCAATGCAACATCTCCAATTATCAAAGAAATGAAATGCCCATTTAGAAACAACCCATGGGAGCAAGCAAAGAAGCTCAAAAGCAAAAACAAGTAAAAAAAAAAACCCAAAAAAACACATACCAAGCATTGACCGGGAGATATCTAAACCAATCCACTGATGCCCGCTCTCTGACAATGTATCTCCGCTAAGACCCGAACCACAACCTACAGTGAAAAGCTAAAGCACTCAGCTTTTTCACTTGTTCAGTGAATAAAACTAAAACCCTTTTGCTTTTTTATGAAAAATTGAAAGATGAGCTGCTGGGTTTCGAAAGATACCAATGTCGAGGAGCAACCTGGGGACGCCATCTTCAGGCAAAGCGAGAAGCTCGAGGGCTCGGTGGGAGAGCTCTGACTGAATTTCCATGATTCGAGAATTGCGAGTGTACTTGCGAGCCTCCTCTTCATTGTAGAAAATCTCAGGTGGAGCTTGCAGCTCTGGCCGAGACATGATTGCTTTCTGTTCTGTTTCTTGTTTCGCAAAACACAACAAAATGAAAGAGAGAGGGAGGAGACGGAAAGAGCTTAAACCCTAGCACTGTGGCATGGGTTTACAACCTTCAGGCTTGATGGGCTCAGATTTAAGTCTCTGAAGTCCAACTTTGTAGCCCAGTTTGGGCCCATTGTTTTCATTATTCTCAAACCAAGCTTTTTTGTTTGTTTTTTAACTCGAGCATTATTTATACAATAAGAAGAATTCCTTCAATCATCAATACTTGCAAAAACATTACAAGATCATCTCCTAACATGGTAGGCTTTTGACTTGGATGGAAAGCATAGATCCAATCCAAAACCCAGAACAAAAATGAGAAAAACTAGAGTTGAGATTTCTCATTTGACAATACACGGGTTATGCTTTCACTTGACAATATACACGGTATTCTGTTTTTAAGTTTTGTATATTTTTCGCACTTTTCTGACATTTTTAGAATAAAAAATATGACCATGTGCAGGCCACGGTATTCTGTCATGTGAGTAAAATTGCATTTGAACTTGTAAAGAGTAAAAAAGATGGTAAAGAGAATGATTCTCATTTCAATCGATTTTATTCAATTTACAAATTGACAAAAAAATTGAATAAATACTAAATTACACGAATTTAGATAAATTAAATATTAATATTTCTATGAAATGATTTGTTCTAACAAATTCATTCATTTAAATTGATTGCAACTATCTATGCGAGATAATAAAAATGAAAGATTAAGTATTTACAAAAAATGAAAATAAAAAAAAAATTGGTTAGCGGAGTAAGGGGACACCCTACACAACTCACCGATAAAAGATTAATATTTGCCTTGAACTTTAAGCACCTAACTCATGAAACCATGCGCACTTTTTCCTATCAATATTCACTTGCAAGAGGAGCCTGAGAGCCTTTTCAATACACCGTTTTGGATTTTGGGGCTAAAGAAACACACAATTTTGTAGCAGCAAATGTCACCCTACAATGGCATGCATCAAAGTTGCCCCAAAATAAGGTGTTCAGAATGTGTTAGCAGCATCTCAGCTATCATATACAGCCAAGATAGCATACTGAGAAATGCATTGACATTTTAACTCGTGAGAACACTGCAAGGGGTTTTCCTCGTTCTCTCTGGTTTTATTTTTTTCCATATGAACCAACTTATTATTGCTAAAGAAGACTCACAAATCTCAATAGAGAATTACACCACAATGATGCTTGGGTTTCAATTTAGAAAAGATTTTTATTTGTTGTCCAAAACACCAATTTACCCTTCACGTACGCATTATAAAAATTATAAATAAACAAAAAGAGACACTGAAAGCTACATCGAAAGGGGTTTTCTAATTATTTTTTTGGGGTGAAACATCAAAAGGGTTTAGGTTTTAGAGTTTAGTCAACTTTGAAAGACTTGATGCAAATTGTCAGACCCCAATCCACAGGTGTACAAAACATATTTGACCCAAAAAGTTGGCACTCGTAGGTGGATAAAGTGCTTCAAAGGTCATGACTCTGGAAACGAACAGAATATTTGTTAATTTTTATACGGCCATAAAGATCAAGGCCAACTGAAATCTGAAACCAAGAAAAAGAAAAAAGATCAAGGCCTACAACTTATCATGAAAGCCACACATCTGAATAATGTGCTACATAAATTTACAGCACCAAGGTTTTCCTACCAATTACTCCATCCAATTGAGTTGTATTGCAATCAAATCATCCTAAAAGTATTTAAGTATATATTGCTTGACGATAAACAGATATTTACTTGCAACTATCAACCCAGCCAACATCAACCCCCACTTATCGAATTGCACATGACAACTTCGCGCATACTGAGGCAGCACAGCCACAATCTCATGCCATTCTCTTCAATTGCCCAGGGGATGCACATTACCTGTATGCTTTGACAAACCACAGATTCACTGAAGGTAAATTCTTGTTTAATTCCCTTTTCGTGGCATCACGATCCTGATTGATTTTCTGTAGGCCAAAGAAAAACAAACCGTACACTGAAAAGACTGAAACACGAAAATACTTTCAAATGAAGTTTCTGCAAAGGTTGACCCTGTATACCACTAGGAGATGCAAAGTTTGTTTTCTGTGTCATTTATTATTCCGGATCACCAAGTAAAGACGTTTGGAGAATAGTTACAAAAAGCACAACCAAAAGCAAAAAACAAAACAAAAACAAAACTAGCAAAGTCGCCGGGGGCGGTACAGTGGACACTCATCATCAAAGATTATTATGCCATATATTTAACCGTACATGCAGATTAAACATAGATGCTTGCATCCGGAAGGTAGGATGCAACTTAGGCTGCGTGGATTTTCCTAGTCAATGAACTGAAAAAAAGAAGGAAATTTCAAATGCAGTTGAGGCTACTTCAACTGCATTTCGGTCATTTCCACTACCTCTCCAAGTTAATGTAGTGTTCAACACGCATGCTCCCTATTTAAATCCATGCAGCATTAATACAGCAAGAGTGGTTTGAAGTTTAAGAATAGATACCTTCTCCAAAAAGCTGCTCAAACCGAGACACAATGTGTTTCCCATAAGTGTACTTCTTCAATGCATGAGTATGAGCCCTTATACGATTAATTAATATCACCCGCTGACTATCAGTACAGATTTCAAGAGCCTTCTGGATCACATAATTTGCAAATTGGTCCTTCATCATTACCTAAGACAAATCAAACATGAAGGTAAAGAAAGTACATTGGAAGCTCCAAATGCAACACAAAATATGCAACTGAGCTTAAAATCCAATTACTTGTACCGCTCTTAAAACTACAAATTGACATATATAAGTGTATGCGAGTGTGTGCACCAGCGCATGAAACATACAGAATATAACTGAAGGATTCTTCTTATAGAACTGGGACCGGAGGATCAAGAGAAATTATTCATACCAACAAATTCTCATTTCCTTCATTGTTCCCAACAATCTCCCTAACTAACCGTTCCCGTTCTGCAGCACCACCATACTCCAAGCATTTCTCAACAACATTTGAAGCAAACTTGTGTTGGCTCAGCTGTACAATATGACCTGACAACTTGCTTATAATTTGGCTTCTTTCATGAGGTTTTCCCCTCTCTAATACATGCTGTCAACCATCAAAAACATTCATTAGCCCAACAATTGACACAGATCAATGGCTTGAAAGATTAATAAAACATATATGCAGTTGGAAGCACAAAGTACATCCAGAAGTTTAGTTGGCAATAAGTATTGCACATTAGAGCAAAGGATATTTCATATTTGCAATATAACTGTCTCAACTTTCAGCTATTTGGGAAGAAAAAAGCCTACACATATACATGCATACATACAGAGTTTTGAGGAACCAAATAGGCATGAGAGAGAGAGAGAGAGAGAGAGAGAGAGAGAGAGAGAGAGAGAGAGAGAGAGAGAGAGAGAGAGAGAGAGAGAGAGAGAGAGAGAGAGAGAGAGAGAGAGAGAGAGAGAGAGAGAGAGAGAGAGAGAGAGAGAGAGAGAGAGAGAGAGAGAGAGAGAGAGAGAGAGAGAGAGAGAGAGAGAGAGAGAGAGAGAGAGAGAGAGAGAGAGAGAGAGAGAGAGAGAGAGAGAGAGAGAGAGAGAGAGAGAGAGAGAGAGAGAGAGAGAGAGAGAGAGAGAGAGAGAGAGAGAGAGAGAGAGAGAGAGAGAGAGAGAGAGAGAGAGAGAGAGAGAGAGAGAGAGAGAGAGAGAGAGAGAGAGAGAGAGAGAGAGAGAGAGAGAGAGAGAGAGAGAGAGAGAGAGAGAGAGAGAGAGAGAGAGAGAGAGAGAGAGAGAGAGAGAGAGAGAGAGAGAGAGAGAGAGAGAGAGAGAGAGAGAGAGAGAGAGAGAGAGAGAGAGAGAGAGAGAGAGAGAGAGAGAGAGAGAGAGAGAGACCACTTCAACACCTCTCCTGTTGTCATTTCACATAGAAACTTGTGTGTGTAACAGTGTAAGTATGTATGCGTGGCAGGCAATTTCTGGAGTAGACTCAGACACTGAGCAGCAAGTACGGCTGTAAATCGGCTCTATACAACTTGAGTTCATATTGAGTTTTGGGTCGTCTGAACTCAGCTTGTAATAAAAGCAAGCCAAGCCTCGGCGCGCAAAGCTCATGAACATCTTGTTTATAAGAAGTTTACTTGGAATGAAGGATCTTTTGAATGATGATTACAAAGCAATTCTATCAAAATCAAAGCATTTTGTTTATTTTATTTTCTTTGATGCTTATATGGGCTATGTCTTGTTCTTATAGTACCATGTTGTGCTCCTACATTTGAAGTTAATGTTGAAGAACGTATTTTTTTTAAAATATTAAAGACCAATGTCCTTGCTGTTAACTCTTAATTATTACGTTTATACCTATATTTTTATTTCTTATAAAAAAATATCTATATTTTTATTCACTATTTATCATTAATCTTTCCCAGCTTGAAGATCTTGTTATATAAGCGGGCCAACTTATTACTGTAAATTAGTTTGATACAGCTCGAGCTCGATTGTTCTTTCATCTCGTTCAAGCTTGGCTCAGCTCGGCTCACTTACACCCTTACCCACAAGCCCTTTCCCGTGGACTACTCAACTTCTGGAGTAGGCATTCCTTTTCAAAATATTTAGACCATCTGAATTATTCTTACTATTGGAAGCCTCTTTCTTCACAAACTAAAGCCTCTGTCAAAAAAGTTTCCCAAACAATTATTTGCATAGCATAGTGTATTATCTCATTGCTTACTCAGCAATATACATAGTCATTCTGTTAAATTTTGAACCTAAGACTTAACAAATAAACTATAATCTTTAGGCAGAAGCTGAAAAGAGATTTGAACAGGAGTCTTACTGAAACGATTAAGGATTCTAGAACTGCCAATGTATGGCTATCCTCAAACTATATGAGAGCGAAAATTCTCATGATAAACATGTGACTGTGCTAGCTCTATATTAGGAATTACCACCAAGAAGTCGACTGAGTAGCCGTTATGCACAAATAATATCTTTAGAAAGGCACCTTAACTCATCAGAGACAGACTAAGTCATAATTAGATTGTAATTATAGTACAGAGCCAAAGACAAACCTGGGTTACATAATTGCCATACTGGTCCTGGGCAAGAGCACAAACAGACTCCAAGATCTCATCAACTATAAACTGGCATTGCAGCTCATCTGTACAATGCTCCAGAACTCTCTACAAAACACAGGAAACAAGTTCATTCTTCGTATGATAACCAAAGGATGAACATTAAAGGGGGGGAAGAGAAGTGCGAAAACCCCTCAAGTTTAGTGATACCTGTATAACACGACAACCATAAGGGTGCATTGAAAGTGTTGCAACTTGACCATGGAAAGCAGATATTATAAACCCAATTTTTTCTGTCGGAATGCTCTCAATGCACTTTTGTATGACATGGTTTCCATTTTGATCACGAACACATCTCATAACATGTCCATCCAGTTCATGTACAAGCTGTACTTTCTGTTCAATCTCAATAACCTCAAGTGCCTGCACCCACAAAAATAGTATATAATATAAGGATTACAATTGGGACAAGAAAGAACAACATGCTGGTAAGGCAATTATGTTATGCAACTTGCTTCCAGTTCCAGTTACATTATGCAAATATTGTTGGCAGCTTGTTAGAGATCTCATTTTCCAGTCAAGCCCATATAATCAGATAATAACAAAGTTTCAGTCTTGAAAACAAACAAACCCATCAGTTTATTATGAATCAGAGGGTGGCTATTAAAGATTAGTATGAGGGTAGGGTTGAGTGCGGAAGATGGGGGTTGCATTGAGGTTGGGGTGGTGGCTGGTGAGGGGGGAGGGAGGATCTATTTGAGGGAGAGGGAGGATCAATTCGAGAGAGAGCTTGGTGGGTTGGAGTGGCAGGGGTGGTGGGTGGTATACAGGGCAGGGATACTAGGTTTTATTGTTTTATTTTTTTCCCAGGTTCTTCTATATTTTAATCTTATTTTCTAATTTTAAACAGAATTATTTTAGTTTTAGTTAACAGAAGTTAAAAGCTGGACTTAAATTGCTAACAGAATGAAATACAGTGACCAAATGTGTTTTCAGGCCTAAACACAGCGACCAAAATTGTGTTTTACCCAAGAAAATGTAGATTTACAAATTACAGGAACCTAATAAATTACCGCCACATGGACCTGCATTCAGTTGTTTACTTCTAAACATAACTAGTAATAGCACTTAATATCGAAGACCTCTTCAGCGCCTTCAAATATATATGAATGAGGTACACTACTAAAAAATATGAAGATAAAATTTAGCAAAACTTCAAGACAAGTCAAGCTAAGATATCAATCAATTCAATCACAAGACCCCTCTAAAACTGTTCTCGACTATCTACACCCATAAAAAGGAAAAGCTGAGTCGTGTTATAGAATTGCGAATCATAGAAACATAAATCTGCAACATGAAGTTAATAAGCCACACATATTTTAGCAACACTTATCACACTCACATACCTTTTGGATTACACGACAGCCATACATCTGCAAACTTAAAGGCAGAATTTGACCTGAAAGTTGTTTGGCAAGTTCCTTCCTCTGCTGAGAGCTTCCGTACTCAAAAAACTGAAATGAAAGGAAATGGAAATTAATAAAATGGCATGAACCATGACATTTCTTTAACTGCATAAAGATAAGAAAAAATAGAAACGTACCTTCTGAATCACATAGTTACCGAAAACATCAGTCATTAGTTTAGAAGCATGTGGGAGAACTTCTTTGAATACAGAAGCCTTCTCTTCAGCACTACAGTTTTCCAACTTCTGCTGAATAAATCGACTCCCATGTTGATCAGCACTGGAGTTGAAAAATTCATGATGACTTACTTATTTAATAAAAATTATTAAAGAAATCAAAATTTGAGCACAAAATGAACTTACCTGAATTCAACAATATGTCCTGTGATGTCAGATAGCTCAAATTTGCGGCCTTTTCCAGATTTCAACTCTTCAAGGAAATTATAAATCTTGGGGTCATCAAAACTATCAAAGCCTCTTTGCCCTGGCCATCCGGAATACAAGCCAGTATTTCTACCTGAACTTATGGGGGATACTGGCAACACTGGGCCACTAAGGGGTGAGGTTGGATACTGCATCAAAATACCAACATTTGGTGCACTTCCAAAATAGTTGGGACTTACTGGCCCTCCTCTTTGTGGGTTCAAATTCACCAGGCTTCCATTTCTCTGTTGTTGGATTTTGTGGTCATCCAAATAAGTAGCATGAGTGGACACTTTCTTTGAGTCAAGGCCACCTCTAGAAGCCAATGAATCAAATTGGCTAGAAACACCATATGACTCCACAAAAGGCTGTTGATGGTACTGCATGTACATAGGATCGGAAAAAGAAGTTTGCAGTGGAAAGCCAAGTTGCCCATAGAACTTACTTAAATGTTGCATATCAGCACCAGGTGAAATGCTGCCACCAGTTGCAACCCCAGATGTTTGAGCATTAAAGCTTGGACCAACATTTCCATCAACAACAACAGGAACAGCACCTGGAGGATGGTATCCACCAATATACGGAGGAAAGCCAGTGGGGTTTAAAGCATATCCACCTACATATTGTGGAGGAAAAACACCTGGTGCCTGATAATTTGAGTAATATGGATTAGCTGAACTCATGTAGGCTGCTGCAGTTGCATATAGTGGAGGTGTGAACCCAGATGTCTGGAGTAATGGCTGTACATCCGCTGCAAACTTGGTGGTGCTATGGAGATACTGATCCATGCCAATGTATGCTCCTTGGGAAGCTATTTGAGACTTGCCACTTTGAAGTTGAGATAAACTGTTTTGTTGTTGGTGTATCTGGTGTTGCAGGAAATGATTCTGGTAGCTGCGCTGCCATTGTTCTTGATTTCTTTTATTCTCCAGCATGTTAGATATATTAAGAGCCTTCATTTCAGATTCAATAACTGCAACACCAGCATCATTAATCCCTGTAGTCCTGGTAAAATCAAGAGATGAAGAACTTGCAATAGGGGCTGGTGAGGAATTATCACTTAGTGAAAGTACTGTATTATCTGCAGAAGTTGCAACCACGGTGGTCCTAATGGCAGCTGTCACATTAATAGGGGGATCATGCAAGGAACTGGAAACAGGTCTTTGATCAATGAATTCCTCAGGTATTTCATTGCCTAAGGTACGAGAGTGATTATATACAGGTTGTGGAGAACCACCAAAATCTTCCTGGAAATAAAAGATGGTTTTGTATTTACAACCATGACATTGTAATGAAAGCAAGCTAAAAGCAATCAGTCATTACTTATTCCACATCAACTCCAGTGTTTTGCTAGCACTAATATTCTTTGGAATTCACAGTATGATAAAACAATTATTTCATTTGTCAATAAGTGAAAATGATTCAAAACTTGACAACCTAACTAGAAAAATTATATTAAATGAAATTCTTAAGGTAACTAAAAATAGGAACATATGCACCTTGGTAAAAAAAATTTAAAGGTATCGATTTTTAACCTGTATTAAATCACCCACATTTTTGTGTTGGCCTACCAATGAAGCTGCATCCTCTTCAGACCAAATTTGGCTTGTCTGATCTGCCCAATCACTAGAAACCTGTTTGGGTGACTGATCATCCTCAGATTCTTCCTTGTGTGTAGGAAGTGATCCCTGAGACACATGCAAAGGAGCATTACCACTGTCATCTACAGGTCCCCAATTCTGGCTGAAACTACCAATATGGCGTACCAGGCGTCTATTCTCCCATGAGATAAGTGGAGGAGGAAGTCTAGGATTAAGATTGACATTGGCACAGTAATATGCCAAATAAGCTGGATCAGCAAGTAATTGTTCCTCAGATTCACACCTTTCAATAACACTACTTAGACTTGCCAAGCTTCCAGAGTCCTGCTGGGATAGAAGGTTATCAATGGATAAAAATGAACCCTCCATGGTTGGGGGTGCACTTCCACTTCGATTAGGGGAAGCATCCTTTTCACTGCTATGAAGCCTATGGCCCCTCAGAAGCAATTTCAACTCCTCTGCTGCCATATTAGCAGAGGATGGTGCAATTTTTGCAGCCTTCTTATGGGAAGCCCATTTTCCACTAGTTTCGGACATTCTAATTGGACTTTCTGTCGCCATGCTAACAGAATATAATATGCCCCCCTTTTACTATGATAGTATAAGAAACCTCACATGGAACCCTGAGAAAGCCAAGATATGCAGGGCATTAAAGGCAATATGTGGGGGATTATAGCAAGAAAATATACGAAGTAAAGATCAAACATAATAAGACATTAAGTATAAACTATAGCTAATAGAAAGAACCAGAAATGAGAGAAGGCGCCCTAGTACTTCAACAGCATATGATTAGTAGAAAAACTTACTAACATTTCTCCTTAAACTGAGAACACTTAGTACTTTCATGCCAAGAAGTACATTTTTGTTTTATAACATTTTTTTTTTCTGAAACAAGTGAACTTAAAATGTCCAAAGAAAATATTTAGTCCTAAGAAAGCAGAGGAATTAAAATTTCTCAAACTTATAATTGGTCTTCATATCTAACTTTTCTCAAATTGTACAAGATAAATGCACTATATGCTGAAAAGTAATTGATACATAGGCGTCATAACAGCTTTAAAAAGAGGAAATTACAACAACAACAACAAAAAATGGCAAGATTCATTAGTATTATCCAAATTGTAGAATTACTAACAATTCTTATTAAGAAGTGTAAGTTTTTTTATCTTATCATTCACTTCCAATTATCAGCAAAAGGAAAAAAAATTGAAACTTCATTGCAATGCAAGTGAGAGCTTAGACCAGCAGATAACATGAAAATTTAACCCTTTGACGAGAAAAAAGTTAAGAAAAGCAAAAACAGCCTCTTTAGGACGCTCTAAAGAGAGACTTCATTTCAGACTAACTAATACGAGTTCCTGAGTTTTGAGAAGAACCCAAAACAACATATATAATAAAACTCAAAACTCTCTCTTCCTTTTCCCCCAAATTTCTATCCAACCAATCGAAATGCAAGAAAAAATCCAATAAAAAGCACGGATAATCAGAGGCAGACACAAATATTATCATCAACAACAGCAAGCCCCAGCATACTACACAACCAAAACCATGAAAAGCACAAACTTTATCAGCAGCAACCAGTCAAGCACATAGAAATGGAAAGGGAAAGAAATCCAGTAGAATTCAAGCATTCAAATACAGCAAAACGGTCAGAACAGAGTACCAAAGTATTGGAAACGATAGGAGCAACACAGAGAGATAAAGAAACAAAGACAGTTTGAGTTTTGAGAACCCTAGGTGGACTCTTTTTTGTCACAGCAAAGTTTGAGTAAAACGTTATAGATTCCCTTACCACCACCAGCTGATGCAAAAGATTCACTGTTCAAAACAAACCCTAGATTCTCTTCACAGAGAGAGAGAGAGAGAGAGAGAGAGAGAGAGAGAGAGAGGGATGTGATGGTCCTATCTGTGGGTCTACTAAAAATGATGTATTTGGCTCAATTCAGCGGGTATTTGCTATTTAAAGCTCTGTTTCTTTAAACCGAAGAAAAAGCGCTAATTCCAGTCCAGATAAGGTTTTTGCTCTGTTTCACTTCAATTTCTTTTTTAAAATTTGCTTCCTTTTCGGGTTTTTTATTTTATTTTTTCATCTTTTAATTTCGATTTTAACTGAAAGGAGAGTAAAACCCAAACTCCAGGTGAATATAGTAAAAACACTACAACAAACATGGCCTTAGCCAAATTGATTAGAGCGGGTGTATTTTTCCACTCTCCACTCAAGTTCGAATTCGATTCCCCCTCTTATTATCGCTTGTATAAAAATAATAAATAAAAGTAAAAACACTAATATTATTGGGGTTATGAGCCTTTGGGTTTGGTTGACTTTAATGGCAAATAAAAATGGACAAACAAGAATGTGTGCTAAAGAGCATGTTGCTTTTGCATATGCTACCTTGCGTATGTAAGCAGAAAAAGGAAATGGTATCTTCCATTTTTTAATGAACATCTTTGCATAATTGGTGATGCACAAAAGAAGATAAAGTCTAAATGATTATTATCCTATTGTATTTAACTATCATATTTTCTTAGAAAATTAAAAGGAGTGCCATTAGTGACGTTGTTTTAGGATTAAGGGTATGCATTGAATTAATAATTCAATAGAAAACTAAACATCGTGAGTTTGAACAGAAAAAACGGCATATCAACTATGAAAATTAGGGTAAGTAATATCGTTATAAATCTTATTTACTCTAGAAACGTGCATTACGTGTTTTTTTGGGTCTAATAAATGTGTATTAGGTGTTTGAAGAATTTGAATAAAACTCTTTAATCTTTTATATATATATATGTAATTGGAATATTCTCCAATTGAAAACACATATGATACATCATTTTTATTTCGCAAGCAACAATTGTGTGAAGGTTTTGAATATAAAAGAATTGTTTCGTGGACGCTACTTCTTATATGAATATATTCGTGTGTTAATTTGAAACGTATTAAGTTATCTAATCAAGAAATATATATATATATTATCTTAATTATATTTAAAATAGAAAGAATTAGAAATTAGAATACTGCATGAGTTTGACGAACATTGTATATGAGCGAGAAACGTGCCTAAATTCACCTGATTGGTCTTTTGTCGTCAAGCTCACCATTTATTTATGCTATTTTACAAAAATAATAATAATTCATGCCATTGGGCCTTGACCCATTTTAATTTGGGACCGAATCGGATCCGACCCGTTTTAGACTCCATGACCCATTTGTGAAACAGAGGCTAACAAAGACCCAATTTCCAAAACCCCCAAGAAAAACCCCCCGCGTCTGCGTCCCTGTCTCTTTGTGCAACACCCCCCATCGAGAAAAAAACCCTATTTTGCTTGTGGATTTGAGCTCAGAAAGGCAACGCCCCAAGTGGGTTTCGTAGGTTTTATGGAAGAGTACACTCTCGTGGTGAGGAAGCCCTGTTTTGGCTTGCCTACTGCTTGCCCTTCATGCTTGCCGGTCTTCTTCTACCTCAAGTTTGCTAATGTTCCCTTTCACTTGGATTACAATCTTACCTACCCTGACTCTGGTATCAATGCTTTCTCTGCATCTTCTTGTTTTTCTTTCGTTTTCTGAGAATTTTATGGTTGGGTTTTAGTAGGGTTTGTCATTTTGGTTGTCAGATTTTTCCAGGAGGTCTTATTGGACATTGGGTTCTTGTTTGTTTTATGCATTGAGGTTTTTTGCGGACTGATTTTATGCATTGGGTTGATAATTCCATAATATATGGGTTTTTTTTTTGTTTCTTGGATGTGAAGTTCCTAATTCCCATCTGCTACTAATCTGAAGTTTTTCATTCAAATTTCTTATAAATTATTGGGAATTGAGCTTATATCTTGGTTTTGTGGATGGTGTCTGTTATGCATTAGCAGTACGGTTGGGATGTGTGTTGCTAAAAATAAATAGGATTTTGTGGGTTTGGTATCAGTTTAAATGGGTTTCTTTGTATATTTAGGCAGATCTAATTTTATTGGACAAAGGTTCCTAGAGGGGTTGCTTGCACCTGCTTATTATATTTGAATTTGTATAATAATGAGTTTATTTATAGGATTAAGCTCTGTTGTTGTAGCAATAAAAGCTTCAAATTTAATTTTTCATTTACATTTGAGTACAGTGTGAGTGTGTGCACACATCTTACCATTAGACGAAAATGATGATATTGATTGTGGCTTTTGTTTTAGATAAAATCCCTTATATTGAATCTGGTGAGTACGTGACTTATAATAATGAGAAGGGTGGCATTATCGAAAGACTGAAAGAAGATCGCATTGCTGATTTGGACACTGAACTTCACTCAGTTCCGGAATGGATATCTACAAAGGCAATGATTAGCTCCTGGCTTGCTGATGCAATCAAGTATGAACTCTGGGTGGGAACAGATGGTAGTTCTGCCGAAAAGATATATTATTCTGATCTCCCATGGCCAATTGGAAAGATTCTATTCTTAAAGCAACTGCACAAACTAAAGCAGGAACTTGGGATTACTAAAGACAATTCTGAGAAAATAGAAGAACAGGTTTTTTTTCTTCATATCCTACTACTTTGTGTTAAGTAATAAATTCTCTCTCTCTCTCTCTCTCTCTCTCTCTCTCTCTCTCTCTCCTAGCAGTTATTTTATATGGTTTTTTTGTTCATTGTTATGTATATTATTGAAACAATATTTTTATTGATCTGAAAAATTGATGGACAGACATACAAGAGAGCCAGCCTTGCATTTGGAGCCCTGTCAAGTAGGTTGGAGGAACAGAACTTTTTATTTGAAAACAGGTGCTTTTCTATCGCATTGATACTCCATTTCCTTTTATAATGAAGTCCTTAGAACTTCTTGTTATTGCTAAACTTTCTTTCTTTTGTATTAATATCCTTTTACATGCAATGTAACAATTAATAGTCCCCTGCTGATTGTGTATCCACCTGTATCGTTCCTTTTGTGCAGGCCATCAAGTTTGGATGCACTCTTTCTTGGGCAGGCACTTATCACTCTTCAAGCATTACCAGTAAGTCATTTTATTCATTTGCAGACAAAGAGAGGAGAAGTTTATATTAGCAGTTAAGAACCATTTACATTAAACTATATTAATTAAATAGTTTGAATCTTGTAAGAAGTTCAGTTTCTGGCTAGAATTTTGAGCTTTCCTTGTGGATGAGTAATCCATATAAACTCATAGAGTATTAATTGCTTGAATGGGAAATCAAAGTAAAATAAGATGCCTGCCATGTTTAATTCTGCATCATTTCATGACCTTGAAAATTATGGTTTGCACCGTTTTCTATATCAGCTTAGTAATTATTTTGAGCTTTTAAACTCTTTTGAACAGAAACGTTGTGTAAATTCTAATGCTTCTAACTCATTAGTGTTGTTTAAATTTTACGACATTTATACTTCCATAGAAAGTGAATTTTATGATAAAGCCAGATCATTTCAAAAAACAATTGATAAAGCTAAAGATCATTTTTTTCGCACAACAATCAGAGCATGTTGATAGATTGGCAACAGGACTTCTATTATCTCATTTTGGTAATGGTTTCTGGATTGTGACTTACAATACAAAGAATAAACATACTGTAAATTTATTTATTTTATAAGCTACTTTTTTCGTTGGGACTGTTAATAAAATATGTATAATACACTGGGAAACAGAATTCTTCTGCTTTACGTTTTGTGAACCTTTGTTTACTGGTATCTTTTATGCTTCTACCTCAAAATATCGGTTTATTTTTCTTGGGCCAGTGAGATTAAGATTTTTGTCTAAAAAGGCTTGGGTTCAAGTTGAACCGTCAACAAGCAAAACGGGAAAATTGGCTTTTGTATCTTTTCTGGAACTCTGACTGAACATTTTGAGCTTAGGAAAAGGTGCTGCAGGTGTATAAATGACACAGTTCTAGTTGACAAAATCCAACCGCTTGAACCAAATAGCAAATTTAAACTAAAGAAAGATGACACTGGTTCTGAACTCGCACTCAGATGTTAGTGTTTTGTGCACATATTTTGGCCCCATGATTGAACTTTTTAGTTAGCAAAGCGTAGGAATCAAGTTTGCAGCTTTTCATTTTAGTTTCCCGGTGCTTGATTTATAGCTTCATTGTTCATCTCTCAACTGGAATTATGCTTTCCATCCTCCCTTCCCCTTTCAGATTTACTGATATCATTATATAGTTACTTATTATTTTGTTCGATCTGGACATTATATAGTTACTCTAAGCACCTAGTTTTTCAAGTATCATGCCCTTTTATTATGTTGCCTTAACACTTAAACAATGTGTTGGCACTTTTAGTAAGTAATTACAGCATTCCTACTATTTGCAACATATTGTAGTGTACAAAATATCAAGTTTAAAATTACATCAATTGCTACTGTGCTATGTTAATTATAAGTTATAACACATGGAAATGCTATGAAGGCACACTGGTGTTAATATTTTCTTTTCTTTTATTTCCCTGCTTTAATGCTTTCCTTCTCACTTTATTCATGCATTAGCCTGTTTTCTATGTGACATTGGATCGCCTTTTAGATGTGTGATTATGTACATGATTTTAGTTGGAGTTGGTTCCTGATTTTGTTTTGTCATCATGCATGGTTGCTTATTTTGATAATCATGAGTTAAATGAAATTTGATCTTGCAATATTGCAGGGATGAATCCAAACTTGTTTTTAATATTACTCTTAAATATATTAGTTTTTACTGAATGAACTTGGCCTAAGAGCTACACCAAGTTGTATACCAGATTTTGTCATCTTTTTAGTTTAAGGAGTTTTGTTAACCGTGCTTCTTGAAATTATGTGCTGTTAGGAAACATCAGTGCTGCGGAGCAAGCTTTTAGAACATGAAAACCTTGTTAGGTATGTTGATAGGCTTAAGACGGAGATCGTGGATGCAGGTTCTTCATCTTCAGTCCCAAACTTTAATGCAAGCCCTTCATCAGCAGCTCCTAGAAGAGGTCCTTCAAATTGGAGTGAGATACTTTCATGTTCAAGACTTGTATATCTGTATTTATTCCTTTGGACGGTATAATGTATTGGATTTTTTGCTTTTACCAAACCAGCTCAATTCCCTCTATTTTTGTTTCTTGAGTGGAATCTTTTCGTATCCTGGAAAATTTGGGATTCGACTTGGCTTGCACACTAACAGTTTTCAACACCCTGTTTTTGCTTTCAGAAAAGTAGTATTTTAGTTTTGTGTGTATAAAACACGAATGAGATTCCAATTAGGCCTCTCTTTAACTGGAAGCTACAGTTTGCAATCTGAGATCATGTGAGACCAAATTCCTCTTTCTTGCATCACTAATGTAAGAGCTTACTAACCAGTACATGGGTGATATATATCATCTAAAATATAGATAGGTCATGAAAGGTAAATTGTAGTTCTTCAGGAGCTAAAGATCAAGTAACATATAATTTGACCTTTCGTGCATATGAAGTTTATGTGATTGAATTTTGTTTAATTATTTTAGTCCTATATGTGATATTCTTATATCAGTAGAAACTTAATTATCCTGAAATGCAATTTTCTTATGCTTATTTTATTTTTCAGGTTCTAAGCCCAAAAGCAAACCCAAAAGGGAAAAAACAAAAGAGGAGATAAGTTTTAAGAGAAGGTCCAAATATTTTTTGGTAGCACAGCTGGTTTCAGTTGTACTTTTCGTCACTCTCATGGCCCGAGCGGATGATGCTGAAATTGAGCTTGATGATGTTGAAGGATATGAGTAAATGATTAGGTAAAAAGAAAGGTTTATCTTTCTGAGTTATATTCTCAACAACAGCAATTTTTTGCACGAAAACCAGCCAGGGTTAGCAGCCTGATGAGGAAGATTTTTTCTGTAATCCCGTTCTCTCATTTTTGTAGTATGATATGGTTGGAAATTTTGGAAAATAAGCACCTTTATAAATACATGATATGATTTATTGGAAAGATCGAGTTAGAAACGTAGACTTGGGGGCTTGAACGATATTCTCCTAACCTGTAAGATTCCAATGTTGACAGTGTAAATTTTGTTCAATTTGAATTGTTCAAGGGTTGGACCATGATGCAACTTCATACTTATAGGTCTTGGCCCTCTTGGGCATCATTTTCTGAATGAGATCATGGAATATGGTCCTGATACATAAATCCTGTTACTTTGTTATTGATTATGGTTGTAATGCTGTTATTCAATAGAAGTTCTTGATTGATATTGGGATTTCTTGAAAAGGAAGCACAATGCTAAGACTATAACCCATCCCGTCAGGCGGGTGTATTTTGACAAAAGAGATTGTGCTAGGTTGGAAGGGCATTATGTCATATTCATCTGCTTGACGTCTAGCCAGTCGTGTTTGAGCACCTGCATTAGGGTTTTGAACTTCTGGTGCCGGTGGCTGATTTGACTAGGAACCTCATTTTGTGTCCAAATGAACTAGGGTCTTGCAACTCCTTGCACCATGGAGGTTCCTAGAAAACGTAAGAAAGAATTGCACTAGCGGATTTGTTGTTCAGTGGTGGTGGTGCTGTTCGATCCTTTATGTTTTGAGTACTTTGCCGAGGTTATAAACCAAGCATGTTATTGACCAACTTTTGTTACCAAAGCAATGAACAGAGATCTGAACCCTGGCATGTACAGATTATCTTTCCTGTAACGGAATGTTATAATTAATGTTCTTTTTCTGCTCTTCTAGCGAAATCACAACTATATCAGGATTCAGGCACTAGCTAAAAGGGATAAGGTGGCAGCAACTCTATGCTAATATTCAAAATAGATTAATTTATAATTACATTGACATCCATTAATCACTAAACTACCCCATAAACATCAGAAAATTACATTGCAGCTCTAGCCTTGGCGTTGTCCCATTGATTCACAAGTTCGGCATATCCATCAGCAGAAGCAATAGAAAACTGTGTCAGTGAGCTCATAGTAACTGACATTCCAGCACAAAGTACCCTTATTGCAACCTCAGCCATTTTGTCTGCAGTCATTACTTGTTCAACTTGACCGACCTCCACAATTTTCATATCCCCACTAAATTCATCTGGTGTTCCAGCTCCGAATCTCTTTGAACCTACCCTAACATGGCGTGAATCCTCTCTAAGCTGTTGTGCATAGAGGGACCCCATACCGGCTGCAAAAAAATCTAGTCCATCCAGCACCGGTGTCTCATGTATGGCATCCAGAAACCTTGACCATTGGATACAAATTCCAAATATTGGAAGAGCACCATTTGAGCGACGGGGAGAGAGTGGCAACTTCGATGTATCAGGATCAGCCCTCATGCAACGGAGCAGCCACCCTGTTAAGGCATGCACATAGGATCGTTGAGAAGCGATCCATGACTCAAAATAAGCTCGCCAATTCCTCAGCTCTGTCTCAAGATTGGCAGCTGAACGTGCTAGCCGGTTTGGATCAGTAACTGAAATGGAAGAGTGTCTTTTAGCTTCCAGTTTTGAAGGCGTGCCTGCTAGTAAAACCTTGGCTTCATCCAGGCTTCGTTTCTGTGACCGATGACACTCTGCCATTACTTTCCACATCCTTGCTAACCTGGAGATAATTAATTAATACAGAGGGATAATTACTTAAAGCATGGTGGGAGCTCATATGCTGCCATGCAGTCAGCTTCAAAGCTAATTCTATGCATGGAAAAAAATGAGCACATATTTTAGCTATGGTTGATAAAGAGCTAAAGGACATACCCTTGTATCAGTTCTGAAAGTTGAGGCTGCAATTCTTCATCCCTTAAGGTCTCAATCCTCTTTGAAATAGCTTCAACCGAATGTATTGAAACCTTCATCTGAGTATGCAGATCTCTAATGGCTGCCCTTGTTTTTTCTAATGCAGAATAGTCATCTCCTTTTACATCTTGGTTCCGGAGATGCGTCAATTTCTTTTCATATGCAATCCGAACCTTTTCTCCAGACTGTAAGTAGTGATGCACAGATCAATTTTTCATATTTTCCTTTTTGTTTAAGAATAAGGGAACACATATTTATATCATGAACTGTAACATATGCATACAAAACATAGAGAATTCCATTTGACGATTCAAGTATTTTTGTAACACAAGCAGGTGCTATTTGCAATATGTAAAAAGTATGTGGTAGAGTTTAGAATTATACCTTGACTTCCTCATAGAGTTTCTTCTCCCAAGCATATAATCTATCCAATGTTGATTGGTGACTACCTGAAAACATGCAGGGCTCCTCTGAGATGTCACTACTGCTTTCATAGCCTTCATCTTTAGAACTCGAAGAATTCAGTAAATATCTGGAAGAGGCTGAGCGAGAAGAAGCTGTGCGAAATAAAGCTACTGGGTTCAACATTTTCATGGCTGCAATAACAAAGTACTTACTATATAATAACCTGAAAGTTCAAAGAAAATAAGAAAACCAAAATGAAGAGTTGATTTGATGAAACATTGACCTCCCTGGACTGCATATTGACATACAAGGTAGCAGATAGGACAAGATCTAATCTGTTATCTACATATTTTATTTATTATCTGTATATAATCTGTTATCGCTGTGTTTGTAAAATCATAATATATACTCCTTGTGAAAGTAGGCTTCCCTCATTTATTTATTGAAAAATTAATTGGACAAGTCTTGGAAGATTTTGTGATTGCAAGATTCTGGAATGTCTTCCACTTTGCTTCTTGAAAATTAAATAAATCATTGACAAAAGTATGTTATTATCTAGTGAATAAATTGGCTGTCATGTTTCATATCATACAACAATACATTTTGTTAGTATGCGTTTTGTGAATCTCAACAGTTTCTTAAACTTTGTGAACATGCATATGGTTTATGGTTTCCCTACTTCAGTCAGTGGCAAGGCAAGGATTAGGATCCTCTCAATTTGGAGATTCCATCAGGTTGTTCATTCGGAAGACCAACTTGTTCAATTTAGTAGAGAGGATACTTATCCTTGTGCCTGGAGGCATTTGGAAGCATGTTTTTTTCGGCCCTCCACAGCCATATCATGACCAAAGTCTAAACAGCCATCTGATGGAAACTATGCACAAATGCCAAGGGCATAACAAGAACTAATAACAGTATGGGTGAAGTAAAAAGTCAAGTAAGCAAACCTGTGAGTTCGTTGGAGGTTGACGAGTACTCTGCTCTACTGGCCTCTAACAATGCTGAGACCTCATTGGCTGCATTGCAAACAATCATGAACTGAGTTTCTAAATCCTTGATAACTTCTGCCATACTTGTTGGCCTTCGGTCTAAATAAACAGTAAAGCCTGGCGTTTCCTCCTTAGCTTCCTGGTTACCAACAGCGGTTGCTTGGTTACTAGGTTCAACTTGTCTTGTATTCTGAGATCTTGACACCTCTATACTCACACTACTATGCGATGGTATTTTTGCATCATGCTCAATTTCAGTTCCGCTATCCATTTCCTCCTCCTCCTCCTCCTCTTCCTCATTAACATCTTCAATAATAACTTCTTCTCTGTTGCAGTTTAGATCAACTTTATCCTTTTCTTGTGCTACATTTGCCTCGTTATCACATTCCTCCTGTTCAGTCTCAACTTCTTCCAAGTCAGGGATCCCTTCTTCTTCTCTGACCTGCCTTAGACCTCTAATCTCATCATCCATAACTGTCTGATCAAGACTACTTCGAGTGGGATAACCATAGTAATCTAATGATGAAAATGGGTTCCAAAAGAAATCCCATTGAGAATTTTGAGGCGAAGGTGGAGGGATGTTGGGTCTATTGTTAGGGGAATAAGAGAAGAATGAAGAATTCATTGGTGAAGATTGCATTCCAAAGAACCCATCCATCCCAAAATGGTGGATTGGAGAGTAAGTTTCAACTCTGGCTGTTTCTGGTGATTGAGGCCTCTCTTCAACTGAAACTGCTGGGTTCCCTCCTGATCTTAGATAACATATTTTCACAGAAGAATGGGGTTCAGATTGGATTTGTGTAGGTGTGAAAGATTTTGATGAAATTGAGATAAAACCAGGACTTGTTTTCTTAATGGGTGTGAAAGGTGGGGTTATGAATGACTCCAACAAGAACTCACGAGGCTCATCTCCTTCGACATAATCACGAAGAGCAGCTGAAACTCTTTTTAGGGACTGGATATAGGCAATGTGTCCAGAGGCAAATCGTGTTCTTTGCTCAAGAGCCTGTTTAATAAATCTCTTTCGATCTTTACAAAGTTGAACTGCTTCCACATCATCTAGCTTTGATGTAGAGCATCCCATCTCTAGTTTCCTCTTACCTTCTCCTTTCACCCTATGAATTTTTCAGGCTTGAATCAAAACCAAAATCACAAGGGTAGTCTTGTGTATTTCTCGCCAGATTCATAAGGGTTTTCTGAGGCTGATCAGTAGAGGACTTCAGAGACCTCACTCCAACATGAAGAACAATCACATGTGCAAAGCACGAAAAACCAACCGGAAATAATCTGCATAGAAATCAAATTTTAAATAACTACATTGTCACTTATTTAAATTCTTCTATAGAACTAAAAACACTTGGAAAAGGTCTGAGTAATTTTCTTTTCTTTATATTCAAGTCACAAGGAAGGTTTCAGAACATCTCAAACTTGCACAATCAGGAAGATGAGATTCTGTCAAAACCCCACACGACTATATATAATCATGATTGCTACAAAGGCCTATTAAGCTACAAGTTTTTGTCAAGCTGGGGAAGAAAGCATAGAACTAGGCTAGGAAACAACTTGCCAAAGAACCTCCTACCATACCCTGAACAGAAAGGTTTATCTTTCATTATTGGTGTATAATGGGATAGTATTTCAGTTTTCTTATTTTTTGCTAATTTAAGAAAAAAAAATTATCTGGGACACCACATAAAGGTTAAGGTTTCCAAAATTTACAATTTTATGATGAGTTGACAGTCACATTAATTCAAACCAAGAAATAAAGGAAAATACAAAGGGAAAAAACTCAGAGAAAATAAGAGAAGGGCACAGCAAAAGGAGATAAAGGGGGGAGAGAGAGAGAGAGAGAGAGAGAGAGAGAGAGGGCACAGCAAAACGTTTGAATAAAATCTTCTCTGAAATCTTATTTCAGTTGTTCATATGAAGCTGGAAAACAAAGTTTTAGACTTTTGCGAGAAAATAAGAAACCCTTTCTTCTTCTTTCTTTTTTGAAAAGAAAACTAATTTCAATATGTTATTATGCAGATATGACAAACAGAGATTTCAAAATAAAAAGGAAATAACTAATACTCATGAATGGAGAAGAAAAAAGAAAGCTCTATCTTGGAAATCAAAGAAATTTATATCATTAATGCTTTCTGAAGAGATCCAAATTAATACTAACAACAAACATGAGAAGCCATTTAATTTTTTTCAGCTTGTATTAAAGTGACTCAATGCTCACCTAAAGTTCATATGAACAAAAAACCAGAGAACCCATTTCAAAAATTGGGAAACAGAAAAGTTCAAATGTTTTATTTGAACAGGATGAAGGCCAATCAAGCCTACTTGAACATGGAAATTCAAAAAGGAAAACCCATTTCATAGTTTGAAAAATTAAATTAAATCTAGTGCTGAAAATGCTGATAAGACAGCACAACAGCTTCCCAAGAAACTCAAAAAAAAAAAAAAAAACCGAGCTTCGGCTGATTGTTCTAACGAATAATTTGCAACAAATAGAAAGAAAATAATAGAAATCAACAAACTGGATTGCAGTGAAGAAGTATACCTTGGTAATTGCGGGCGGGAATAAGAGAAGGAGCTTTGATCACTGAGAGAGAGAGAGACAGAGAGAGAGAGAGAGAGAGAAACAGAGAGAGAAGCAGAGAGACGTTGCGAAAAAAGTAACGGTCAAAAGCCAAATGAGAAGAAAAACATAAAAAAACAAAACTTAAAGTTCGAGGTTGGAGGACTCAAAAAAGATAAAGGGGGAAACAGCGGCCCGATAGGTAGAGAATATGACAGCTCAATAACTTTGCCCTCCATGTTGTATATATTTCTGTAAATGCCACTTCAATTTTATTGTACTTCTGATCTGAGGGCTGACAAGGCAAAAGCAGCAAGAAGTTGTGTTAAAGTTTTGTTTTGTGGGTGATTTATATTCATACTTAAGAGTTAAGATATTAATTTTCGCATCCAGCTTAAAATCTCCTACAGATCTGAAATCAAATGAAAGGAAAACGCCATAGTTAAACAAGGAAATTAAAGTGCATTTTGTGATACATATAGAAAATTAAGCTGGTATATAAATGTGGTAAGTCGAGTATTTTCCATTGACATATGCAAACATTTCTGAATGAGTGAAGTAGGTGTGGGCATCAAGCCGGTCGAACTATTCAAATCAGCTAAATTAAACTAATCTAATCAATTTCATTGAATCATCAAACCGTAATTAGATTGGCTTGATTTGATTTGGCTTATATGTAACAATCTAAACAAACCAAACCACCTACGTTAATTTTATTATTTTTGTTCTTAGGCATTTTCTTATTGGTTATGACCATTTACTATTGTGTTTCATTCCACACATTCACCTTTAATATATAATTGTGCAGTTAATTTATTACTTTGATGGAATGTTGAATGTTGATAGGATGCTAGAGATTCGGAAATTATAATGGTGGTGGCTTTATGTGTGCTTGCAATTGTTGAGAATGTTACGGTGATGATTTTAACTTCATAAGGTTATAAGAAGTAAGAAATATTTGATGTGTTTGTTTCAACTTGCAAATATAAAATTGTTGTGTTTTATTTTAAATCACTATTAAATTTGGAAAATGTGTAAATGTATTTTGTAGAAAATAAAATACTACCAAAAAAAAATAAAATTAACTTTATACTTTAATTGCACTAAATCACTAAAATAATAATAATAATAACAAAATACTGTTTATTTTTGTCAAAAATAATAAAATAGTGTTCAGCTACTAAATTGACAAACCGTTCAAGTGGGTTGGTTTGATTTATCCCCTCATTTTAAGTCAAACGTACCGCTCAATGATTAATTGGTTTGGTTACGATTTAGGGATGAAATTGATTTACACTGGCCACGCCCACTAGTAGCAGAAAAACTTGTATGAAACAGGAATAACATTGTTTTGTTATTCTCAACTAATTATAGATTACTATATTGAAAAGTTATCATATGTGACACGCCGTGATTAGTCAAAAAGATAGCAAAATAATACTATACCCGTTACGAATAAGCGTTTCTCCACTAATAGAGCCAAGATCTTTTGAGCTTAATTAGCATTGCTCACAATAAAATTAAAAATCACTCTGATTCTATAATTTTTTCTTATAAAAAAAAAAGAGTTGAAAACAGAGCACGTCTTCTAGTTGTCTCTTGCACATAAGCTGAAGGCTGAAGCCCATGCTGAAACTCAAGTGGGTTGTTCACCGTCGGATCAGTTTCACAGACTAGGATGAAACTTGAAAGTAAATTCAATAGTGGGAGCTTCCGCAAAAGAAATGGTGGTCCTCTGGTTTTACACACCTGGCGCTTTCTGCTGTGTTTCTCATAAACGGTGGTTGTCAAGAATAATTGTTTTTTTTTTTGGCGGATAGGATAAAGAATTTCGAAAAGCAAAAGAAAGTCCGGTGTAAAGAAAAAGAAGGGGGAGCTGGTCCCACCAAAGCCTCGGGGATGCCATTGGTAAAGTCCTTGTACGGAAATACCCTTGAATTCAGGCGAAAATATCAGAAGTGTCTTGTATAACGGCCTTGAAGACCATCTAATATCATCTCATGTTTATCTTTGTAATTTCAAACTTGAAAACTTCGTTATGAAGTTGAGATATACAAAACGTTACCTAGAAGTACTAAGAGCTCAACACTGCATAAGAGCATATAAAGATGTAAGGGGACATGAGTGGGGTGTGTAGTGATATCTAGACTTTCAGCCTGCGAGCACATTGTCTGTCCTCACACCCATTTGAGAGTCAAGAATTGAGATTTAGGGATTCAAGAATTGAAGTTTCTGATTTATGAGATTATGTATGCAGAAATAGACTTGAGAAACTAATCAAGGGTTGATAATATGAATCAATGTAGTGTAAATCAAGGGTTGAAAATACAGAAAGAATAGGTAAGTAAATGCAAAAAGAGAACCCAGGTGCAAATGTAGTGCGGTTCTAAGTTCAAGCAGTCGACATCTGCCTCCATGACTACGATTCAAAGGACGAAGCTTAGGGTTTTGATCGTGTCAATCCGCGCTAGCTTCGTCAAAACTCGAAAGATTCCCTTGTGCCTCTTCTATTTAATGAGAATACGAAATTTAATCATGCATTACATCTGTTTAGAGAGCTCTGTACAAATGCTGCAGGGCAGTGACCTGTAAATCCTAGTCAACCAATTGCTGATTTCTGCGACCAACCATCATTTTAGGTCAGTCATGGCCTATTAAACTACAGTATATGTGAGGGAAGAATAACGATTCTGGAAACGTAACCTGCAAGTATTAAACAAAGGTTCCATAACTAAGAGGTAAAGGAACATGAAATAAAGATCTCCAAAAAAATGACTGCATCATTTCTCACCTTTAGAGCTTTAAATGCAATGCCGCATTGCCTGTCTCATTCCATCTTCCATAGCTGCAGTAAGCATATCCATTTCTCCGTATGTCTAAGCTGAAAGTTAACAACCAAAACATAATGGGCAACTGTGTGATAGAAAAAGGGTTTTAATAACCCTCATATGTAATGCTAAACCTAATTCTTCCTGTTAAAGCAGTACAACAAATCAGTGAATTATTCTTGAATAAAAATATATTGCAGACCAGACATCGGACAAATTTTACACCTTAAAAATGTCGCTAAAATTTCCAGAAGACAGATAAACGTTGCTTGAATTCACCAACCTGGCGGGCAACTCATATTTTAACCTTGTCGTTTGGTTGAGAAGATCCAGATGCATAGAAAGTGTTTGAACCGTGTTTCTCTAGACAGAATTAATGTTTGGAATGTAACCTTCATTCTTCAGATCCTCATATAATAACTTAAGTAAATGAAGAATTTCTATTGAGCCATCACCCGAGTGAAACTCATGAAGTTGATGCTCATTCCCAATCCAGCTACAACCAGGAGTCTTGCTGACACCCCTCTGTTTCATCAACACTCTCATCTTTGCTGACTCATCCCACATTTTTAAATTCGCATATATCTTTGATGAGATAACATAGTTTCCAGAGTTTGAAGGCTCTAATTCGAGAAGCAGCTGCACTACCTGCTTAGTGACATCTACATTTTTACATTTCTTACAGGCGCCAAGCAATGCCCCCAGTACGACTTCATCTGGTTTTTCAGGCATTTTCTTAATGAAGTCCCAAGCTTCATGTACAAGTCCTGCACGTGACAAAAGGTCAACCAGGCAAGAGTAATGCTCTACTTTCGGGACAAGACCAAATGACGAGCTCATCAAATTAAACAATTGACGGCCCTCATCCACTAATCCAACATGTACACATGCAGAAAGCACTCCCACAAATGTGATGTCATTTGGCCGAGTAGCCCCAGCACCTTCTGTCATGCTCTTGAATAGGGATATTGCTTCATGTGCTCTCCCATGGAAAGCAAGGGCAGATATCATGGCATTCCACGAGACCTCATTTTTCTGGGGCATGTCTTCAAAAACTCTTAGTGCATTGGCTAAACTCCCACACTTAGCATACATGTCAATTAATGCAGTGCCAACATAAATGTCCTGTTGTATGCCCCTTTCGGATGCATATTTGTCAATCCATCTCCCCAAATCTAGGGCACCGATCGAGGCACATGCAGACAACATTCCAACCAAAGTAATTTCATCAGGATTAACACCTCTCTCTTTCATGTCATCAAAAAGCACCATTGCTTCATCGGACATTCCATTTTGAGCATACCTGTCATGTATATAAAATGATGATAAACATACCATCAAACTCAATTAATACATATAGTTAGGACACTTGATTTATACTTTCCAGATATGTACTAGAAGATAATTCATACAAATATTAATACAATGGTTGGTTAATTAACTGGACATTCTTATCCAATTCATCCCATAGAATCTAATGACCACAGCTTAACTTTAACCAGTTGCTGTAAGGGGAATATTGACCAGGCTCGAGAGTCAACGGTTTAAAAGATGCATAAGAAACTTTTGTAAGCAATAAAAGTACACTGCAGACATATTTTGATAAATGGGATTATTAAAGTACTGCGAAAGGTGGGCATATGCAGTACCAAATTGAACACCATCATGAATATAATTGTCGTTACTATTGTGTTTATCATTAAACCAAAATGCTGGTAAGTGATAACAGTTTTCAAAAGGAGCCCAGCCACCTTCTCAAAAGCTGCATTCCCGTGGAAGAAAATTTTCAACCAGAAGGAACCTCAAAACCCTTATATAGTTAATTTTTCCATGAAAAATAAGTAGAAGCAAGTGTTCCCAAATCAATCTACCACAATTTGTTCCAAACTAATGACACAACCAAATGTAAGTACTAGTTTCATTTAACGAAAATATCCTTCTGTCTTTATTCCTTGAATTTCCATGATACGATAATCTAAAGACATTTCCCAAATATCAAAATACGAGGGCAATACTCATGGTTCATGATCTAGTAAGTGCCTGATATAACCTAGCCCTAGGTGTAAGGTATCTAGGTGTGAGGCGCTGAAAGGTTCTATTTTCTCTTTCTTCCTTGCATAAAATCCCAATGCTGCTACATTTCGTTTTCAGATACCACATTCCTTTCTAATATTTAGAGTCAAATTCTCAACTTTACATAACCCTAGTCTCTTTATACCCTGAACATTATTACAACCCAGTTGACTTCCAAACCTCAGCCTTGTTCAATCTGCAAAATGTTATATTCCCTTTTTAATTTTTAACCATCAAAACTTAACATTCAAATTATTTAACACAGATAGCATGATTCTCCCCTGTGCGCTCTGACCCCATCATATCCACAAATTGAATTTGCAGGCCTGCAGCAAGGGAATGTAAACAGTAAATATAAACAAGATTGTACACAAGGGAAAGTTACTTGCCCTGTTATCATGGCATTCCAGGTGACTCGATCCTTTTTCTTCATACTATCAAAGACCCTCCTCGCCGAGGACAAATCACCACACTTTCCATACATACCAATCAATGCAGACCCAACATATGAATTCAGCTCCAACTTATTCTCAACAACAAAACTCTCCACCCACCTCCCCAAACTCAAATCACCCAGGTCCCCGCACGCTCCAAGAATGCTCACCAAGCTCATTTCATCAGGCTCAAACCCCGAATCCCTCATTTCTCGAAACAACCGCACAGCATCACCCGCATACCCCATTTTGGAATACCCGGAAATCATCGAATTCCACGAAACCAAGTCCCTTTGATAAATTTCATCAAACACCTTCCGTGCAAAACCCAATTTACCACACCTAGCATACATGGTAATCAAAGAGTGAGTCACATGTCCATCCTTATCCAATCCAGTCTTAAACACCGACGAATGGGCTGCACGCCCATGATTCAACTCAACCAAATTCGCGCACGCAATGAACACGAAAGGGTACGTAAAATTATTGGGCATCAGACACAAAGACTTCATTTGGTAATAGAATTCCAGAGAAAGTTGGTATTTATGCCATGTGGTGGTAAGGCCACGGATCATGACGTTGAAAGCGTAGTCGTTGGGTTCCGGGATGTGGGAGAAGAGCATGGAGGCATAGGAGAAGTCTTTGAGGTCAATGATTTTGGGGAGGAGGAAGTTGGGTTTATGTATGGAGTTTATGAGCATTTGGGTGTGAATTTGTTTCAACTCTTTGGTGGATACACATTGTTTCAGGAGGTATAAGAGCTTTTGGGAGAGAGAGGGGTATTGATTTGGGTTGTGGGGATTGAGGTGTGTGTGGCTTTTTTCAAAAATGATTTGGCGGGTAATTAGGTGTGAAGAGACTTTGGCTCTAAGCATAATTTAGTGCCTTTCAAATTTGCTGTGGTGGTTGTCGCTATTTGTTAGCTTATAAATCTTGGGGCATGACAAATACAGGGGTTTTTCTAAGATAGGAAAATCCGAAATTGAAATTTTTTTCCCCAACCAAATGGTTATAAGATTAGTTTAGAACTGGAAAGAAAAGCAAAAGGCCCAAAATGGCCCAAACTAGACCGAATCCAACAAAATGTAGTAAATTAAGAGAAATTTAGCTAGTTCATCAAGTCACTTACTTTTAACAGAAAATGTTTTTTGTGAAGGAAGTTGAGGTTCCACCCCAAAACCAGGACTCTTTACCTTCACATTCTCACACACCCCCGCACGTGTGGCGAATTTTCAAGCCTATCACGTGGACAACTCATATTGGGTGACGTGGAGCACGTGTGACCATTGGGCTTTCACACGTGGGCTAAACTGCTCTGATACCATGAAGGAAGTTGAGGTTCCACCCCAAAACCAATTGGCAATGAGGGGAGTAGCCCAACTCCTTATAAGCCCTTGCTAGGTTTCTTAACTTTCCAATGTGGGACTCTTTACCTTCACATTCTCACATTTTGTACTTATAAAACATTGCGAAATCAACTATTTGTTGGTCTAGTGGTAGTGTTTCCCTTCCAAAATGTTGGAAGATGTTTCAAGTTCAGTTTTCCCTCCTCAAAAGATCAAAAAAGAAGAAAGAGAAAACACTCAAGACCTGGGTGTGAATTTTTTTTTTGGTTACAAAAAAGGGGGTGTGAATTTATTTGTTGATGGCATACCCCTTCTCTGATTTCCACAATCTCATTGCATCTCTTCATTGTTGACCCATTCCTTTACTCTGGAATGGTATGGTTTCGAAGAACATGTTTAAGAAGACGGTACCAGTTATCAATTGAAAATTTTAAAAACCAAATGTTTAAGCAAACAGATAATTAGGTCATATAGGTTATGAACTTCAACACTTGTTATACCTTGTGCACACAATTGAGCTATAACTTGTCTGTTTTTATGGCCTTTTGTTTGCTTCCTTCCCTGTATTTTAACCACAATCCTCCTCTCCTTCACATAGGCCAGGCCTACACTTATCTGCCTACAGTACTTCCAAGCACTAGTCTAGATCTGTAGTTAGAACTTGGAAGAGGGCAATTATATGCAGAAAAAGACCATAGATATTTGGAAAGGCCACCCTGCATACCATCAGACCCCTTAAATTTCCCTTGGTTGCAATTGCAAGCAAATTGCATATTCCTGGTAATACCTACCAACTAAGATTTATAACATACATAGCTTCTAACACACATACACACACACACACACACACACACACACACACATATATATATATATATATATATATATATATATCATGTTACATGCTGCTAGAAATTAATCCATCTTAAAAGATTTGAAGATGTTTGTCAGAGAGCACAGGGCATCATCATTAATGAACCGATGACATCGGGTTATTTAGTTTAATTCTTCAAGGGGGGAAAAAGAAAGTTTTGTTTTGAAGTAGTTTTAGTTGCAGGTTAATTTAATCATGGTTTTGGTGGGCGGCCTCTGGCAGCTATTCTACATGCAAACTGAATTAGCTCCTTGCTTGTGTCATCCATGTGTAAAACAACCTCTATGAAACACAAGCATTCCTCCTTATCCTCAGTCGCCGTCTTAATTGCTTCAACAAGCTCCTCCTCACAATGAACCTACAAACAAAATGAACTAAAAATTAAAAGAATATAAATCGAGGAAATTTAACGTTTGCTTCGGATATGGTTTCTATTTACCAGTTGAGTACGTAGTACTTAATTAAGAAAATGCAGTTATCAGATCATGGCTCACCTTGGTGGTCCAGCACTTGCCTTCCCCATTGTGAATAGCATCAACCAAGGCAGTGTAGTTCCAGTTCTTGATTATGTTGTAAGGCCCGAAATGGAACTTTTCTTCTGTCGTGTATCCGCCATTGTTAAGTAAAAATATGATATTTCGTTGTCCACATCGCAGCATAGTCGACACATCTTGTGCTGTCATCTGTAAGATATATAATGTGCTTGAGTACAATGGCATCTAGTTTAGTAACGAAGTGAAGAGAAACAGAAGGGCTCTATTGAAAATTAAAGAAAACCTTCAAGTTAGAATAATTATACCTGGAAGCTCCCATCACCAATACAACTAATTAGTCTCTTATTAGGTGCAGCCTGTGCATATCCTAGAGTTGCACCAACTGACCAACCGATTGATCCATAATTTATTTGACACTCATAACTGCAGATCCATTTTCAATCTCCACATTATATATTCTAAATTAATTGCAGAACTAGTCAATGTATATTCAATTTGCTTACGTGCATCCTTGTGGGAGTTTCAGCTTCTGGCAATTAAACCAAGAGTCTCCTGCTTCTGCAATCACCGCGGTGTTACTTGACAACATGTTTTGTATGTTTTTGAAAAGAATGCTGACTTTCAGATTCTCCTTGGGATCACATTGAGAAGGAAGGCCCTCTGAGACATGTATCCGGCTGTAGTTCTTGTAAGCAGTTGAATTGTACTCGAGCTGCCTTGCAAGTGCTTTGAGAAAGTCCCTCATTTGAATGCCCCCAAATCTTGGTCCATTTGCAATAACTACACTCTGAGGCTGTATGATTACCGCCTTCTGCATTTTGACATGAAGTGAGTACCCGACAGTGGTTAGTTCGTCAAATATAGCTCTGGCAAAGAGGTAAGCGTCAGCTGATTCGACAACTTCTGCGCAGAAAGGGGTGCTTACTACACCCCAGTAAGTCCCAATGAAATTTGGATGGTTCTTTGGTATAAGGCCTTTTGCTGAGGGCATGACCGCCATGGCATAACCACAAGCATCTCCCAACTCAATAAGGGAATTACAGGCCTTTGCAGCTCTAAGAAGAGGCCCCGAAACAATAACTGGTTTCACAGCCTTGTTCAAGTAGTTTGCTGTTGCCTCCACTGCAATCTCCAGGCTTTCTTGGTGTTGTGAAAATGGACAAACACTTTCACTCACTCCCCTAATGATCTTGTTGTTGATGGACTTTGTGACACACACAAGGATTGATGAATCACACACACACACACTTGAGAAACCAACCAAGCACAAAGTGACACAAGAATTTATAGAGGTTCAGCAATTGCCTACATCCTCTTGGTGATCCCCTTGAGAAATTCACTAATGAAAGAATAAGTTACAACTTTAGTTTACAAAGAAACCCCCTTAGAACTCTATTCTCTCCCAAGCTCTCTTTTCTCCCTCACCCCTTGCTCAACACTTTGATGCACTTGTGAACACTCTCTCACACTTGGTGTTTCCCTTGTTTGGTGTCTAGACTACTCAAGACTCAACTCAGCTCTCTCTTGAACTGATTGCCCTCTGTCTCTCTTCCTCCCTTGGTAAGTTCAACCTCTTGGACACAATAACTCCCAGCTACTTGACCACTCCTTGAGATTAACCACACCCACACAGTTGTCTTGCATCTTCTTTTCTTTTGTAGGCAGATCTTTGGACTTAGTAGAGGGCTGCAATTACTCCTTCACGTTCTTGCTTTCAGCTACCCACCTAAACACAAGGTTAGGCAAATCAGAAAACAAGCCATAAAGCATGCACCTTTTGTCCCATTGTCTCCCACCTAGAAAACCCTTTGGTACAAGACAACAAACAACATTTAAATGGTGTTCCAGCTTCTAAGGCACGTTGCCCAACTTCCTAGAACCCATAAAACTCTTTGGAGGCACTTGGAGTTAGGTAGGGAACAAGCACATGTGAAAGGCACCTTGAAAAAATGCATGGAAAAACGACACATCACGTATGGCGACCAGTCTCTTTGCACTCTGCCAGAAAACGACCGGTCGCTTGCACCTTGCGACCGGTCGCCTGCCTCGTTTTCCAACTTCTTCTCCAGACCTCGAATCTGCTTCAAAACGACCGGTCGCCCAAACATTGCGACCGGTCGCTGCCTCTTTCACTTGCAACCTTAATGTGAGCCAAATTTCCAACACTTGGTTAGTCAGTCTGAAAAAAGAAAAGAAAAACAATAATGATAGGTTAAAGTATTAATATTTAGTATTTGAATACCTTGAATAATTTACTGTCTAAAGAAGTCAGAAAAATTACTTGGGAGTTAAGAAGAATGGAGCAGGCTCTTGAGGAAAGGATGGATGAGGAATGGCTGGTAAGTTACAGCTTATGCTGATGTAAACAGGCTTGCTTTCTTTCAAAGCAACTGCAATAGCTTCATCTATCTGCAACTGTGCATCTTCCAAGTCCTTCATAACAGCCTAAATAAATAACAGGGTGCATGTTATATCAGAAATTGAGAGATGAGAGTCCGGAATCCAGGTACCAAAAATTCAAAAATCAATTACTTCCACATGCTCTTTAATTTCCTTCTTTACACCAAAGGGAGATGCTTAGCAAAATAAATTTTTAAGACTTGAAACAGACGGACGAGTTGTCCGCTACTGATTGGTCCAACACCTACCGTCTCCAACTTAACTGTTAGAATAGATAGTGTTATCAGACTAAGAAAATGAAGAAGAATAGGCAGAGAAGGAATCTGCAAAATTGCTCAGCACAGCTCTCTAAGTCAGAGAGAGGCTTTTTTTGTATATTTCAGTATATTGAACATGCAACAAGCACTGTGCTCTTGACCATTAGGCCATCTCAGCCTTACACTTGTCATCTTCTAGGACAAACTGATAACATCCAATTAAAACAGGGCTTACTTATTCTAACTACCAATTAGCTCAATGCTTATACATTAACACTCCCCTTTAAGCTTTGAGCTGATATAACTCCAAGCTTATCTCTGAGATAGTTGAATCTGTCCTTGGGCACAGCTTTGGTAAATATGTCTGCCACTTGATCTTTGGTTGGACAATATACCAGATCAATAACACCCTGCTGCAGAGCATCCTTGATGAAGTGATATCTCCTGTCAATGTGTTTTGTCCTCTGATGAAACACCGAATTCTTTGTGATTGAAATAGCAGAAGTGTTATCACAGTTTAGGGTAGTTTCTTCTGTTTGTAGCTCACCAAAATCTTCCAAAACAAATCTGAGCCATATAGCTTGAGTTGTGGCTTTAGATGCACTTACATATTTAGCTTCAGTAGTTGAGAGTGCAACACAATTCTGCTTAACAGAAGCCCATGAAAAAACTCCACTGCCAAAAGAAAAAGCATAGCCGGATGTGCTTTTGCTATCTTCAAGTGAACCTCCCCAATCACTATCACAATACCCAATTAAAACAGCCCTCTTACCCTTCTCATACATCAAACCATAGTCTAATGTCCCTTTAATGTATCTAAGCACCCTCTTAGCTGTTCCATAGTGCTTGTTTGTGGGATTGTGCGTATATCTAGCTAGCAGGCTGGCAGCATACATCACATCTGGTCTGGTAGCAGTTAGATATAGCAAACTGCCCACAATTTTTCTATATTGTTCTTCACTAGCTGCTCCACTCCCATCCTCCTTGCTTAGCTTCTCAGTAGCCACAAGTGGAATGGAAACCGATTTGCATTCTTTCAATCCAAACTTATCCAACAAGGAAGAGGCATACTTCCTTTGATGAATAAAGATGCTAGTTTCGGTTTGGATCACTCCCATTCCAAGAAAGTGGTGAAGTAGGCCCAAGTCTGTCATCTCATACTTCTCTTTCATATCTTTCTTGAATTCATCTAACATCTCTTGATTGTCTCCTGTGTATACTATATCATCCACATAGATGGATACGATTAGTATATTGTTTTCTCCCCTTTTCTTGGTATAGAGAGTAGCTTCACTCAAGCTTTTCTCAAACCCACATTCTGCAAAGTAGCTGTCTATTTCTCCATACCAGGCCCTAGGTGCCTGTTTTAACCCATAGAGAGCCTTGTGCAGCCTATAGACTCTGTCTTCTTTGCCTTGAACCACAAATCCCTCAGGTTGCTCAACATACACTTCTTCTTGCAGCCTTCCATTTAAGAATGCTGACTTGACATCTAGTTGGAATAGCTTCCAACCCTTTTGTGCAGCAAGAGCTATTAAGGTTCGGATTGTGTCCAATCTAGCAACCGGAGCAAAAGTCTCGTTATAATCGATTCCTGGTTTCTGCACATATCCCTTAGCAACCAATCGTGCTTTATTCTTTTGCACTGAACCATCCAGATTCAGTTTGGTTTTGAACACCCATTTCACTCCAATGACTTGCTTATCGCTTGGCCGATTCACAAGTTCCCAAGTCCCATTTTTCTCAATCATGGATAGCTCATCTTCCATAGCTTTTATCCATGCCCGGTCTTGGGCAGCTTCTTCATATCTCTCGGGTTCCACAATGCAGAGATTGCATTGTGCTAGTATGTCACTGATATTTCTCCATTTGACTGGAGTATGATCATAAGGCTGAGAGATTTCTGCAGATTTATGAGTGATATTTTCTTGTTCTTCAGCTTGAGATGAAGTGCAGGGGCTGGCTGGACTTGGTTCTACTGCAATCTGCTCCTGGGAGGACACTTCACTACCATTTTCCGATTGGTTTAGAACACAAGTCACAGCAACAGAATGTCCTGAAGCTTCCTTCCAATTCCAGGCGTTGTTTTCATCAAAAACCACATCCCTTGACAAAACCAGCTTCTTGGTGCTTGGATCAAACACCCTATATCCTTTCTCACATGTTGCATAACCAACCAACACTCCAATGACACTCTTTGCATCCAACTTCTGTCGCATTGTAGCTGGTATGTGCACATAACAAACTGACTCGAACACCTTTAAGTGACCAAGACCAGGTTTTCTGCCACTATAGGCCTCAAATGGGGTTAGATTGTCAAGAGCTTTGGTAGGTGACCGATTTAGAATATACACAGCTGTTTGTACCGCCTCTGCCCATAGAAAATATGGCATGCCCTTGTCATGAAGCATAGTTTTAGCCATTTCTATCACGGTTCTGTTTTTCCTCTCTACTACTCCATTTTGCTGTGGAGTATAGGAAATAGTTAGCTGTCTTTGTATGCCTTTAGACTCCAAGAACTTGTTGAAATCGGTTGAGAGAAATTCCCCACCTCTATCACTCCTTAGACATTTCACTTTGAAATCACATTGTAATTCTACAATTGCTTGGAATTTTCTAAAACAAGATAGAGCCTCAGATTTTTGTCTTAGAAAATAAACCCATGTCATTCTTGTATGATCATCAATTAGCAGCATAAAGTACTTATTACCTGCAACCGATTCATTTTGCATAGGGCCACACAAATCAGTGTGTATTAGCTCCAATGGATGGCTTGCTCTCCAGGCTTTCTCTTTAGGAAACCGATCTCTATGTTGTTTTCCCAATTGGCATCCTTCACACACACCATTAACCTCTTCAAGATGTGGAAGACCATGCACCATCTCTTTCTCTCTAAGCTGTCTAAGACTCCTAAGATTGAGATGACCGAGTCTCTTGTGCCAAATCCAAGTACATTCAGTCACACTAGCCCTTAATGCAAACTGATCAAATTTCATTAACGATAGGGGATATCATCTATTAGGTTTCATCTTGACCTTGAGAACCAACTTATCAAGGGAGGAACTATCATAAATGCAGCACATACCCCCACCAAACAACAAATGATACCCATGTTCATCCATTTGACCAACACTCAGCAGATTTTCTTTTAATCCAGGTAAAAACATAACCTCCCTAATGTATTTCTTGCCAGCACTAGTGCCAATTTCTAAAGAGCCTATACCTGCAACATCCACCAGATTTCCAGTAGGCATTTGCACCTTTCCACACACATTTGTCCTTATATCAACAAGCAAGTCAGCACTTCCAGTCATGTGGTTACTACACCCACTGTCAATATACCAGTTTCCATTCACTTTTGTATCAGAAATGGCACTATTTGCAAAAAACAAATTTCCAGACACTTCAGCTTGGTTGGCACAGTTTGCCTTCTGAATTCCCTTACCTGCTGTGCATTCTCTTGCCCAATGTCCAAACCTATCACAATTATAGCATTTGGATTGCCCCTTATATCTACACTCACCAAAGTGAAACTTGGAGCATGTCTTACACTGTGGTTTTGTTCCTGTTTGAGTTTGTGCATTCTGTGCAGCATTCTGCCTTGTCTCCCACTTCTTTCCTTTCCCATTCCAGTTTTTCTGAGACTTTGGTTGTCCAGAAGAAGAACCGCCCTTGTTCTGACCTTTAGAGTTAACCGAGAATGAGGCAAATGCCTTCTCAACCGTATCATCATCATGTAACTCAAACCGTTGTTCTTGACTCTTTAAAATAGCAATAACCTCCTGCAAATCAACTGTTTCCAGACTCTTTGTATTCTCAATCACCAGACAAATAGGATCATACACCTTATTTAAACTGATTAGAACCTTTTGAACAAGCCTTTCATTGGACAGAGACTCACCATAGGTTTTCATTTGATTAATTAGCTCATTCAACCGAGTAAGATATGCAGACAAAGATTCATTTTCATGCATCCTAGTATACTCAAATTCACGTCTATGGTTTTGAAGCTTTACCGATCGGACATGGTCACCACCATGATACTCTCCATGTAGCAAATTCCATGCCATCCTAGCTGAATCGGCAGTAGCAATTCGAGGGAAGATCTGGTCAGAAACAGAGTTCTGAATAATGCCCAGAGCTTTTGCATCCTTCATAAGAATTGCAGCAATCTTCTCATCCTCTTCCTCTGTAGATGTTTCCTTCTCATTCGCCTTCTTCTTCGATTCTGGAATCGGAATTCCTTTCTCCACCAGAGTCCACAGCCCATATGACTTGAAGATGGTTATCATCTTGATTCTCCAGAACTCATAGTTCTCACCGGAGAAGATCGGAGTTCTTACCTCTGAATCTCCTGACCCAGACATTGCTAATCTCAGATAACCAAACCCCGATTTGTTTAAGATGTCAAAACGAGCTTCAATCGATCTCCACAAACTTGAGTGAGCACCGATTAGCTTGATTCCACAGATCTAAGAAAACGCCCAAATCAATTGATCGAACCTGGCTCTGAGGCCATGTTAGAATAGATAGTGTTATCAGACTAAGAAAATGAAAAAGAATAGGCAGAGAAGGAATCTGCAAAATTGCTCAGCACAGCTCTCTAAGTCAGAGAGAGGCTTTTTTTTGTATATTTCAGTATATTGAACACGCAACAAGCACTGTGCTCTTGACCGTTAGGCCTTAGCTGTACACTCACACACAACATCTCAGCCTTACACTTGTCATCTTCTAGGACAAACTGATTACATCCAATTAAAACAGGGCTTACTTATTCTAACTACCAATTAGCTCAATGCTTATACATTAACACAACATGCATACTCAAGGGGTACGGGGTTTATAGAAAAGGTCTCGCTCTTATATTAGTATTGGAACCACTCAATTATACATTCTTCACCAGCAGAAATGAGTATAGAAACAGTTCAAGCATCATGAGGAACTATTTTGGGAGGAACAGCTGCATAAGTAACTAATAACATTAAGCGATGCCTAGAGCTGCATTGAGGAATGATCCCTTCAATATACCACAGTAATAGGTTATGTTAGGGTATTTGATCTTATTTGTTCTGTTTTAATACGGGTTATTTTATTATTGGGCATGAACTCCATACATAGATTTATTACATATAGTAGAAAAGACAAAACAATTCTCTTTAACATAACTTGAACTCTAGCCTGGGCTTGTGGACGTTTGAGGATTAAAAACTCTCTCATGAACCAAGCTATCCTAACTAGAGAGACTCATACAACAAAAGGAAAGTCTGTGGTCTTAAGTCATGGAAGTGAATACCGTGGTCTATGAGCTAGCAAGCTCATTTGACTAAACCATCTCATATAGTTGTGTAGTTCTCTCGAGAGCAATATATAAGTATTCTTTCTCCCAAACCTCTTTCATTGTTCTTCGTGTTCTTGTTTAGTTTTTGTACTTTTTAGGTTTTTGTGATCCGTTTGTGCAGAGATTTCAGAGGTTGACTTAGCCTCATTTTCTTTTCTGGGCGGAACCACGCTCATCTATGTACTTAAAAAAAGATCTAACTCGAGCTCTAATCTATTGTGCTTGGCCCTATATATTAGAGATACAACACTCTCTCTTACAATATGTCAACTCTTTATAGAGGGGCATACTTCAAACATTCACCCTGGGCCTTATAAAACTCAGGACTGGCTCTGGGGGGATAGTAAATGCAAGTTCTCCTACCATTGAAACCCCCATGTGTATTTGACAGCATGCCACCGATTCTACCTTCAAGATTCAGCACACCACCGACACACAAAATTATTACGTGAATTCAAGCAATATATCATGCAACAACTATGCCCAAAATTTCAGTCCCAACTCGGTTGTACAGTTATCTAATGTTAGAAAAACACCAAAACTAAGTGGAAAACGTTTGTTGATGCTTTTCAGTTGTGGAGGGGTCTTAGAGGTTTCATGTCCAAAGCTAAGTGAGTGGGTTTTGTGGGTGGTTAGCTGTATACTTACAAAATTTAATAGGTAAGTCACTTTGGGGTCATTTGTTACACATGCTTGGTTTGGCCTGATTTGAACTAAATTTAGTACCATGTTTGGTTCATCTAATCCTAGTCTTAGATGGAATTGCTAATACCAGGCCCACCAAAAACACCTCTTTAAAAGAGGACTACTAACCTCATGTGAAAATGGATGATTAACTAGTCCCATGCTCACCAATGTATAAAATGCATGTATTATATTGTAATACTAATAACATATATTACTATTATTATTATTATTATTATAATACTATAATTACATACACATATACTATAATGTACATATATACACACATATACACATATATATACACATATATATGTATATACACATATATTATTATTATAATATACCCATATACACATATACATATTAATATTATAATAATAGCATACGTGTATATATGTAATATATATATGTGTGTATATATATTATACTCATGTATGTATTATAATATACATATACACACGTATATACACATATACATTATATATGTATAACATATTTATATATCTTATATATATTATAATATCGTATATACATGTATATTATTATTATGACATACCCATATATATATAGTATTTGGAGAGGAGATCTCGAGACTTTACATTTAGAGATCATGCAATCGTAACATCAATGGATATCATATTGTATTTGAATGTTAGTTTGAATATGCATGAATGATTTGTCGTAACGCATGGCTAACCTGGTGGCAAGTAACAGTTTGGAAGCATCTGAGCTCTTGGCTGAAGTCAGACAATCCAATGGTGTGGTGGAGAATTCTGTTACTGCCATAATCATTCGAATTAGGACCACCAACAATGCAAACAACGGGGAGCTGCTTCCTCCTCAAAGTCTTCAGTACCAACCTCAAGTGCTTCTTATGACCCTCTAGACTTCGTGAGTATACAAGGATGTCGTCTATGAACACAATTACAAAGCTATCCAAGTAAGGTCGGAACACTCTGCTCATGAGATCCATAAACGCTGCTGGGGCATTCGTTAACCCGAGAGGCATCACCAAGAACTCATAAGGGCCGTAACGAGTCCTGAATGCCGTCTAAGGAATATCTTCTTCTTTGACTCTGTGTTGATGGTAACCCGATCTCATATCAATCTTGGAAAAGTATTTGACACCCCTCAATTGATCGAACAAGTCATCAATTCGAGGAAAAGAATATCGGTTACACACTGTCACCCTATTCAGCTGCCTGTAATCGATACACAACCAAATAGTGTCATCCTTCTTCTTCACAAACAACTATGTGTTTTGGTGTTATTCAAATATGTTATAGCCAAATTATAATATTATAAGTTATTTGACTTTGATAAATTAAGACTTGTGTAGAGACTGTTGTCATGACTCATGATGTTGTGAAAGGAATAAAACAAAAATCAAATAAAAGAATGCTAGAAAATACTATATTTCATTGGGAGTCGGATAGTAGTAAAGTTCACGAGTTCATGACTTTATATATGCTAAGTGCTAACCAGAAGTTTTTATTTTTGTCTTTTCTTTTTTTGTTCGATAATTTATTTTAATGACAAAGCGATGGTTTATTAAGTTTCAAAGCAGAACTACATCAAGTCTTCCAACAAGACATCGGATATGGTTCCAAAACCACTCCAAAACATGAGCACAGAGGGAGGAGACCGGGCCAGTCTATGGAGAAATTATAGAGTAGTACAGTATCACCACGTCAGCTGGTGATACTTCCATTTAAAATTTGCCATGTGTATAACTTTTTAAAGAAAAATTAACTTTTTATACAGCTGGATTTAAAAGTTCAATTTTATAATTTAAAACCATTAAAAAATAAAAAATAAAACTCAATAATAATAAAAATCCCTAGCAACCCCTTCCCTGAGCTCGCCGCCAAAGCTCCTCCTCCACACTTTTTGCCATGGCTGCCCATCGGTTTTTCTCTTCTTTTTTTTAAATCTCTCCCTCCCCTCTGTTATGGGTTTAGGGTTCAAGGAATTTTCTCACTATTATGGGATTAGGGTTCAAGGGGTTTAGATTGAAGATTTGATGGGGTGGATTTACGATATTTATGGAATCATTTAATTTCATACGAAGGTTTTGAGGAATCTAATAAGTTTCCAAAGTCCTACAAGATATATGGCGATTGAGATGTTTGACAGGAAAAGCAAATAAGGTAGGTGAATAGGAATCCAATCTTGGTAGCATAGCTTTCAAAATATACCAATAGCCGAATCAAATTTTTTTCTATTTTTGGAGTTCGTCGATGAAGCAGGTGGTTTTTGGGGGGTTTTCTTTTTTCTTTTTCTAAAGTTTTTTATATCTCTTTAATTTTATTTAATAAGAGTTAAAATGAGTGGTGAATCTAGTTGTCAATAAATTATACACGTGGCGAATTTTGAGTGGAAGTATCACCAGCTTACGTGGTGATACCGTATCATTCTATAATTTCTCTATGGGTTTTTTTAAAGTGGTGTTCAAGAGTCTTTTTTTTATTTATGTCAAAGTCTTGCATGAACCAATTCTTTTTTGAGTAATGATGGTCCTACTCCAGACATGTTAAAATTTATGTTCACTTCCTTGGTAATTAATTAAGAAAAGTGGAAAGTTTGACGGGTTAGAATTAATGTCTAAAATATCGATGGTATCGGAAATATCGGTAGTCCAAAAATACGGAAATTTCGATGGAAATATCGGGACATTATCGATATTGATAAAAGTTGAATATAAACCACGGAAATTGTAAGAAAAACTTGGAAATTTTTATTGAAACTTTGTAGGATGTTTATTTAGTCAATTATCTATTAGTTTATCACAAAAAATTGGAAGGAAATGCATTGCATGATGAGTTTAACTGATTTAAGTTGATTATATAGCGACTTGACAAACATGGTGAGGATAGAAAATATGTAGTAATTAATGAAAGAAGATTAAACACACCATAATCATTTATACATAATGATACAATATTTTACACTTTATACATTGCATGGTAAGATACACGAGTGACTTAGTACCACATAGAGTTCCCCTTTGCGTATTATCACAAAAACATAAGCAACATGGTGGTTAAGGCATTGGAGGAGTGAAATGGCAGGGGTTCGAATCCCCTTAGCGTGTGTGCTTTGTGTTTTTTTTTTCTTCCACTACAACGATATTTTCGATATTATAGCGATATTTTGATAAAATATTGCTGAAGTATGAGGGAAATTATCGTCGATATTATTGATATTTATACGATATGTGTATGAATACGTTACGAAATATCCATGACCCGAAAAAACGATAATATCCTTGATATTTCGTCGATATTATCGATATTTTAGACTATAACTTAGAGTAAAGATATAAATCAGGGAAAATCTTATTAAATTATTGTTTCTCTCTCTTAATAATGTCATCCAATAAATAAGAATAAAGAGTTAACTATAGTTAAACCTGTGGACATGTGGCAACATTTCAGAATGGTGGTGAGGATACACCTTAAATTAAAATTGTGAGCAAAAATGATCCCTCAATTATTGTTCATGTCAAGACTTGAGTAGTGATGATATGAACATGATAGTATAATGATAGGGACACATGTCATTTAGGTATAATATTATTACATATGCCAAAGCCATGGAAACTTATCGTGAAAGCTCGAGCGGGTGTCAACGTCTATTCTTGTCAACTTGGGTATCTTTTTTCTCATGTTCAGATGATGAAGGTTTATTTATTTATATTCGTTTATGTTAAGCAAGGGCTAAAGACACACAGACCAAAAACAATTACATCAAATTCAAAACCCAAGGATATCCGGTCAGCATTACTGAAGAATAATTGTGTGGAGGAGAGAAACACCGGGGTTCCGTCCTTCCAAACCCACCCGGTGATTTCGTCCTCCCCAATTAATGCTTTTATTAACTCTTTTCTTCACTCCATATATAAAATATATAGCTGAAAAAGATTTGGCTCTGTTTGGTGGGCTGGACTGGACATGACTTTTTCAATTAAAACGGATTACAATCTTCACTTGAAGGTCCCGGAGTCAAGGATTTCACACTTGCTTATTCGAACTTACTTAACACAGCTTACGTATGCAAATGAGCATCAAACCTAGATAAAGAGAAATTAATTGCTCGTATATAACAAACAAGTTAAAAAGATAGTCTTACTTTTCCGGTTAGCATATTACTGAAGAATACTTGTGCGGAGGAGAGAAACACCCGGGTTCCATACTTCCAAAGCTAACACGTGCTTTCGTCCTCCCCAACTACTGCAAAAAACAAAGAGTGGCTTTATGTTCACTTCCTTGGTAATTAATCAAGAAAAGTGGAAAGTTTGATGGGTTAGAATAAAGGTAAATAAGAGAAAATCTTATTAAAGTATTGTTTCTCTCTAATAATAATGTCATCAAATAAATAAGAATAAAGAGTTAACTATGATTAAACATATGGACATGTGGCAACATTTGAGAACGGTGATGAGGATAAACCTTGAATTAAAATTGTGAGCAAAAATGCTCCCTCAATTATTGTTCTTGTCAAGACTTGAGCAGTGATGATACGAACATGATAGTGTAATTGTAGGTAGAGGTGGAGCCAATGAAGGCCCACAAGGGTCATCTGACCCTTCTAAAGTTCCCTAAATAACCATGCGTTTGTTTATATTTACCCTTTGTTTATAATTTATAAAAAATTTGGCATAAGTCCAATTATGAGGAGAGACTTTGGGTGCAATCCACGTAGAAATTGTTGTTGATCCAAGTCCTTTGACTTTTGCGGCACATAAGATTACATGCCTATTTTAATTTATTGATATTTACTTTATTTTTATTTTTTATTTTTTGTTCCAGTTATGCACCTAAAACATAAATAAGGTAAATTATGAATTCCTAAAACTGGTAAGGTATTGATTTGTAGGATACTAATTATCATATTTGATTTGAATTTAATTGCAAATCTATTTATTGAATTCTGAAATTTTCCCAAGGTATACTGACATCAAAATTTGCAATAAGAGTTCATAAAAACTTCATACCTTAACAATAGGTAAGGTACCTATGCATACACCTCGTATGCAGTATTCAGGTAATTAAACCCATAAATTACCTCTGGTCCAGGTAATTAAATCCATAAATTACCTCTAGTCTAGGTAGTTATACCCTTTTGCCCAGCTAATTGAACTCATATAATATCTTGGTATGGATCTTTAAACTCAACTGAGATAAAAATCCATGGAAGACATGTACGTATGTATATAAATATGAACCTCTAGAAAAAAACTGCTTAAGAAAACTCAAGAAAAAAAACACTTACCTGTAAGGCAGGTACATATATACCTGTATGTATTAACATTATTTACCTGTATGCCAGGTACATAATTTAATGTGGGTGCTTGTCTGATCAATTGGTATAATATGTGAGAATTTACTTTTTATTGATTAAATTGTATTATATCTATATATTAGAAATATTATCAAGGAAAAAAAATTCAAAATTCAAAATTTGGAATTCAATTTCAAGGAAATAATGCATTAAATTTAAATTTTCAATGTGTTTTCCTTATTTACCTTAAAAGGTAAAATCGACACAACAAAAAAGTAATAAATGTGAAAGGACCTACATCTAAAACCAAAAACACGAGGACTAGACCCAATGACAGTTAATCGTTTTGGACCTAGATGTAAGATCCCACATCGACCAACGGAGAGGGGGTGATGTGCCTTATATGTACATGCCCACCTCCATCTAGCACGAGGCCTTTTGGGAGCTCACTGGCTTCGCATTTTTAGGAACTCCGAAGTTAAGCGAGTTGGGGGCCAGAGCAATCCCAGGATGGGTGACCCACTGGGAAGTTGGTCGTGAGCTCCCAAAAACAAAACCGTGAGGGCAGAGAAGGGGGCCCAAAGTGGACAATATCGTGCTACGGCGGAGCCGATCCCGGGATGTGACAATTTGGTATCAGAGCCACTCTGCCGTGTGGTGCGAGTGTGCCGACGAGGACGTCGGGCCCCTAAGAGGGGTGGATTGTAAGATCCCACATCGACCAACGGAGAGGGGGTGATGTGCCTTATATGTACATGCCCACCTCCATCTAGCACGAGGCCTTTTGGGAGCTCACTGGCTTCGCATTTTTAGGAACTCCGAAGTTAAGCGAGTTGGGGGCCAGAGCAATCCCAGGATGGGTGACCCACTGGGAAGTTGGTCGTGAGCTCCCAAAAACAAAACCGTGAGGGCAGAGAAGGGGGCCCAAAGTGGACAATATCGTGCTACGGCGGAGCCGATCCCGGGATGTGACAATTTGGTATCAGAGCCACTCTGCCGTGTGGTGCGAGTGTGCCGACGAGGACGTCGGGCCCCTAAGAGGGGTGGATTGTAAGATCCCACATCGACCAACAGAGAGGGGGTGATGTGCCTTATATGTACATGCCCACCTCCATCTAGCACGAGGCCTTTTGGGAGCTCACTAGCTTCGGATTTTTAGGAACTCCGAAGTTAACGGATGTGACACTAGATCTAAGAACCCCTATAATTTATTCTTAAATTCTGACCCTTCTGACTGAGGCACAGCAAGCTGTTATAATTCTCCTTTTTTTTTTCTTTACTTTTTTAATAACTTAAGAATTACTAACCCAAAACCACTTTTTATTTTTTTATTTTTATGATTTCTTTATTATCTCAAATTAAGAACAATAATATTTATATGATTTCTTTATTATTTGAATTCTGAAATTTGATATTATTGATAATGAAGTGATTATGAAAATATTTCAAGAGATGAACGATAGTGAATGTATTGAAATGACATATATGAGTTATTACTAAAGACTTTGTATTATTAGATAAATTTATCTTGTTTTGTGATGATTTTATTATTTGAGGTTGACCCTCTTTGATGAATTTTCTAGCTCTACCCTTGATCGTAGGGACACATGTCATTTAGCTATAATGTTATTACATCCTGTTAGCCTTACTGAAGAATAATTGTGTGGAGGAGAGAAACATCGGGGGTCCTTCCAAACTTACCACGTGCTTTCGTCCTCCCCATTTCCTAGGGCATTTTGGCGGTGACGGAAGTAGTTGTCTATTTCCGATAAAATGCTTTCTTGGTCGGAAATAGTTTTCATTTCCAATTGCAATTAATAGCTATTATCATAATTTGCCATTGAAACTATGTGTTTTGGTGTTATTCAAATATGTTATAGCCAAATTATAATATTGTAAGTTATTTGATTTTGATAAATTAAAACTTGTGTAGAGACTGTTGTCATGAGTACAGAGAGAGGAGACCGGGCCAATCTATGGGTTTTTTTTAAAGTGGTGTTCAAGAGTCTTTTTTATTTATTTATGTCAAAGTCTCGAATGAACCAATTATTTTTTGAGTAATGATGGTCCAGCTCCATACGTGTTAAAATTTATGTTCACTTCCTTGGTAATTAATTAAGAAAAGTGGAAAGTTTGCTGGATTAGAATAAAGGTAAATCAGGGAAAATCTTATTAAATTATCGTTTCTCTCTCGTAACAATGTCATCAAATAAATAAGAATAAAGATTAACTATAGTTAAACTTGTGGATATGTGGCAACATTTGAGAATAGTGGTGAGGATACACCTTGAATTAAAATTGTGAGAAAAAATGATCCCTCAATTATTGTTCATGGATCAAGACTTGAGTAGTGATGATATGAACATGATAGTGTAGTGATAAGGAGACATGTCATTTAGGTATAATGTTACAGATGCCAAAGCCATGGAACCTTATCGTGAAAGCTCGAGCGGGTGTCAACGTCTATTCTTGTCAACTTGGGTATCTTTTTTCTCATGTTCAGATGATGAAGGTTTATTTATTTATATTCTTTTATATTAAGCAAGGGCTAAAGACACACAGACCAAAAACAATTACATCAAATTCAAAACCCAAGGATATCCGGTCAGCATTACTGAAGAATAATTGTGTGGAGGAGAGAAACACCGGGGTTCCGTCCTTCCAAACCCACCCGGTGATTTCGTCCTCCCCAATTAATGCTTTTATTAACTCTTTTCTTCACTCCATGTATAAAATATATAGCTGAAAAAGATTTGGCCCTGTTTGGTGGGCTGGACTGGACATGACTTTTTCAATTAAAACGGATTACAATCTTCACTTGAAGGTCCCGGAGTCAAGGATTTCACACTTGCTTATTCGAACTTACTTAACACAGCTTACGTATGCAAATGAGCATCAAACCTAGATAAAGAGAAATTAATTGCTCGTATATAACAAACAAGTTAAAAAGATAGTCTTACTTTTCCGGTTAGCATATTACTGAAGTCTTTTATTTGTTTTTTTTGTTTTTCATGAAGTCTTGAGTATAAAAGGAGACCATGAGACAATAAGTTGATCATCAAAGCAAACACAAAGATCCCAAGAGAGAGCTAACCAGTGTGAGACTATGACGACTTCTCCAGTGAAAGATCAGGTGAGAGACTTTGTTGAGAAAGAAATCGACAATGCGCACAAGGTTGTCGATGCCATCACTAGTCCTATTGCCCCTGTGGAGTATAAAAAAAAGTGCAAGCCAGAAAGTGTTCCCAACAACGAAGGTGGAAAAGGCGGAGGTGGCAGTGGCGGAGGAAACGAGGGCTCTAACTTCGGTGGTATGCATTCTAGTGGGGATCAAATTGGCAACTTCCAGGGCAACAACAACACTGGTGGGGACATAACTATTAACAAGGGGAACAAGGGCAATGAGTAAGAAGAGTGCATGTTGTCACGGCCCGCATGTTGGAGGTTCAAGAGTCATCCCGTGACAATGTGCACTGATGGCAATCTCTCGTTGCATGCATGTAATTGGAGAATGCCATAATAAATTATATGCTTGATATGTATGTCCTAAAATATCTACTTTAAAATAAGAGCTGATGCAATATCTGAGGCTCCTTGGCTAGGCCTCATTTGTATGTGTAATTAATAACTGCTCCGACATCTCGTGACTTCTTCTCCTCGGAGGTGGTTCTTGTTCATGTCCATTCTCTGTATAAAAAATAATGGATGGGTTGGTGTGTATTTTAATTACTGGTTAGTAAAATAACTTTTGAGGTTACTGGAACTATTCCATGACCTTAGAGCATCCGTAATGGCCCCCCTAAATCACCTCCTTAGACAAATTTTAGGGAGGAATTGTAAAAATGCAACTCCAACCATGCTCCCTATCTACCTCCTAAAATAGGGAGTCCTCTAGGAGCTCCTAAATCTGAGGAGAGAGAAAGTACTCCTAGTGACTCCCTATAATTTAATTCTGCCTTATTTAATGAGTATTTCAAACCTTTATTTAATGCTAACTATTTTTTATTTTATTTTTAAATAGAGATGGACCAATCAAAAAAGAGTTATAGCATTTATGACTCTCCAAATTAGGGAGTATGGTTGGAGTTGAAATTTTTTAGAGAGCTCCTAAAATAGCTTTATTATATTTTTAGCTAAATTTTAGCTAAGAAATAGAGAGTATCATTGCGGATGCTCTTAGTGTTGGTTTCTATTTTCAATAAGCTTTGTATAATGTTTTATTTATTTTTCCGCTGCCATTAATAACTCTAATCCAACTCGTTTTAGTTAAATAAAAGGACTTAACGTATTTCGGGAATCTTGGAAGTATAACATCTGAGACTTAAGTGTTATAGTTTTGGGATCCTCAAGGTACGTGCCGCTGTCACGTGTCCTGATTTTGGGGCGTGACATATATGATCTAGAAATTGTTGAAGAATTTGAATAAAGTTGGGAAGCTTTACTTGATGATTATGGGTTGAGAGGAAATAGTTGGCTTGAAGAGACCACTTTTTTGCAGGTATAAAAACATAGCAAATAATAAGTATGCACAAGTCTATATTTTTTTTCTTCTTTATAGAAATCCTATTCTTTTAGGGTATACTAGTGATTTACCCCCTAAACTTGTACCTAACTTTCGATTTGCCCGCCTATATCATTTTTTTTTTGGAGTTTCACTAAAATACACAAAATGGGGGCTGAAATTATAAAAATACCCAACACCCAAAACACTTTATAAACATACCCAAAACTCATCATTACACACACTCAAAACCCATTATAAACATACCCAAAACCCATCATTACACACATACCCAAAACCCATTTTGGGTATGTTTCTATGTTTAAATAGTGCTTGGGTATTTTTATAAATACATGTCTAGGATTGAGTATTTTTATAAATATCTATTTTTTATTATAGAAAATTAAGGATATTAACTTCTTTTTTTCGTCAATTTCCCCCCTACCGTCTAAATCCTCAACATTTCATCCAATTTTCAATTAAATCATTTAAAAAAAATTATTATTTTTGAAACAAATTAAAGAAAAATAGTACCATCCTCTACCCCCACAGACCTTTCCCCCCACCTACCCCTTCTGTATTTTTCATCCCCCAAACCCAGCCTACACCCCCTCTCCTCCGAGTTTTTCTTCTCCTCCCATTCCCCATGTGACCATCACCCTATGCCCTCAGACCAATCCTCCATCCCCAGATCAATCCCCCACCCCACAGATCCCTCCCCCCTCCTCCCCATTCTTTTTGTTCTCTCCCCAGCCAAGATCCATCCCCCAGCCCCAGACCCAGACCCATTCCATCCCCCAGCCCTTGCCTCTAGATCTAGACCCATCCCTCTAGAACATAGTATATACCAAACCAATGAGAGTGATACTGTGTAGCTTTGTAGAGTGCTTATGATGACAAAAAGTAAAACTTTGCCACTCCAATCTTTGTATCCTTTGAAATGGGATCTGGGTTTGCTTGATGGTTTTGAGAAAGTGTTGGTTCCAAAATACCCAGATTGTTTTAGAATCATTAAGGCCTCAAATGGGATTGGTTGCTTGAAGGTCATACAATATAAGATTGTCATAATTTGCCATTGAAACTATGTGTTTTATATGTAATAGCGAAATTATACCATTGTAAGTTATTTGATTTTGATAAATTAAAACTTGTGTAGAGGCTGTTGTCATGATGTGGTGAAAGGAATTATATTGTAAGTTATTCGAGCGGATGTCAAAGTCTTTTTTTGTCAACTGAGAGGCAAAATAAGTTATGCAAGTCCCAGCCATGACCCAAAGGTGTCTTTTTTCTCATGTTCAGATGATGAAGGTTTATTTATTTATTTTCGTTTATGTAGCAAGGGCGAAAATACTAAGAGACCAAAAACAAAATTACATCAAATTCAAAACCCAAGGATATCCGCAACCACAAGTTTTCCACACGAGAGTAAATATTGGTCTATCAAAATAAGACTAAAACCTCAGACCCAAACGTAGTTAGGAGGAGAGAGAGAGAGAGAGAGAGAGAGAGAGAGGATCGGTGTTTAGGGTTTGTTAAACCTAGAAAGCTCTAATACACATAAGATAAGAATATTACATACAATTGATTACACAAATCCTGGAGAGCAACGCAGCCACTTATATTAATTTTCCGGTTAGCATTATTGAAGAATAATTGTGTGGAGGAGAGAAACACCGGGGGTCCGTCCTTCCAAACGTACGATGTGCTTTCGTCCTCCCCAATTAATGCTTTTATTAACTCTTTTCTTCACTCCATATATAAAACATGTAGCTGAAAAAGACTTTGAAGGTCCCGGAGACGAAGACTTCACACTTGCTTATTCGAACTTACGTAATACAGCTTACGTATGCACATGAGCATCAAACCTAGATAAGGAGAAATTAATTGCTCTTATATAGCAAACAAGTTAAAAAGATCAGCCCAAAAGGTTGATATTGCTTGATCTTGGTAGATCTCCACCTTTGCCCTCTTGTTGTATGTGCTATTGAATTTTAAGGGTTTGGTGGTAGCTTTTCTAAGATCTTTTCCATGGAGGTGGAGTTGATGGATCTGGTGGGATCTGCTCCTTTGGTGTTGTGGGATCGTGATGGGTTGTTGGAACTATGACTTCTTTTGAAAGTCAAGGTGGAATTTGAGTGGTAATTGCTCTTTCACTTTTTGGTGTTTCCAGTCCCAAGGATGCTTCAAAGTTGGTTTTTGTAAAAAAGGAAGAGAGATATTTGCCTGAATCATTTTCATTGAGTCTGAGATTGTAACTTTATACAAGAGATTTCCTGTAATGATGCTAAGCTATTCTAGGAATCTAAATTACAATAGGAAAAGAAATATTCTACAGCACATAATTACATATTTGTTTCCTAATCCATCCTGTGAACATTAGGAAATCATTGACCTTCTTAACACTCCCCCTCAAGTTGGAGAGTGAATGTCGAGAACTCCCAACTTGCGAATCATGGTAGAGAAAGGTTCCTTTCCCAATGGTTTAGTGAATACATCCGCAAGCTGATTTGCTGAAGTAACGAACTTGGTAACAACTGAACCATCCTGTATTTTATCCTGAATAAAGTGGCAATCCATTTCTATATGCCTGGTTCTCTCATGGAAAACGGGATTGGCTGCTATATGCAAGGCTGCTTTGTTATCACAATGTAGCAATGCCGGTTTCGGATGCAATATTCGTAAATCCTTCAATAATGAACGTAACCAAGATAACTCACAGCATGTACCTGTCATGGCTCTATATTCGGCTTCCGCTGAAGAGAGTGACACTGTTTTCTGCCTCTTTGTTCGCCAAGAAACAAGTGAAGATCCTAAAAAAACACAATAACCCGTAGTGGATCTGCGAGTCATTGGACAACCAGCCCAATCCGAGTCACAAAAGGCTCGCAAAGACAAATCATTTTGAGAAGAGAAAAACAAACCCTGTCCTGGAGCACCTTTCAAATAACGCAACACACGCAAGGCAGCTTCCATATGTGGTTTGCGTGGTGCATGCATGAATCGGCTTAATACATGTACCGAATACATGATATCCGGCCGAGTAATAGTTAAATAAATTAGGCGTCCTACAAGTCGCCTATATTGAGATGGATCTCTAAGCAATTCACCTGTATCAGAGAGCTTTATGTTTTGCTCCATGGGAAAATTCACAGGTTTAGCACCCAAAATTCCACCATCCTTCAGAATTTCCAAAGTGTATTTCCGATGTGAGATAGAAATACCTCTCTTTGATCGAGAGACTTCAATGCCCAGAAAATATTTCAAATCACCCAAATCTTTAATTCGGAAACGACTATGCAAAAATTGCTTAAGAGTGGATATAGCCTTGAGATCATTACCCGTAATAAGAATATCGTCAACATATATCAACAGAGCGGTAAAGGACTTTCCATTCCGACATGTGAATAACGAGTAGTCTGCTTTGGACTGAACATATCCGGCAACTTGAATTGTTGTTGAGAACTTGGCAAACCATTGACGAGAAGCTTGCTTTAAACCATACAACGACTTGTTGAGGCGACACACCAAGTTCTCCCCCTGTCGCTGAAGACCAGGAGGTGGAGACATATAAATTTCTTCATGGAGATCACCGTGAAGGAAAGCGTTGTTGACATCTAATTGGTGAAGGGACCAATCCTGAGCAGCTGCCAGAGCCAATAAACAACGAACAGTAATCATTTTAGCAGTGGGAGAAAAAGTGTCATGATAATCGATACCTTCCAACTGTGTGTAACCCTTGGCCACCAATCGAGCTTTATAACGCTCTATGGTGCCATCTGAGTGGCGTTTGATTTTATAAACCCAGCGACATCCAATGGGTGTCTTGCCATGAGGGAGGGGAGTGAGAGACCAAGTGTGATTGGCCTCTAAAGTTGCCAATTCAGATTGCATCGCGTCCTTCTAGTGTGAATGGGAAGCAGCCTCTATATAAGAGCTGGGCTCGACATCCTGACTAATAGTAGCAACAAAAGAATGATGCTGTGGTAAGTAACGATGGTAAGAGAGAAAGTTACAAAGAGGATACCGCGTACCTTTGGTGGAACCAGACGACGAAGGCGGCGACGGTTTGGGAGACGTCACTTGGTTGCAAACGTAATCACGTAAAGCACGTGGAGGACTGTGATGTCGTGAAGAACGTCGTAAAACCGGTACGGGAGGGGGCTGAACGACGCTGGCAGGAATGGGCTGATCAAAGGTGGAGGTGGCTGGATCCGGAGACGCAGAAGGAGAATCCGGCTCGGCCATTTCAAATGGGGTGACAGGATGGACCGGTTCTAATGGTGTTGTGGAGGGTGTGGGGAATGAGTCTGGAAGAGGGGGGTCAGATATAAAATGCGGAAGGACGGGGGCTGGAGGTGTTGGAATGGATGGAGGAGACGCATAGGGAAAAATATTTTCATGAAAAACAATGTCACGACTGGTGAAAAATTTATGAGTGGTAAGGTCATAGAGCTTGTAAGCTTTTTGACCGACCGGGTAACCAAGGAAAATACAACGTTTGGCTCTAGGAGCAAATTTATGAGGAACATGCACATCAGTAGCATATGCAAGACACCCGAAAACCTTAAGATGGGAATAGGAAGGGGCCTTGCCATAAAGGCGTTCAAAAGGAGTCTGTTGGGAAAGAAGTGGTGTGGGCAAATGATTAATCAAATGCACAGCGGTGAGAACACATTCTGCCCAAAAACGCAAAGGGAGATGGGCTTGAAAGCGAAGGGCGCGGGCTGACTCAAGGATATGACGATGTTTGCGCTCTACAACCCCATTTTGTTGGGGTGTATAGACACAAGAGTGTTGATAAGTGGTGCCATTTTGTTGAAAAAAATCTTTCATAGAAGAGAATTCCCCTCCATTATCAACTCGAATGTTAGCAATGGATGCAGCAAATTGAGTTTTGACAAAGGAGAAAAAATTTGTAAGTAAATGTTGTGTTTCACTTTTGTGTTGCATAAAGAATACCCATGTGAAACGAGAATAATCATCCACAATTGTCAAAAAATATTTAGCACCAGAAAAAGAAGGAATTTTGTAGGGGCCCCAGATATCACAATGAATTAACTCAAACGGTCTAACAGACAAAATTGAACTAGCAGAAAAAGGAAGTCGACATTGTTTTGCAAGTGCACAAACATCACAAGCATTATTGGTTTTGAAAGGGAAATTGAGCAAATTTTTTGCCATAAAATCTAATCTAGAGAAAGATAGATGCCCTAATCGGCGATGCCACAAGTCGGTGGAGGAGGTGACATGAGAACAAGATGGATGGCTAGCAAAGGCAGCAGAGGATTTGAATTTAGGGCTCAGTGTTGTTGATGCCAATGCGACCAAGTAATAAAGTCCGCCTCGTTGTTTACCCAAACCAATCGTGGTCTTCGTCGTCAAGTCCTGCAAAATACACCAATAGGGAAAAAAGGTTATAGAACAATTGAGACCTCTTGTAACTTGACTCACAGACATCAAATCCACCTTAAAAGATGGCACACCAAGCACATTTTTCAGAGAAATAACAGAGTTCAAAGGTAAAGTTCCAGTAGATGTGATTGGAGCCTGTTCTCCACTTGGCATAATAACTGGCGGTAAAACAGTGTTCTGACGACAGTTGACAAGCAAATTTGGAGAAGAGGTAATATGATCAGTTGCACCACTATCGAGGATTAATCGATGGAGGCGCAACGGTGCTTGTGACAAACCTGAAGGAGTACCAGCAGCATTGGCCTTAGGATTGGAGGATTGATTTGCCCCTTTATTGTTCATAATAGATAATATCTGTTGAAATTGCAGATCAGAGAGTCCATTCATCACCGACTGCATCTCCTGCATTGTTGGACCTTCCTTGACATGATTGACTGAAGATTGAGCAGAATTGTCGGAGTTGTTGAACTGAGAACGATTGCCTCCGCGATTGGACCGGTTTGATTTATGTTTCGGATGCCCTGGTGGATACCCATGCAACTTCCAACATGTGTCTCGTACATGATGATCCCTATCACAGTAGGAGCAATGCAACGGCTTGCGGTTGGAGGAGTTGGAACGAGAAGAAGAACCTTGTCCCGGTCGAACTGCTAGAGCTACAGGTTCATCTCGTCGAACGGCCATGGCTGCAGTCTCAGTTGTCTCACGTGCATCACCTAAGCTGCGCTGTTTTTCTTCTTGAACAATGGAAGAGTAGGCCTGGCGAACATCAGGTAGCGGATTCATCAATAAGATCTGCCCTCAGATTGCTTTGTAGGACTCATTTAGGCCCATGAGAAATTGCATCAATTGACGTCGCTTATGATCTGCCCCACAAGAGCAAACGGTGTCATTGTAAGAACCCAGTTCATCCCATAAGCCTTTCAGCTTCGTATAGTATGCTGCAACAGTCATCTGAGCTTGGGAAAGACAAGCGATGTCTCTCTCAATCTGAAAAATACGAGGGGCGTTGCTCTGAGAAAAACGATCCCGAAGGTCTTCCCAAACCTCCTGGGCTGTAGTTGAATATATGACACTATCTGCAAGATCAGGTGTGATTGAATTGAGAATCCACGAGAGAATCATATCGTTGCATCTTCTCCATGAAGCATGATCATCCGGACGGCTCTTGGCAGACGGCATTTTTATTGTACCATCTATAAAACCCAACTTGGATTTGGCGTTTAAAGAGATGGTCATGGCTCGGCACCAGGTTGAATAATTATCGCCATTGAGAGGCTTGGAAACAAGGACCAAACCTGGATGATCGGAATGGTAGAGAAAAAAGGGATCGACGACATTGTTCTTGCCTTCATTGTTCTTGTCTTCCTTTGAAGATTGCTCGCGCTCCATGATGAGGAGCAAAAGAGATTTCCTGTAATGATGCTAAGCTATTCTAGGAATCTAAATTACAATAGGAAAAGAAATATTCTACAGCACATAATTACATATTTGTTTCCTAATCCATCCTGTGAACATTAGGAAATCATTGACCTTCTTAACAGTTTTCCACACAATTTCTATTTAGCATTGGTTCCTGAGTTCTTATGGATCCTGTCATCTTCAACTCTGAATGAGCTGAGGTTGAATTACATATGGAGTTTGCTCATTGTTCTTGCAATAGTTGTTTTTATTGTTTTATTTCTACTTTCTAGTCTGCAAGAACCCTCCTCTAAGGGCAGTGTTATTCATGTGTAATCTTGTATCTGCCTTCATATCAATGAATCTACTCTGTTCGAAAAAAAAAAAAAATGTTAAAAAGATAGTCTTACTTTTCCGGTTAGCATATCACTGAAGAATAATAGTTCCGTACTTCCAACTGCAAAAACAAAGAGTGGCTTTATACAGTACCAAACATATTTAATTCCACTAATTAATTCAACAACCAACTACTACCAGCCATTAGTAACAATCATGAAGTCTTTTATTTGTTTTTTTTTTTTTTCATTAAGTCTAGATTATAAAAGGAGACCATGAGACAATAAGTTGACCATCAAAGCAAACACACAGATCCCAAAAGAGAGCTAATCAGTGTGAGACTATGACGAGTTCTGAATTGAAAAATAAGGTGAGAGACCATGTTGAGAAAAAAATCGACAAACCGCACAGGGCTGTCGATGTCATCACTAGTCCTATTGCCCCTCTGGAAGGTGCATTGCATGGCGTGGCCAGAGGGATCCTAAACTGGGCCACCGATACCCATCCTGAAGATAGAAACAAGTGCAAGCCAGAATGTGTTCCCAACAACGGGGGTGGCAACGGCAGAGGTTGTAACTCCGGTGGTATACATAATACGGGTGGGGATCAAACTGGCAACATCAACGGCAACAACAACACAAGTGGGAACATATATATTAACAAGGGGAACAAGGGCAATGAGTAAGAAGAGTGCATGTGACTAATGGCAATCTCTCGTTGCATGCATGCAATTGGAGAATGCCAAAATAAATTATTTGCTTGATATGTATGTCCTAAAATATCTACTTTAAAATAAGAGCTGATGCAATATCTGAGGCTCCTTGGCTAGGACTCATTTTTATGTGTAATTAATATTATGCTAATAAATTAATGGGAGGTTCACGTTAGGGACGGACCTAGGATTTCAAATTTAATTGGGCTAAATTTAACTTACATATAAACATACTAAGTAAATAGAAAATTCGATATTACGATGTAATTTCATTGATAACAAAAAATTAATAATACACCTACTCAAGGGGGGGACATAATGAGCCTTACCTCTCAAAATAACACTATATAAGTTGCACCCTTCGAGTCTTCATAGAATTAAAATCATTAATTATCGATTCATTCATTAAAATCTTTTTTTATTTTATCCTATGTGCTGTAGGCTGCAGCTTTCCTATTCTCCATTTTATAAGTTTTATTCCCCACGTGAAGGCACGACTAGGATATTCAATTGGATTCCTAAGAAGGGTAGGACTAGGATAATAGGATATTCAATTGGATGGCTGGCTGGGCTATAATTATTTTTTGGGCTCGGATTTTAAAAGCCGCCAGGGTTGAAGCCCAGGTTAGCCAAAGCTATGTTCCGTCCCTGGTTAAATATCAAAATTCTCTACTTATAAATTTTAGATTATGAATATAAGTGTAAACAATAACAACATCAAATTCAACATATAAAAAATTGAACACGATCCAACAGTCCGATCATCTCCGATCTAATGGTCCAGATTTGCGAGGCTCCGATCATCAGTTAAATGACATAATCTCGCAATTTCTAGCACACCACCGTGCTTTGGATGTTGAGGAAATCAACCTAACCTCATAAACGTTGCCACTGCCGCACCACCACAGGCGGCGAGTGTGAATAGTAAATTCTGGCAACGAAAAATCGCTGTCAAGACTTACACCAAAACGTTCACAAGAACGATTAGAACAAGTTTAATGACATATTATACCTCAACGACAGCCGGAAGAACCCAAAAATATGTTGGAAATTCGTCAACTTTGGAGGCTTGGTTCTGCTAAAATATGAATATGGGTTTGAATATGTTAGGTTAATTTTATTCTTCTCCATAAGGAGGTATATATAAGGATTTGCATAAGTACTTTACAAGGAATTAGATACAGTAAAGGATTAGGAAAGTATCTCCTAATTATACAATGATTTATCAATTATATAAAATAGGAAAGTAAATCCCTTAATTAATCAAGGAAATAAATCTCCTTGATTAATTAGGAGACTCACGTCAACACTCCTCCTCAAGTTGGTGCATATACGTCACCAATGCCCAACTTGGTAAGTGAGTCATGAAATACTCTTCCACAAACAGCTTTGGTTAAGATATCTACCAATTGATCTTCTGATATTAAGAATGGTAGGCAGATGATCTTCTTCTCAATTTTTTCTTTGATAAAATGTCTATCTACCTCAACATGTTTAGTTCGATCATGTTGAACTGGATTATGGGCAATATCGATGGCTGACTTGTTATCACAATGTAACTCCATTGGCTTTTCTGGCTTGAAACCCAATTCTGCTAGTAGTCTTCTGATCCATAGTAATTCACAAACTCCGTGAGCCATTCCTCGATACTCTGCTTCAGCACTAGACCGAGAGACCACATTTTGTTTCTTACTCCGCCAAGTGTGACTAGGTTACCTCCCACAAAAGTGAAGTAACCTGAAGTAGAGCGTCTATCAGTAATAGAGCCAGCCCAATCAACATTTGTATATCCAACAACTTCGAGATCTCTATTTTTTGAGAACATTAATCCTTTCCCAGGGGCTAACTTTAAGTATCTTATGATCCGATCAACTGCATTCCTATGAGACACACTTGGTGAATGCATAAACTGACTAACCACACTCACAGCATATGCAATATCTGGTCTTGTGTGGGCTAAATATATCAACCTTCCAACAAGGTGTTTGTAGAGTTCCTTACTAGTTGGTTATTGATCCATGTCTTCACATAACTTGTGATTCATCTCGATGGGTGTATCAGCAGGTTTGTATCCAAGCATTCCTGTTTCAGTGAGCAGATCTAATACATACTTTCTTTGAGACAGAAATATACCAATTGTGGACCTGGCTACTTCAATTCCTAGAATGTACTTTAGATCACCTAAATCCTTCATCTCAAATTCTTGAGACAAGTACTTTTGCAGTTTCAGTTGCTCTCCTGTGTCGTTTCCAGTTATGACTATGTCATCCACATAAACAATCAATGCAGTAAGTCTTCTTCCATCGCGCTTCAAGAACAAGGTGTGATATGCATTACTCTGTATATATCCAAAATTCTTCATGAATTTAGTGAATCTGCCAAACCATGCCCTGAGAGATTTCTTTAACCCATACAATGACTTTCTGAGTTTGCAAACTTGATTCTCCTTGTCACGAGCTAGGTTACATCCTAGTGGTAAGTCCATATATACTTTTTCTTCCAAGTCTCCACGTAAGAATGCATTTTTTTACGTCAAACTGATGTAATGGCCAATCAAGATTTGCTGCTAGAGACAGAAGGACTTTGATAGTTTTAATCTTGGCTACTGGGGCAAAGGTCTCTTGGTAGTCTATCCCATATCTTTGTGTGTACCCCTTCGCCACCAATCTAGCTTTATATCTTTTAATGGATCCATTTGCTTTGAGTTTCACAGTATAAATCCATCTGCATCCCACTGTCTTCTTTCCATGAGGTAAGGGCACGAGTTCCCATGTGCCATTCTTCTGGAGAGCTTGCATTTCTTCATTCATGGCATCTTTTCATTTTGGGTCTTCTAGTGCTTCAGTTACATTGTTGGGAACAGGTATGTCGGCCAACTGCTTCACAAAATGTACCCGTGACTCTGATAATCTGTTGAGGGATACATAATTGTTGATGGAATATTTCCCTTTTGCATTAAGATCTGCTTCGTAGTGAACTGGAGGTTTACCACAGTTCTTTCGTTTTGGAATCTGATATGCAGGCTCTGTGCCTTCTGAAATTAAATCATCATGGGATATTTCATTAATGTTATTAGTTTCAGGAAAAGATGTTACCTGAATGACGTCCTCAGCAGGTGATTGGTGTGGTACTGGAGCTGAAGAATTCGAAGGAGCGGGCAAAAACTCCTCAATTTTCTCCTCCTAAGTTTGACAGCAGGGAGACGATTGGTCACGGTCCTCTGGCGACCGGTCATTTTGAAGCAGATCAAGCTGGTATGAATATGAAGAAAAAAATTCTGAAATTTGAGAAGTGTTAGCATCGTGATGCTCCTCCTGTACGGCTGAAAAATATATATCGTGTTCCCAGAACACAACATCCATAGAAGTATAGACCTTCTGACTAGGAGGATGATAACACCGGTACCCTTTGTGATGAGGTGCATAACCAATGAATACACACTTTTCGGCAAGGGGATCCAATTTGCTGCGTTGGTAATCATGTAAGTGGACAAAGACTACACAACCAAAAATCCGTGGTTCCAGGTTTTTGGTAAGAGGTATTTGGATATAGTGGTGGAGTGTTTGAAGGGGGGTTTTGAAATTTAGGATACTGGAGGGAATTCGATTGATAAGGTATGTTGCAGAGAGGACGGCTTCTCCCCAAAAATTCCTAGGCATATTGGCACCAAAAAGAGAGGCACGAACTACTTCCAATAAGTGTCTATTCTTTCGTTCAGCCACATCATTCTATTGGGGAGTGTAAGGGCATGAGCGTTGATGGATGATGTCATGATCTTGTAAGAACTGATTAAGATCATGGTTGATAAATTCTCCGCCATTGTCGGAACGAAGAACCTGAATTCTGGTATGAAATTGTGTCTCCACCATTTGATAAAACTGTTGAAACTTGGAACTGACTTCCCCTTTTGTTTGGAGAAGGGAAACCCAGGTCATGCGTGTGCAATCATCAATAAACGTGACAAACCATCTAGCTCCCCTTGGAGTGGTAATTTTAGCAGGGTCTCAAACATCAGAATGAATAAGGGAAAAATGAACTAAACTTTTATTTGAACTTAAGGAAAAAGGAACACGATGGCTCTTGGCCAGTTCACAAATGTCACACTTAAAACTTGAACTATCTAAATTGGAAAATAATGAAGGAAATAGCTTCTGTAAATATCCAAACGAAGCATGTCCAAGACGGCAATGCCATAACCATACTTCGGAAGTTTGCTTCTCAACACTCACACCCCCAATTTTGTAAGCTTGACTAAGGCTGGCTTCACTGCCAAATGCCAGGTCCAAATAGTAGAGTTTGCCCCTCCTAGTACCACAACCAATCGTCTAGCTTTATATCTTTCAATGGATCCATTTGCTTTGAGTTTCACATCTTGCTGCTGAGAATGTCCTGAAAAACACAATGAGTAGGCCAAAAGCTTACAATGCAATTCAAAGCCATAGTAATTTGGGCAACAGACAAGAGATTATGATGTAAGGATGGAACAATCAACACAGAATCCAAAGTGAGGGAGTCAGAGAGAGAGAGGGAACCCTCCCCAATTATTGGAGAGGGGGTACCATTGGCATTAGACACCACCGATTGAGAAGACAGTGTATGAGAGGTAATTTGTCCAGGATCAAAGGTCATGTGATCAGTGGCTCCGGTGTCAATGACCCATGTGTGTTTCTTTGAAGAACTATGCAAAACATAACCTTGGGTACCTGTTGTGGCTACAGAGGCAGAGGCGGGAGCCGGTGTGTTTATGCCTGATAAATCACGGCCATGAGCTGGCCGAAGAAGCCCTTTCTTTCGGCCCTGGCACTTGTTCGCAGAGGCTGAAACGCAGCGTTTCGCCAGGGCATATTCGCCTTCCTTAAAGAATAAAAAAAGAAATGCTAAGGCATGATCATCTCGGCCTCAAACGTAGGCCGAGGTCGAGGCCGAACAAAATTGCGGCCAAGGGATTAAAGGCAAATCATCACGTGACAACAGGGTCCCAGGCTTCATTTAATGAAGTCGTGCCTGTTTACAGCAGCGAACCCATTGGCCATAAAGTAGCATTTAATGCATGAGGAAAGGTGGGAAGTGACTGAAGTCAGGATTTGGTGATGAAAATCAGAGTGATTGGATGTGGACATTCTCACAAAGATTCTGACAGCTTGAGATGTTGGTTCACCAGCTATCCAGGCAATAAATGCGTCTCCACGGCCAGAGGTTCAGAACCCACGATCGA
>NW_018921751.1:1076916-1089190 GCF_002207925.1 Prunus avium | reverse complement strand
TTCCCACTTGCGCTAATCAGACTCCACTATGCGTAAATTCAGCCTCGATTACTCATCCAGGGACTCTTCCTATAAATACAAGACTCGAGCTACTTTCAAAGGGTTCAAACACCAAAACAAGCCTCCCACAGAGCGACTTATTTTTTTCCTGTAATGCACTTTCAATATCTTTACTTGCTTTCCTAGGAGTAGTGTTAGGTTGTAAGCAGAATCCATTCATCAATATATCATACGACCCTTGATTTTCAAGGCGCCGGAGCACCATCCTTGTTGTTCGCTCATTCACCCCATATATTACACGACCGTCGCTCCCTGAGCAGCGCGCCGGAGCATTGCCTAAAATCCATCACCAACACCATCACTCGACGGCCTTGTAGTTCAGGCCGTGAACCTAACAGCCGAGACCAGTTCCTCTCTCGGCTACAATCGTTTGACTAGGAAGACAGATCAAACAGGCGCACCATTCATCCATCCAACACTCATCGAAACATCAACGCACGGTAAACCGTGCTGGCACGCCCGCGCACAACCGCACCGCACCCAAAAGCAGGAAACCCCGTGTTAACGCACCTCCCCTCGGCCCGGAACTCCAGGCCGTGAGATTTGCGCGGCAGACACAGTGCAGTCGGAATAGCAGGACTTACAGGATCTGCAGGTGAAGATGTGTTGAGTGATTTGCTCCTATTCTTGCGCGGAGCTTTGGAGTGGTCCCACCAATCCGGGTACCCAATTAGTTCGTAACAGCTAGCACGGGTATGTTTGCTTCCACTACAATGAGTGCATTTGTGCTCCGGACGAGAGCTTGTGACTTGAGTCTGAGAAGTGCCATCGGTAGAGGGTGGAGGGCCCCGTGGACGTTGAGTGGCCAGGACTGCAGTGTCTGGAGTACTGGCCATGGTCAATCGTTGTTGAGGTTCGCGACGTACATATGCAAAGGTTTGGTCAAAGTCTAATTTGGGATCTTTGCGCAGGATTTCCTCCCGGACTTGATCAAATTGAGGGTCAAGCCCGGCAAGAAAAAGGTGAACACGAAGAGGATCCAGTTCTGTCTAGCGCTCAGTCACGTCGGCGTTGCAGTGCATGCGATTTGGAGTGCGGTGATCAATCTCCTAAAAGATGGTCTGTAGCTGGCTGTAGTATTTGTGGACAGGTGCACCATTCTGTTTAATGGTGAATGCCCGTTTGTTGAGATAAAAAAGGAAAGTTTCATCCCCACCATCAAAGTAGGTTTTCTTCACGGCATCCCAGATTTCTTTTGCGGTACTGAAACAGATGAAACGACCCATCAAGTCGGGAGACATGGAGTCAATGAGCCACCCCTTGACCCTAAAGTTCTCTGTACACCATTTGTTGTAGGTGGAGGAGAGCTTAGAGGGTTGTGGAGCGTCGCCGGTGAGGTACCCCAATTTTTCGCGGCTAGCAATATGTAACTCCATGACTTGAGACCATAAGGCATAATTAGTCTCTGTCAAGATGATGCCGGTAGGAAACGGAGCGTTGTCACTATGAATAGTAACAATTTGGGAGGATGGTGGAGTGGAGTCGGTGGTTTTGAAAACGATATCCATGGCAGCGGAAGGATGTAGGAATAAGAGAAAGAAAAAAAATGTGTTTAGGGTTTTGTGATAAGAGGATATTAGGATTTGGGTATGAAGATCTGAATCTGAATATGTAAATATGAGAAATTGGATTTAGGGTTTGTGTTTGAGGAAATTTGATATGAGGATTTAGGGTGTGTGTTTCAGGAACTTTGATATGTAACATCCCGACCCAAAATAAAAGGAATAGTGAATTAGTTAATTTCAAGAATTATGAATTTATAATTTTGCCCTTGGAGTAGGGGTAATTTGGTCATTTTTAATCCGGAAGGATTTCGGGGCAGTGGCTGTTACTTTTATGTAGACGTACTGAGATGAGTCCATAGACACGTAGTGGGCTCGAATCGGAATTGTAACGAAGAAATATGACCAAATTACTCTCAGTGGCATAATCGTAAATAAGTTAAAATTAGTTTTTATTTTAAAAACCAGAAAACCCTCACTTCTCTCTCTCCACCCCTCTGGTTTTCACGACAGCATCGCCCCCCCCCCCCCTCCCCCCCTTTTTTTCTATTTGAAAACAGCCGGTGGCTTCCAAGAGCCACCGCCGCCGCCACACTCCACCTCCGGCCACGGGGCCGGACCCAAAAGATCCGGGCTGCCTCCCTCTCCCCATCCCGACCAACCTAAGCCGTTGGAACTGCCGGTGCTGGCCGGAAATTACAGAAATCCGAGCTGTTTTTGGACAGATTTTGACAAATTTTTGGGAAGCTCGTTCGGGTGTTTCCGATGGCCAAATCTTGCGATCCAGGTATGGATCTTGAACCTCTCGAGCTGTTCTTGCTGCTGGTTGTGTTAGGTTTGAGAAATTTCTGAAGTTTAGTAGTTAAATAAGAGATAGAAAATATGCCGGTTTCGGCTTCCGATTCCGGCAACTTCCGACCACTTTTTGGGGTAGGTCCAAGAACAAAAGTGGTTCCAAATTAGGCGTTTTACCTAGGGTAGGAAGCTTGGCTGGTGGTTTGGAGTTTTTCCAATCGCCGAAAATTTCTTTGGACACCCACGCGCTGCCGGCACGTGGGATGGCGTGTGGGCCACGTGTTGGCCTGTCATTGTGTCCTGAAATGATCTCCTGGTTCTCACGAGCGCGTAGGTACTTTCGGATTCCAATTCGGATAACGTTTGAACCCCGAACGGATTTTGCCTATTGTGCGATTTCCGGGTTCGATACGTTAGAACCATTGGATCGCTTCCAATTTAATATATGTTGAACAAGGTATACCTTAGGAATTCGTGGATTGTGAATCGGAGCCCCAGATGTTCCGATTCAATAACTTAAAGTTTCAGTTATACGATAACCATTCGATCGTGCGATCGCGAGCGATCCAACCATCCAATCTGAAACAAACTTGTAAGACGTGTATCTTAGACCTTGTGGAACTCCTAGGAACTTTCGGATGGGAAATAGGAGGTCGTGGGCCCCGCGGGCCAGGTTGACCAAGTTTGGACAGTTTGATTCTCGGTTGACCATTAGTCTTCCGAGGTAGTTTTACCCTTCCAAAGGTATTAGGATAAACTTGCAAGCAAGTCTAGGGTCTCAGCTTTGAGTATTAGTATTTCAGTGGACATTTGTCTTCAAGAGTATTTAGTTCTTTTAATATGGAATTTATGTGAAAATAAGTGTTGATAAATAAGTGTTGATTGCTATTTGAATTGTTTTAGGATCTTTATGAAATTTATATGATCATGGAATGAATATATAATATATTATATATTCATTCCATATAGATTGCTAGATTGTGAGTGGACTCTGTTTTTATGTGTGCATTATTTTAGTAATTAAATGAATATTCATGAAATATTGTTCGAATGAAAGATGGGGAAATTTAGATATATTTGTATTAGTATTATTTAATTGTGAATTTGTTCTATCTCTCAGATACTAGACTTTCCACACGTGGCGTTGGAAATTTCCGGCGTGTGGGAAGAATATGTGATTACAAGGTCTCACACATGGCATTGGAATATTCCGGTGTGTGAGACACTGTGATGTGTTATGGATTATCACACGTGGCGTTGGAGAATTCCAGCATGTGATAATGGATTTCCCACACATGGCATTGGAGAATTCCGGTGTATGGGAAACGTATGTGATTACCAAGTCTCACACATGGCATTGGAATATTCCGGTGTGTGAGACACTGTGACTTGTTATGGATTATCACACGTGACGTTGGAGAATTCCGGTGTATGATAATGGATTTCCCACACGTGGCGTTGGAAATTTCCAGCGTGTGGGAAAATATGTGATTATTGGGTCTCACACGTGGCGTTGGAATATTCCGGCATGTGAGACAATGTGACTTATTATGGATTTCCCACACATGGCGTTGAAAATTTCCGGTGTGTGGGAAAGGCATGTGATTATATGGTCTCACACGTGGCGTTGGAATATTCCGGCGTGTGAGACACTGTGATTATTTTATTAGCCTATCACACGTGGCGTTGGATTATCCAGCGTGTGATAGAGGATTCGTATACTTGGCTTTCCGTTACTTTACTACACGTAGCGTTGGACTCTCCGGCGTGTGGTAAAGTAACATAGAGAGGAAAAAGGGTAATTCTAGAATGTAATTTATTTGTACTACTGAAATAGGCTGTATATTATTGGGTTCGTGAATATGGATGGAAGAACTACGTGTGGCTTGATCCCTTGCCCAAGGGTACGTAGGTAGTCTGGGGTCTCACCTAGGTGCAGCCGCGAAATATACTATGTTTAAAAGGTTTGGTCGATTTTGAGTATGTGATTGGATTTTTATGTGGTTATTGGATTTGAATCCGGTTGAATGGTTTTGGGGGTATTCGTATAGTGAGTTTGAGATCATTAATTGTATGGTTTGTGTATTATTCGACTTAAGAGCATTGCTGGTTCTGTTTCAAATTATTTGAAGGCCGGAGGCCTATTATGCAATTGCATGTTGTTAACTTGTGCATGCTACCAGTTGGTGTTTTGAAAATGTGCTTTTAATAGGTTGAACTTTTTGGGGAAAAGTAAAATTTTCAGGGGAGACTTTGCCAAATTTTCGGCAGAAAGTCTCGTGCCCTTTTTCCTTAATTAGGAAAAGAGGCTAAATTTTAGTATGTGGGCTCGGCATCGGTGTGATGTCGGAATCTCCACAGGATTCGTCTCGGGTTCTGTGGAATTCGAGGCGGGTCCTGTCATGATATGAGGATTTAGGGTTTGTGTTTGAGGAACTTTGATATGAGGATTTAGAGACAACCGATGATCGATTGCTTTGATACCATGCTAAAATATGAATATGAGTTTGAATATATTAGATTAATTTTATTCTTCTCCATAAGGAGGTATATATAAGGATTTACATAAGTGTTTTACAAGGAATTAGACACAGTAAAGGATTATGAAAGTATCTCCAAATTATACAATGATTTATCAATTATATAAAATAGGAAAGTAAATCCCTTAATTAATTAAGAGACTCACGTCAACAGATTCTCCCTGTTCAAATCAGCTTGTGATCCTAGTCCTCGAATGCCCCTTGAGTTAAAGTGTATGGGCATGGAATTTGTTCCTCCAAAAAAAAGTCCATAGTTTCAAAACAATCAGAAAATATTTTGAGGACCAAACAAAAGAAAGACGCCCTTTCAAATGACCCAACAATTGGAAATGGACCAAAGACAAGCCTACTCAAAAGTTTGTTCAAAGGGCAAGCCTCTTATGGAAGATATTTTGTAATTTGTTTAAAAATTTGTTCTAGATTAATAAGCTTTAAGAATTGCGTAGTCACGCATAAGAGCGTCCAAAAATAATGAGAGTACTATATAATTTCTCGAAGTGATGAGAGTACGTTCTCTTGTTTCTAAATCCTAGTGGGTGTCCTAGACAAAAAATTTAAAGATGTCACTAAGACCCTTCGGGTAATTTTACATATGGATATAAGAAAATAAAATTGAAAGGGTGTCTAGGGACAGAAGTTGGGTGTAAATTGAAAGGGTAGTACTTCGCGCTTTTCCGATCACATATTCAATCCCTACCCGTCTTCAACTGCAAACAATTAAAAAATAAATAAAAACAAACTTCATCGTATCAAACTGTTTGTGCCTGATAAATCACGGCCATGAGCTGGCCGAAGGAGCCCTTTCTTTCGGCCCAGGCACTTGTTCGCAGAGGTTGAAACGCAGCGTTTCGCCAGGGCATATTCGCCTTCCTTAAAGAATAAAAGAAGAAATGCTAAGGCATGATCATCTCGGCCTCAAACGTAGGCCGAGGCCGAGGCCGAACAAAATTGCGGCCAAGGGATTAAAAGCAAATCATCACGTGACAACAGGGTCCCAGGCTTCATTTAATGAAGTAGTGCCTGTTTACAGCAGCGAACCTATTGGCCACAAAGTAGCATTTAATGCATGAGGAAAGGTGGGAAGTGACTGAAGTCAGGATTTGGTGATGAAAATCAGAGTGATTAGACGTGGACATTCTCACAAGGATTCTGACAGCTTGAGATGTTGGTTCACCAGCTATCCAGGAAATAAATGCGTCTCCAGAACCCACGATCGAGAGCGGCGGCCGAGATTCACCGGGATTTCTGGAGTCTCACCACCATACTTCACGATCCCAAATGTCGATTGGACTGCCCACTTGCGCTAATCAGACTCCACTATGCGTAAATTCAGCCTCGATTACTCATCCCTATAAATACCGAGCTACATTCAAAGGGTTCAAACACCAAAACAAGCCTCCCACGGAGCAACTTATTTTTTTTCCTGTAATGCACATTCAATATCTTTACTTGCTTTCCTAGGAGTAGTGTTAGGTTGTAAGCAGAATCCATTCATCAATATATCATACGACCCTTAATTTTCAAGGCGCCGGAGCACCATCCTTGTTGTTCGCTCATTCACCCCATATATCACACGACCGTCGCTCCCTGAGCAGCGCGCCGGAGCATCGCCTAAAATCCATCACCAACACCATCACTCGACGGCCTTGTAGTTCAGGCCGTGAACCTAACAGCCGAGACCAGTTCCTCTCTCGGCTACAATCGTTTGACTAGGAAGACAGATCAAACAGGCGCACCATTCATCAATCCAACACTCATCGAAACATCAACGCACGGTAAATCGTGCTGGCACGCCCGCGCACAACCGTACCGCACCCAAAAGCATGAAATCCCGTGTTAACGCACCTCCCCTCGGCCCGGAACTCCAGGCCGTGAGATTTGCGCGGCAGACACAAACTTGCTCCTAAGAGCATCCACAATGGGCTGTCTAAACCACATTTTTATACCACAGTAGGGGACTCACCCATAATTGGGACGACGCTAAAGTAAGTATTTTCTAATGAGAAAGCTACCCGGCAACTCTCAGAATAAACCATTGCTCCGGTTTTTCCATCAGAACAAGTTGGAAGTTCCAACATCAAATGATTAAGACACTTCCTCCAATGACATCTCGAAAGGTCCCAGTGCATTGAGCCGCAAGATGAAAATCCTTTTCCTTATTTCGCCACCACATAATTTTGTGTACCTTCCCATAAGGAACCCGAACCGTCTCGAGGGCATGGTGTGTTTCAGGTGTAGAAGCCTTGACGACAAGGACATTCGATAGATATTTTGTCCATTTATTAGAGGACTTGGGATTTGTCACATTTTACGGAGCCACATCACATCGAACTTTGTTGTCAATTTGAGCTGAGAAATCATTGTTCGAGTATTTGACTTGGCATGCTCCAAACCATATGACTGCAGCTTTGTTATAACTTATAAGGGCATAGTCCCCGAATCAGAGCAATTGCCTTTCGAACATAGTCTCCACAAATTCCAACTGAGGTATTACCAAAACAAAAATGCTACCATATACTTTGTATTGGACGTTGTCATCAGCCATTGAGAGATTCCTAAAACCATCAGCCAACGTCCAATACAAAGTATATTGGGAAATAAAACTTGAAAGTTTGTCCAAATTTTCCTCATAAGAATCATTTGAAGTGAAAGTATCCGAGCCTAAACATTCATGGATGCCATCCTAGTCTTAGAAAAATCAGTTTGGAGCAGAACGAATGTTATTAGGAGGAGTGAGGAGATGATGAATTCTGAGAGATGTTTTTGACTTGTATGTCATATGATGTGGGGGATGGTTTAAATCAACAACACAACTTATAATATATAGTAGGGTCCTTAAATTAACTTAGTTGAGGGACACTCTTGTAGGGCCCACTACGCATTATATTTCACTAATCCTAACAGTCTATATTTAGATAATCATTCAAAGATCATCTCTACAAAAAATTACTTAAATCTGATATCGTTTGACCACTCAATTGTGTTATTGAAATTTTAGTACTTTCTTGAAGCACCGTGTTAATTGATATTGTAGGATACAATTGGATGTCGAAACGGTTTCCGATTTGTCTAATTTTTTGCAAGGATGATCTATGAATGTAGACCTAAAAATAAATGGTTTGGATCGAAGGAAAAAAATTTGTAGGGTACCCTAAAGAGTGTCTCTCAAATAAAATTATTGGAGGGATCCCTCAATAGAATATATATATATTTAGGGTCCCCTACAAATATTTTTTCAACGATCCAAACTATCTATTTTTTAAAGTCTACATTCATAGATCATCCTTGCAAAAAATTAGACAAATTGGAAACCATTTCGATATCCAATTGTGTCATACAAAGTCAATGAACATAGTGCTTCAAGAAAGTACTAAAATTTCAATAATTCAATTGAGTGGTCAAATGATATTGGATTCAAGTGATTTTTTATAGAGATGATTTTTGAATGAGTGTTTACAAAATAGACGTTTGGATTAGTGAAATACCATACGGAGTAGGGCCTACAAGAGTGTATCTCAAATAAGCATATTTGAAAGATCCCTCAACTGAAGCTTCCTATATATATATAGTTGAGGAATTCCTCAAATAACACTTATGGGCCCACTTTGTATTGAATTTCAAAGATATGAATGGTCTAGTTTTAGATATTCATTGTTTGATACCACTCAATTAATAGTTGTTATTTTATTGTTTTCTTCAAGTATGGTATTCATCTATTGTCTTCATAGATGCTTTAATTGTATTCATTTGAGCTTTGATTTCTATTAGGAAATGACAAGTTTTGGTTACATGTCTTTTAGCACGGTGGATAGTCTAATCCAACTATCAAAAAACAATATATAAAAAAAACAAAGAAAAGAAAAATAAAATACGGAATGCTTGTTCACCAGTCACTAAATTGTCTTTTCACAAGTTGGAGGATACAACAAAATTGTGACATTGTGTTGAGTATAAAAGAACACACTGCTTAGAAAATGATTGCAATGAAAAAAGAACTTTTGGAGGCAATGAACGATTATAGTAGTAGTGACAGTGAGAAGACAACTTGACATGTTCAGAGTAATCCTGATATTTCAGAGGCCCTGCACTAAAATAATATAATAAATGAAGTGGTGCTTATTTGTTCTTACGATAACTTAGCACTATTGTTTTTTCTTTTATTAACAGTCTTACAAGAAAACGGTAAAAAATATAGATTTATAATATGGTGAAGTGAATTGTATAAATTAAGCTTATGATGCATTGCCAAAATTATTAATTAGCAAGATGAAAGGAAACTACAAAGACAGCTACATGTTGGTCAGTTAGGGTAATTTCTATACGTAGGTTTGAAATCTTTTTTTTTAGTACAAGCGATTGGGGGAGAGAGGTTTTATGCAAATATTTATTGGATTCTTAAGGATTTCGAACTCACATGAGTGGAGGTGGAAGAGCTCAACCAACTAAGCTATACCCCACTAACTGCTTAATTTTGTATGTTAATTTTTAAGATATATACAATATTTCGATGGAGTATTTAGAAGATATTGTTAGCGAGAGATATCCTATTCTATTAGGATATTATTTTATTTATTTCCTTTTATATAGATATTATGTAATTAGGATTCCACTTGTTTTCCCAGTTTGACCCTACTAGGGTTTGTAACCTTGTATTATAAATACCTCCTTTCGGAGAATGAAATACATCTGAAAATATTCTACCATATTGTTTGACTTGGCATCAAAGCCGACTTTCTGGTGACCTGTGTGTGTTGTGCACACCCGTGTTCTACTGTGTGCCCTAATTTCTTTTAGGGTTCTTGTGCCTATGCCTGTGCTGTGTTTGTGCTTCGTGTTGTGTTTGTTTCCGCTGTTATCATGGGTGATAATTCCGCTGCTATCATGGGTGATGATTCCAAGGTTGTGATTGGTATTGTCTGTGCCTTTGCCGTGTTCCGCTGTGTGCTCTGTCGTGTTCGTGCCTCTACTGTGTGCCTCTACTGTGTTCGTGCATCTACTTCTACTGTGTTTGTGCCTCTGTTGTCTTCGTGCATCTGCCATATTTGTGTCTGTGCTGTGTTATGTTATATACTCTGCGTGATTTGTTGAGTTTCTGCTACAATCATGGGTGATAATTCCATTGTTGGTGCTGCTGCTGCTTCTGCGAATTTGCGTGTTTCTGACTCTATTCCAGGTATTGGCTCCAATACTTGGATAATTGACACTGGTGCTTCTGATCATATGACTTATGATGCTAAATTTTTTGATGAGTTGTCTAGTGACACCTGTGACCCATACATAACTAGTGCTAATGGTTTACCCTCTCAAATTACTGGCGAGGGCACCATTTCTCTCACCCCAACTATGTCCTCGTCTCGTGCGTTATTAGTTCCCAATATCCATTGTAACTTGTTATATGTTGGTCGCTTACTTGATACACTTAATGCTTCTGCTACTTTCTATCCTACCCATTGCTCTTTTCAGGATATCAAGACTCACGAGGTGATTCGGCATGGTAAACAGATAGGGGGGGTTGTATTATTTGACATTACCTTCTGCACCAGTTAGTGATCGTGTCGTTAATACTGTTCAACGTTGCAGTGTCAAAGACAAACAGCAAATTTGGTTATGGCATCGCCGCTTGGGACACCCGTCATTTGGCTACCTTCAGCGTCTGTTTCCATCTTTATTCCGCTCCTGTGATGAGTCTAGCTTCAAATGTGAGACTTGTGTAATGGCCAAGAGTCACCGTACTGTTTTTCCCTTAAGTAATAACAAAGCTGCTTTACCTTTTGAGTTAGTCCATTCTGATGTATGGGGTCCTACTCGGGTGACTTCTCATGGTTTCCGTTGGTTTGTTACGTTTATTGATGACTGCACTCGCTTAACATGGGTGTATTTGATGAAGAATAAACATGATGTTGCCTCTATTCTCCCTAATTTTTGTGCCATTGTGTCTACTCAGTTTCATGCTCATGTTAAAGTATTTCGGACCGATAATGGTGGTGAATATGTGAATCATACCTTGAACCAGTTCTTTCGTGATCACGGTATCATTCACCAAACTACCACTCCATTCACTCATCAACAGAATGGTGTGTCTGAAAGGAAGAATCATCAGTTACTTGAAGTTGCCCGCTCTCTTATGTTGGATATGTCTGTTTCCCATCATCTTTGGGGACATGGTGTCTTGGCCGTGGCCTACTTGATTAACCGTACTCCTAGTCGGGTTCTTGATTTCAAGACTCCGCTTGATGTGTTGTGTGCCCATACTCCTCCGGTTTCGGGCTCTAAGTTACCTCCGAAGGTGTTTGGGTGTGTTGCTTATGTTCATGTCTACTCCCATCAACGGAGTAAACTTTATCCTTGTGCTCTCCGTTGCGTATTCATTGGCTATTCTACTACTCAGAAGGGTTATAAGTGCTATCACCCGCCTATGTAGAAGGTACATGTTACTTTGGATGTCACCTTTCATGAAGAAGTACCCTATTATGTTTCCCCCTCCTCTTCAATTCAAGGGGAGAGGGGGAATGAATTAAAGAGTTTCAGAGTAGAAAATGTGGAAGATATTGGACCTGAAGAAGGAATTTCTGGTGAACAGGAAGCAACCGGTCGCATGGAGGAAACGACCGGTCGCGAACGAATCTGCCTGGATACGACCGGTCGCATAGAAGTGAGCGATCGGTCTCTAACGAATCTGCCTGAAAGCGATCGGTCGCACATAGGAAACGACCGGTCGCCTGCCTCAATGAGCGACGACAATGACAATACGAGTGACGCGACCGGTTGCCAGGAATGTCACGACCGGTCGCCCGGTGATATTTTGGAATTTTTTGAGCCTCTCTCAGAAGGACATAACAGTGATACTAGCGACTCTCATACAGATGAAATTGATACAGGACCCCCCTCTGCCCTGCCACTGCCCCAATCAACTCGTGATAATGAGGTTGTTTGTGCCAAATAAATCACGGCCATGAGCTGGCCGAAGGAGCCCCTTTTCTCGGCCCTGGCACTTCCTCGTAAAACTGAAACGCAGCGTTTCAACAGGGTGCTTTGCCTTCCTGAAGACAAAAGAAAAATGCTAAGGCATGATCATTTCGGCCTCGAGTGCAGGCCGAGGCGGAGGCCGAGCAAAATCACGGCCAAAGGCATTAAAGGCGAATCATCATGTGACAACAGGGTCCCAGGCTTCATTTAATGAAGTAGTGCCTCTGTTTATTGCAGCAAACCCACTGACCACGAATAAGCATTTAATGCACGAGGGAAGGTGGGAAGTGATTGAAGTCAGGATTTGGTGATGAGGATCATAGTGATTAGACGTAGACATTCTCACAAGAATTCTGGCAGCTTGAGATATTAGGTCACCAGCTATCAAGGCCATAACTGCGTCTCCACGGC
>NW_018921751.1:906368-1076901 GCF_002207925.1 Prunus avium | reverse complement strand
CCGAGATTCACCAGGATTTATGGGGTCACACCACCATACTTCACGATCCCAAATGTCGATTGGACTACCCACTTGCTCTAATCAGGCTCCACCATGCAGATTTTCAGCCTCGATTACTCCTCCAGGAACTCTTCATATAAATACAAGGCTCAAGCTACATTCAAAGGGGTTCAAACACCAAACCAAAGCCTCCCACGGAGCAACTTATTTTTTCCTGTAATGCACTTTCAATATCTTTACTTGCTTTCCTAGGAGTAGTGTTAGACTGTAAGGAAAATTCATTCATCAATATATCATACGACCCTTGATTTTCAAGGCGCCGGAGCACCATCCCTGTTGTTCGTTCACTCACCCCATATATCATACGACCGTCGCTCCCTGAGCAACGCGCCGGAACACTGCCCAAAACCCACCACAAACACCATCACTCAACGGCCTTATAGTTCAGGCCGTGAACCTAACAGCCGAGACTAGTTCCTCTCTCGGCTACAATCGTTTGATTAGAAGACGAGTTCAAACAGGCGCACCACTTATCCATCCTACACTCATCAACATCTCGACGCACGGTAGACCGTGCTGGCACGCCCGCTCACAACCGCACCACACCCAAAAGCAGGAAGCCGCGTGTCAACGCATATCCCCTCGGCCCGGAACTCCAGGCCGTGAGATTTGCGCGGCAGACTCCAGGCCGTGAGATTTGCGCGGCAAACAGAGGTATTTTCTAGTGATGTGCCTACTTATTCATTGCCCCCACGCACTACCCGTGGGAAACCTAAAGTACAATCTTCTCCTGATATACATGCCAAGTCCAAATATCCCATTAACCATTATATGTCAACTCATCGTTTATCTAAGTCATATGCATCATATTTGTGTCAATTATCTAGTGTATGTGTGCCAACTAAGTTGCAGGATGCTCTATCTGATCAAAACTGGGTAGATGCAATGCATATTGAGATGGAAGCCTTGAACAAAAATGCTACTTGGGAGTTAGTTCCTTTACCAAAAGAAAAAAAGGCAGTTGGGTGCAGATGGGTGTTTACTTTGAAGCATAAGGCTGATGGTTCTATTGACCGTTACAAGACAAGATTGGTAGCAAAAATGGTATACTCAGACCTTTGGAGTGGATTACACGGAGACTTTCGTTCCAGTAGCCAAGCTCAACACTGTACACGTATTCTTGTCCTTAGCTGCTAATCATGATTGGCCGCTGTTACAATTTGATGTCAAGAATGCATTTCTCCATGGTGAGAGCATCCACAGTGTATACATGGATCATCCGCCGGGTATCCTTGTGACCTCTAAGGAGGGTATGGTGTGCAAGCTACAGAAATCATTGTATGGATTAAAGTAGTCTCCAAGAGCTTGGTACGGGAGGTTTGCTGCAGCTATGAGGAAATCTGGGTATGTACAAAGTAACTCGGATCATACTTTGTTTCTGAAACGTCGCAGAGGTAAATTGACAGCTTTAATAATTTATGTTGAAGATATGATTGTAACTGGAGCTGATCAGGTAGAAATACAGAGTCTTCAGAAATGTCTTGCGTCTGAATTTGAGATGAAATCATTAGGTGACTTGAAATACTTTCTTGGGATTGAAGTTGCCAGATCTAAGCATGGTATTTTTCTGTCCCAAAGAAAGTATGTTTTGGACTTGCTTGTAGAAACTGGAATGTTGGATTGTAAACTCATTGATACTCCAAGTGAACAGAATCACAAGTTGGAGTTGTATCCTGATCAAGCTACTACTGATAAGGAGCGCTATCAAAGGCTTGTGGGAAAATTAATTTATTTGGCTCATACACGTCCTAATATTGCGTATACAGTAAGTGTAGTGAGTCAGTTTATGCACTCACCTAGTGAAGATCATATGGGTGCCGTGACACGTATTTTGAGATACCTCAAAGGGACTCCTGGCAAGGGGTTAATGTTTTCCAAGTTTGGTCATACAAATGTGGAAGGGTACACAGATACTGATTAGGCTGGTTCAGCTACAGATAGGCGCTCGACATCTGGGTATTTTATGTTTGTTGGTGGCAATCTTGTTACGTGGAGGAGCAAGAAACAAAAGGTGGTGTCTCGGTCTAGTGCTGAGGCCGAGTATCGGGGAATGGCCCCTGGTGTATCTGAATTACTATGGTTAAGGAGATTGTTGAGAGACCTTGGTTTGGGGCCTAAGAAACCCATGGATTTATATTGTGACAATACGGCTGCGATTGCAATTGCTCATAACCCTGTACAACATGATCGTACAAAGCATGTGGAAGTTGAGCGAAATTTCATTAGAGAAAAGTTGGATGCGGAGATTGTTTCCTTTCCGTTCATCCGTTCTGAGTACTAGTTAGCCGATGTTCTTACGAAAGCTGTTTCTACAAGTATCTTTCTCAACTCGCTTGACAAGTTGGGTATGCGTGATGTATTTGCTCCAACTTGAGGGGGAGTGTTAGCGAGAGATATCCTATTCTATTAGGATATTATTTTATTTATTTCCTTTTATATAGATATTATGTAATTAGGATTCCACTTGTTTTCCCAGTTTGACCCTACTAGGGTTTGTAACCTTGTATTATAAATACCTCATTTCGGAGAATGAAATACATCTAAAAATATTCTACCATATTATTTGACTGATATATAATTTCAGGCCGTCTTGAGTTGAGGCCTTGAGCAATCACTCGTCTTTGTTCCAGATGTCACAAATACTGATATGACTATTAGTGAAGAGAAAATAGATGAAATGATCAAATATTGGGAAGACTTTTGGTGACAAGTTTGGATTGGGTTACTCAAAATTGCTCCACATCTGCAACATGTTCTGGAACCAAGTTTGTGAGCAAAAAGAGGATCCACAGAAGACACACACAGTGTAGGTAGGGTTTATCATTGAGCCGGACCTGAACGAGGTTTCAAATATCAAACCCTAAGCCCGCTCATTGGGCTGAGCCTAAACGGGCTTGGCGGGACAGATCGGGCCGCCTATATGGCTTGACGGGTTGTACCTTTTATTTTTATTTTTATTTTTATAAGTCTTTTATAACGTTTTATTACAATTTTTTTGATAACATTAAAAATATATTAACTTAATTCATAACATGTGTAAAAACAAAAAAAGAAGTTTATTACATTATTTCAATTAAGTATAGAATAATGTCAGGGAGTGCACTTGGGATGTGTATTGTAGTTCAATGTCTTTTATAAATTTTTATTACAAAATTTTTAGACAACATTGAAAAAATTAACTTAATTCATAACATGTGTAAACGAAATAAAAAGTTTATGTTGGAAATTAGGAAGTTTCTTTATTTCCTTTTCTGTAATTGATTTAGTAGTAGTCTCCAAGTAAACCTAGGATTCCTTGTAGGGTTTGTAAATCTTTCTATAAATACTTAGCCTTCTGGCTTTATCAATACATAGAGAAATATTCTTCTCAACACAGTCTCCAATTTGACAGTTTCTTAAGTTATCCTACACATTATATTATTTTGAGTAAGTCTAAAATGAGATTAAGGAGTGCATCAATTAAGTTTAAAAAAAAAAAAAAAAAAGAATGGCCTAGATGGGCAGAAGGTTTCAAATCCTAAGCTCAAGCCCTACCCAATTTAAGAGCGGGCCAGGCCGAGGGAGCCTAAAGAGCTGTTTTGGTTTTTTATTTTTGGGTCAATTCATTCTTGTTGGGTATTTTTGCAAAACACTTATAAAAATAAAAATAAAAACAATATTAGGGAGAGGGAGGGAGGTTTTCTCACACACTACCGGTGTTTGAATATGAAACTTCTATAAGTTAATGCCATTTGCAACTACGCTGGACCCATGGACAAGCTAACATTTATTTCAACCCCTCTTTTTAATAGCCAATAAATCACAAGAAAATAAAAATGAGTTTACTGTCTTCAAAATGTCCATTCAGTTTTCTGTTACTAATAATGATGACCTTTCCATCCTGATTCAGTTATATGAATTGTCAAGGTCAAAACATGTCATTATGACCACAAAACCAATCTGTATGTTGAAAATAATGGAGATTTGGTATATATTTAAAAAAAAAATAGTGCTGTCAATGTTGCAAGAGATTGAAACAATGGGAAATGATTCAACAAAACACACAATTAGATTAGAGTGCACGTGATACTTTGATGGATGCCATTGTCCCCCAGTTGCTTGGAAATAATTTATCTTGGCTTAGTTTATAAATATATTTTTTTATACAAAGTTAATGATTCAAAATGCATTTAATTACATACATTAATTTTTGGTAAATACGAGGAGGTGTCCCCACACCCGAAGAGTGGGACATTTACATACATTATTTTAAGACAAAAAATTGTGTTAAAAAAAGAAAAAAAAAACGTTAAATTGCATTCTGCAGATATGATTCTGATGTTTTTCTGTCCCAAATCAATCCTCCCAAGCCTGTTTTTTCTATATGAGTGCTGACAACATGTCCACTATATCTTACTTAACCAAACCAATACATGGTGGTGTCTTGTACATGACCTTTTTACTGAATTTCTACCACAAACAACCTGATTAGTTTCTTTTTTCCTGAATTGCTACCACAAAGAACCAGTTTTATATTTGCCAGCACCCAATGGTAGCTAAGTTCATTATTAAAAATGTTATAGCCACTAACTTTTATCTCTAAAAGTTGAGGCTTAAAGTCACTATGAACATGGCCACAAATGATTGAATTATGAATTGTATTTGAGGTCAAAGGGCCCCAAAGATGGTTACAAAAGCTTATAATTATAAAATATATGCATAGTGGACGCAACTGATTCTGGCAACACAATCAATTTGCTCTTGAAAAAGAGATCATAAACCATATCCTGGATTTTTCGACCAAAAAAAAAAAACCATATCCTGGATTGAAAAAAAAAAAGAATCCATGTTCATGTGTAGAGGAAATCAAGAATATGAAACATTCACATACCCATGTATCAGTAAACATCGAAAAAACATGAATCAGAATAATTTCAATACCTACTTCTGATTATGAAATTCCAATTCGCAATGTATACATAACGCAAAGATTCTTATTATTTATTTTTTTAGGCTCCTTTGAAGATCTCTCCTTAAGCAACCATATGGTGGAACTTCTTCAATCCAACGTCTGAAATTCTGAACTACTAAAAAAATGGGCAAATCCCTTTACATTTGCGCTGTTTTCATTGATCGAGGATGTGAAATTCTTGCAAGCCAATCAGCCGAAATCTTATTTATTGTCTGCATGAGTGATATTTAAAAAGAGAGAATTTTACTTTGGTAATCAACTTTTTTCCAGTTTTAAGCATGCTTCATGGAAGTTATATATTTGTAATGATCTAATGGGAAGGTATTCAAAGGAAAACTGGTGTGCTTCCAAATCTTACAAACAAGTGCAAATAATAAATTGATTAATGATTTGGTGTTTGAAAAAGTGAACAAACTGGTGGCTTACAAGGCTGCATGTATGCAGGCGGGGGAACAAATATAAGTAGAGGGTTGACTTGTTAAACAATTGTAACCAATGGTGTTTTCCTAAATCCGAAGGCATAATATATATAAACAAGGGAGATTCACTATTATATTTAATATAGAGGCCCAAATTATAAAAATATCCTATATGAAATAAATTTTAGAAACACACTCAAAGCTCATTTACAACATAACAAATAGGCTTTTAACTTCTTATAAATTACAAAACTGCCATCAATTTCTTAAAACCAGCCCAACCCCAAAACCGAGCTCATAAAAAACCCAAAATACTCAACAGGGTATCAAAGTAATTTAATAATCAAACTTAAATTCAATAGGGCCAGCTGTCATTTTTTGGGTTTGTTTATAGAAATTCAATGGTGTAGGGGTTTATCTATATTATTAGTGCTAAGAATGGTATATGACTAAATATCTCTATAAACAACATGAGCTCTGAGCTGCAATAATATCACAATAGTAACAGATACAATTCTGTTGTTATTAACTTCTTTGTTTTTTATTTTCTTTAAAAATTAAAGAAATGAAAGAAGATAGAAACCAAATAAGGAGAATAAAAGAACGATAAGTACATAGAGTAAAGATAATTTCTTGTTTTTCTTTTCTTAACAAAAAGTTTAGGGGAGGGAGAGGCTACCCACACCCACGGCTAGGGCAAACCCCATACCTTTTCGGATTTACAAAGACATTTTACAAATTACTCATTAAACACGGAATTGCTAGCAATGGGACTCGAACACTGATAGGGAGACAATGCAGGGACCTTACCCATAATTTCAAAATTGTATTGGCTTTCGCTCATATCATTATCTTTCAGAATTTTTTTCTTCTTATTCTTTGGATTAAAAAACAAAAAAGAATAAAAAGAAAAAACAAGTGTTATCAAATCAGGCAAGATAAGGGATGGATAATTGGTTGTAATGGGCGATATTGATTTATGTATAAATCAGCATCAAGATGATGCTCATTCCTGTGCTGTAAATGCCAAATGAGCATGCACTAAAACTGGGATTGTGCCAAATGGTCCACTAAACATTGTCTTGCCTTTTCTCAATTGTGGATTCTTAGTGCCTTCTTTCCCTGCCACACGGCCCACGCCCTTTAGATCTCTACATTGTTTATGAGAAATTCGGCCATGAATATGAACTATGTTTTTTTTTTCTTCATAGAATCTCTTCCTTTGAAATGTAGTTTGGATTTACCCTCGAAAGGAAGAAAAAAAATGTAAAGCGTAGATAAAGATTTGTAAAGCAGCAGAGATAAGGTTTTAAAATTTTGTGTTAAAATTTTGTGACCCACGTTCTCAATCATGCATGATGAGTAGGGCTACTTGTTTATGACCTTTCATTACTTTTACGAAATAATGGAAGCACCACTCAACACAAAGGAAAACAAAAATTCAGACTGAAGAGAAGCTTGAGATTTGAAGGTGTAAATTAAATTCTGGTCGTGAGAATAGAAAAATGTACTCTACCACTAAAGCTATAAGTTTTACGTCCTCATTTCTTTCAATATAACTCCATATTTATTTGAGGAACAAACAAAAAGTTTGCAAAAGTGAACTTTATGGATATTTATTAAATATGCCTCCGATGTTTGCAGGCAGGGGAACAAATATATATTTCGAACCACACTAAAGCATATAGAAAAGGGGGGCCTAAGATGATGTATGTCTTTCATGTATTCAGGCAGGGGAGCAAATATCAATTTAGATAAAGGTCGTCGAGGGTTGATCTGACCACCTTTGACTTTTTTAATTAAATAAAAGACGGTTTAATCTTTTGATAACACTTTCTTTCTTATCGTTCGTATCGTATTCACTTATTTATAAAAATATGGAAGTTAAGATGAAAATGAAGGAGATGCCCTTAAAAGGTTCTTAAGCACGAGGGTAATAAAATGTTTTGGAAATAAGTTAGGTATCATTTCATACCATCCAATGTTAAGAAAAGAAAAAGAAAAAGAGAGAGAGTATAATAATGGTTCCTAAACAAAATACTAGTTTTTAGTTTTTGGAAAGGAGTTAATGAATCTAGCTATGGATCTCTAGGTGATAATAATGGGCAATATCCCACCAATTTGCATGGATATATCCGTAGGATCATAATTGATGGCAAATCGAATCCTGTTTTACAAATTTCAAAAGAATGGATTGATGACACGGATCCACTAAACTTTGTTCGCCCTTCTCCTAAAACTAAAGTACTCTAACGCAGCCAAAGTCAGTGGTTCCTCCAATCACAACTTTTACTATTATCTGCAGTGTTGACGACGGGGAACCAGAAAAGAACATGATACGGGTGTGTGGTGATGTGTAAAAAATCCTTGTATTTAGATATGCATTTGGGTTTTCCCGAATATATGCCATGCGGATTGCCGTGTAAATGTGAGGATTTGGCTAGGGGCGGTGGATTCGTGTGGTGCATTGTGGATAGTACAATTGACGTGTTTGAGTAACCCTATGCTACTTTGTTTAATTAGTTGCGCATGCTGATGATTTGAGAACTTGAACAATTGTTTTTGTTGCATTGCCTTTATATAAAGTGTATTATAGATTATCTTCACACCTAGTGGAGTGTCCTTTATTGGGCAATGGTTGTACATGTTTGAATGCAAGATAGTTTAAATTACTCTAAATTAATTGAATTTATCGGAAGGAGAATTCAAACTTGAGAGAGGAACTAACACTATCCCCGCTAACTGACCTAACCCACACTACCTGTTTTGAATGTTAAATATCTTTTACTTTTTGCAAAGTTTTTATGGACCACCTAATTAATATATATAACTTGCATTCGTCTATTGCTTCACTTGGACCGTAAATTAGGCCTCTGGTTAAAAATGGCTCAATGAGTGCAGCCCCACACAAAATAGACAGGAGTGGAAGAGAGGCAGAACCAAAAAGGAATATCAAGAGCTTGCTCCAACCATTCTCTCGTCATCCATCAAACTGCAAATATTTGTAGATACATCAAACTGCCATTAACCTAACATAAAACATTTTTAAATATTTACATGAAGCTACCTCATGAAGGATACAAGAAGAGTATCCTCTCTTATTTTAAAATTTTTATTTATCTTATTCTGTTGCTGGAATTTGCAATAATATATATCTACCTACCTCATGAAAACGAGATTAAGGAAGAAAAAGAAGGATTTATCGTATGTTGCATGACTACTTTGAAGCAGCAACGAAAACTCCAAAAGAGGAGATAGTTAAATGAAATAAATAACATTATTAAAAGTGTGCCATGAAATGAAAGTTAACAGGTGGCATTCATGTAAACAGGCGGTGGGTAAAGTATGTATTTTTATGATACAACTTAGATGGCAAACTTTCGAGATTTAGACGTGAACACTGGCGTGATGTCAAGTATTGTTGAGTTGTTTATAACGGAGGTGAATTTTGAAAGGTGTTTTCAATATTAAATTATCAATTAAATAAACAAATTATAATTGATCATACCTCGAGTTGTACACAACTTCTTCCTCCTCAAGTTTGCTTCTTACGAATATGGAGAAAGCCAAATCAGAAAAAGAATATATATATCAAGATTATTTTTATAAAAATAAAAAAAATTGGTGTTTGCTCAAGAAAAAAAAACGCATAAAACTTACTTTGGATTGGCGTAGTAATCCTTCATAAAGATAGCTCCCAGTCCCACATAAATAAGGAGTTGTGCAAGAGTTTCATTTTTTTTTTAATCCTTGTTTAAAAAGAAAAGAAAAGGAAAGCATTGTTGTTAAAAGCCCTAGAGTTTAAATCCCTTATTTAAAGCCTTTTATCCTTTTTTATGCGGATTCGGATTCTTTGGTTTGGTTTTCATTGCCATGATGTTAACTTTGTCGTTAGTTGGGTTAGGGTTTTTTTTCTTTTTTAATTAGGAGTCAATTGAATTTTTGTTTGAAGGATGATGTGTCAACTTTTAAGTCCCTTATTAAATTTTAATAAGGTGTCGTATGAAGAACAAAAGTCAAGCAGATCATGATAGAGAAAATCAAAATAGAGGATCCGAATCCTTTTTATGAAGACCTTAGAATGTTGTTAAAGCCCACGAATTGCATTCCATGGTTACGTAGCTGAGCGTTTGTTATATAGAAAGAACAATTCGTGATAAAATTTACTTCTTTATATCTAGAAAAATAAGGTAAAGTGTGCTATACTAATTAATCTCGATAGACAATTCGTGATGGATACCCGTATTGTGATAGAGTGCTTTGCCTGTTCTTTATAAGAGCCAGCCGTACTACGCCAACATATAAAAAACGTTTGGGACATTTTGTCCATTCAATATTCCAAGAAAAAGTTGGAGATGACATAACTATTTGATACCCTTTGCCAATTCAATATTCCAAGAACCTTTGGGACATTTTGTCCTAGTATATGTTAGCATATTCCTGTCAATAAGGTTGTGGATCTCTAAGAATACCAATATTCAGTATTCCACAGATGGACATATAATTATATTCTAGATTTGGTAAGAGAAACGAGAGAAAACTTAAAGCGAAAGTTTGGTGTTCTGGGTTTGGACATGATCATATCAGTGAGTTTCGATATACTCTTTCCATAATACTGATTTTGGGACAATAAACAAATCAGTTATGGCTTCATGAATGTGGGCTGTTCATATGGTAGCGAAGCTTAATCTAAGTAGAAGTGTGCCGACCAGGGTCGGCCCTGGGGTGGTGCAAGTGGCGCCACCGCACATGGCCCCGAAAAAAAATTTCTTTATATTATATATATATATATATATATATATATTATTGTTATTATAAGAATTGTATATATAATATAGCAGGCTAAGTGTTTGATTCTTATTGAAGTCAATCAATTGCCTTTTTATATTTTTTTTGGGCATTATAACAAGCTTTACATAATTATAAAATAAATAAAAAATCGAAACACCTTTAAAAAACGGGAAACATCGAAGGTAACCACCAGAAGGAGTATATATATCCCGCAAAGACTTTCTACTCCTCCCCTATCGTTCTTAGAAGAAAAAAAAAGTTTTCTCCTCTAAGAAAAGTACTTTCTTCATTCAAAACAAAACAAAAAAAGCTTCATGACTTCTTCTTTCTCTTAAACTATGATTTTCTAGTAAGTAATCATCATCATTCATCAATCTCTCTTGGTTCTTTTTTCAATCCTTTGAAATTTTTTGTTATTATTTCAATTTCAGGAATTTCAACACTAAAAAGAAAAAACCTTAATTCCTAAATTCATAAAGACCACTCAAAATCAAATAGGCATATTCAAATCTCAATTCAAATTCAGGTATGTATCTAAATTTCAATCTATATATTACATGACTTATTTTATTAAATTATTATCATGTTGATGATTGGTTATATGAGAATATAGTTTTTAGAAATATTTATCTATTTCTTGTTGGGATTTTCTTCCAGGTTATAAGGTTTTGGAATTTTTCTTTGTAATCTAAACATGCCACCTACTAGAAAATACGTTTTTGGATATACAAAACGACTTAGGGCCCGTTTGGTAACGTTTTCGGAGAATGTTTTCTTAGAATATTTTCAAAGAATGAAAACAAGAAAACGAATTTGCATTTTCAGGAAATGAAAATGCATATGGTAGATTAATTAGAAAACATTTTCAGAAAACAAAAACAATGAAAACTTGTCTGGTAGTACAATTTGAAATAATAATATGTGAGTTATTTATGAAAACATTTCTCATGAGAACGAAAACAACTTCTTTCTGTTTTCTACAAGTACACATGAAGTTGTTTTCATTTTATGAAAACATTCTCAGTGTTTTCTGTTTTTGGGTCACTGAACGTGTTTTTGTCTCATTTTTGTTCTCTAAAGATGAAAACAATCCCTTAAAACATTACCGAACGGGCCCTTAGTTAGTCATTACATGTTTATTGATGATGACTTTTAGTTATAAAAAAAATTGTTTATGACATTAAGTTATGGCAAATTTTTATTTATAGTATTTTTCGTATTAGATTATGTGAGGCCCCAATTTAAGTTTCGCACAGGGCCCTCAAAATCTCAGGGACGGCCTGGTGTCGACAAGGACATCAGGCTTCAAAGGGGAGTGAATTTTGGTGACCAAGAGCGGTACCCAATTACAAGATATCGATACTTGGGTGAGGAAAGATGACCATATGACATTTGCCTTAGTAAGACACGTAGTAGGTAAATTCATGTATTTTTTATTGTGAGGATTCACTTTTGAGTTCATAACTTGTCACACGATTGCTCTTTTATACCACACTAAGGGGCACTCACACTGATTTTGTACCCTTATTATTATAAAGAGAGACAAGAACTTGTAATCTTGAGAAAGAAAAAGAATTATTTGTGAAGTAGGGTGAAATGCATTCACATATTATATGCTGCTTTTTGGCACTTGATCAAGTGGTGAATTATTAAGTTGGGCTAGGATGCAAACTATAAGTTTGCACATGTGCCACAATCTTGATCAGAATAGTACAAATTCTAATGCCAGAATCTTGAATGGTGCAATTTCTGGTATGAACCTGAATGGTTCATTTGTTGCTTCTCAAGGAAGGGATGGAGTTATAGCAGCACTAACAGAGGAATTTTGCTGGGCTGTACAACAATGTTAATTCTTCTTTTTGGTTTTGAAACTTAGTTGAAAGAATAATTGTAACCGCGTGTACGGAACAAAGTAGAATAATTTTATGTCCCTCATATCCTCATAATATATTCTCAAATGTGTGAATTGCTGTCAAAGAAGAACTTCTATGCTCGTATAGTTGATTTGTTGAAAATTAAAATATTCGTTTCCTACCATCATAGAAGAATAGCACCCCAAGCAAGGGCGGACCTACGAAGGGGCTCAACTGGGCTTAGCCCAGTACTGGTTTTGTACTTTAGTCTTTATTGTACAACAAATCCACTATAATTAAATATTAGCCCACTTTTCTTTTAGAATTCAGCATATCCTAACCATGCAAATCAAATTTTATTTTCTTCTACCCATTGAAATCCTACCATATTTTCTATAATAAAAAATATAAATTCCTACCATATAATATTAATTAGCCCAAAAATTCCTGATTATAAAAGAGAGTAAGGGATCTAGATGGGCTTTGGGTTGAGGGTGATGACCTCCCTCATACTTTTATTAAGGCTTTCAAACTTAGATTCACGGCAGAACATGCACCAAATCATCATTTGATGACGGAGTTTCTCCAAGTGATTGAGCCTTGTGCCACGAGTCTAGATAACGTGAATCTTTTGGCTCTTGTTTCAGATTTTGAACTGGAGTGTGCCATAGTGTATAAGGCCTCTTAAAGCACCTAACCCGAATGGGTTGAAAGCAGTCTTTTATCAAAAATGCTGGGATAATACTAAGCAAATGGTTAAAAACTTAGTCAACGAGTTTCTTTCCAATAATATTCCTTTGCAGGATGTCAATCACACCAATATAGCTCTCATTCCTAAAGTAGCTTCTCCTGAGACTGTTAATCATTAGAGCATGTCCACCCATAAGGGCTAAGTCTAGGGCAAGGGCAAGCAAGGGCTGCCACTATTCACGTGAATAGTGTCAGCCTTGCCATTTGTGGTTCCACCCATGAGGGCTAAGTCTAGGGCAAGTCTAAGGCAAGAAAGGAAAAAAATATTATGCAACAAAATATAAACAATTTAGAAAGTGAATAAAATTGTTATGTATTTATAGGGAAAGCAATCTATAATTTTTTGGTATTTAAAAAAAAAAAATTGAAATTTTTTTGGATTTTTTAAATATTTTTTTGCTCGCTGACGTCACAAAACTCGGGCTGAAGCCCAGGCGAAACCTGCCCTTGGGCTTGCCCGGGCTGGTGGGACCCAGGCGAAACTAGGCTGCAGGCTGCAGCGCTGGAGGGCCAAACCTTGCCCTGGGGGGCCTTTTGCCCGGTTTGGTGGGCTGCGCTGGAGATGCTCTTATAGGCCAATTAGTTTATGTAATGTTTCGTATAATCACTAAAATCCTTGTTAGTCGACTAAGGGCCATTCTTTCGAAGTGTATATCCAAAAACTAGGGAGCTTTTGCTCCTGGAAGATCCATTTTTGACAACATTCTCATCGCTCATGAATTATTCCATGATTTCAAACGTAAGAAAAGTACCTGGGGAGCTATGGCTATTAAGCTTGACCTTGAAAAGGCTTATGACCTTCTTGACTGGGGGTACATTGGAGGCTACCTGTCTCAATTTGGTTTTAGTATTGATTGTTGTGATTGAATCATGAATTGTGTCTCTAGTACTTCCTTCTCCTTTCTAATTAATGGATCTCCCTATGGCCACTTCAATGCTTCTAGGGGATTTCGGCAAGGAGATCCTTTATCTCCTTATATTTTTATTTTGTGTATGGAGCCTTTTATTAGGCACTTTAATAATCTTGCTAAGAATCCTAAAGCTAATATGGGTTTTCTCTCTTCCCCTGAAGGCGACCGAATTTCTAATCTGGTTTTTGCTGATGACTGTCTTATTTTTGCCTGGGAAATTGATGTGGCTGCCAGAAATATCAACTCATTATTAGATAATTTTTCTAAAGTCTCAGGACAGAAAATTGACTTGCATAAGTCCACTATTTATTTCTCTGGTAATGTTCATTCCCAAGTGAGAGCTGCTCTAAGTAACCTTCTGCTGATTCAACATAAGGCCATTTTAGGTCGTTACCTTGGCATACACAATATCATTTTTTTGGAAAGATCCAGCTAATGCCAAACTGATGATAGAAAGAATCCGCTCTAAGTTTGCCTGTTGGAAGGCCCAAACAGTTTCTTGGAAAGATATTTGTTTGCCTAAAAATTTAGGGGATCTAGGGGTTAGATATGCTGCTCATTTTAACAAGGTAGCTTTAGCAAAATTAGGCTGGATTTGCTTGACTGATCCTTCCAATTGGTGGGCTCAGATTATGGATAAGAAGTACTTAAGTAAGAACTACTTTCTCTCTGTTGAGAAAAAGACTTCTCATTCTTTGACTTGGAAGGCCATCCTTGATGCTCGAACAATGCTTCACAAAGGTATAAGATGGATTGTAGGTAATGGGCAATCCATTCCTTTTTGGACTGCAAATTGGGTCTTCCCTTTTCCTTTGTTAGATTTAATTCCTGTTTTCCATAGAAGTAATCTCAATTTGAATGCTAAAGTTGCAGATTTTATTCAGAACTAGGTTTGGCAGCGTGATAAACTCCTTCAAGAGGTTGATGAAGATATTCTAGAGAAAATTCTAACTATTCCTCTCCCTTTGTCTCTTCTACAGGATGAGTTAATTTGGGGGCCCAACCCTAATGGGAAGTTTTCTATCAAATCTGCTTATAATTTACAATTACAGGATGAGCCAATCCTTCCTAAAGCTTTGTTACTAAAGAAAATGTGGAGTTTAACTCTGCCCTCTAAAGTCAAGCTCTTTTCTTGGTTATTCATTCGAAAAAGATTACAAGTTAGAAGTCATATATACAAATATTTACCTCATATCAATCCATGATGCCCTCTCTGTAATGATCATGTGGAGACTATTAATCACTTATTTTTTGAATGCCAGTTTGAAGCTAAAATATGGAGGTGTACTTCAGTAATCCCTACGCCTTCACACCAGAATTTTGATGGTATTGGGTGGTTAGCTATGCTCCCACACACGAGGGATAAGGATGGCCAGAATATTCTTTCTAAAGCTCTTCTCCTCTGCTGGCAAATTTGGGAAGCTCGGAACAATTGTGTTTTCAAAGATATTGCCCTTCATCCGGTTAGAGCCCTTAATGTTGCTAGTCAGAATGGTCTGGACTATTGTAAAATCAATTCCATTGCTCTCTTACCCATATCTACCGTGAGCAAAATCGTGATGCTGATCTTCTGGCTACCAAAAGCTATGATCTCCCTCTTGGACCTCATATTTTTGACTCGGAGCCTGCCTTTCTTAGTACTGTCCTTACTGCTGATACTAGCAATGTGGCTAGTCCTCGTTTAATTCCCTTATAGTTGCTGTTTCTTTGTTTGGGCGTTAGCCCTCCTTTGCACCAAAAAAAAAAAAAGGTGAGCTTGCTATCAAGTGGAAACCGCCACCCTTAGATTGGATAAAATTGAATTTTGATGGCTCGATGCGTGGTAACCTGGCTGCTACTGGTTTTGTTATCCGTGATTGGAATGGAAATGTTCGGCTAGCAGGAGCCAAGAACTCAGGTCAAGTGTCGATTACTATTGAGGAGTGTCTGGCGCTTCGGGATGGCCTGGCCCATGCAATCTACAATGGTTGGCGTAAAGTTATGGTTAAAGGAGACTCCAAACTCATCATTAACTGTATCAACCAAAAAGCTTCGGTCCCTTGGAGTATACATCTCTTTGTGCAAGATATAAGGTGCTGAGTTCCTACTGTGAAGAGGTTTCTTTCCAGCATGTCTTTCGAGAAGCTAACTTCACTACTGATGCTTTAGCTAATTTAGGTAATAATCTTAACCCTTCCCACCTTTGGGAGCAGGGGCTTCCTTTAAGTTGCTCTACTCCGTTTTATTTTGATTTAGTTAGGCCTGCGTGCCCTCGTGGTTTCTAGTTTTTTTCTATATATATATATATATATATATATAAAGATCTCCCAAAAAAAAATATTAGCCCATCCCTAGAAAAATTTATGGGTCTGCCATTGACCCCAAGTGCACCATGATCGGATACGCCTGTGATATGTGGTGTATACTAAACATGTTAATTTTGATTAACCTTGTATAATAATAACTATGATACAATTAAGAAATAACTCATAAATCATTAATGGACTAGTGTACAACGATTAACATTAATTAGAAAGAACAAAAATTATGTTTTTTTACGCAAAAAGAAATTACAAAGAGGATCCTCTAGGAATCCCCAAAGGATGATTATCTTCATTGAAAAATACACAAAAATGATATTTTTAGTATAGAATTACTATGGCCATGGGCGGAACCACTATATAGGCTCCAGTGGGCTGTAGCACAGTGATGATTTTGGTTTTAAAAAAATTCAAACCTATATAAGCCAGTATCTTAACCTAAAAATAAATAAATAATACACAATTTTATATATTGGCAACACCAATACGCATAGTCAGAGGTTTTTCACGATTGTATATGGTGTCAAAGACTATCCCAACACCAATAACCCACAATAAGGGTAAAGTCCTTAGCTCTAACTCTCCAATTTTATTTTATTTCATTGATTTGTCTCCAAAAAAGAACCATTTTTCTAAATGAAATTATTCCTTTCGTGAATAATATGGCTCTAATTCCATTTTGTTTTTCTTGTGTTTATAACTAGCGTGATTTATACTAATATATACTTTTATTTATATAAAGTCTATAGAAATTGTAAGTAAAAAAAAAAACGATAATTGAATTTTAAGCTAATAAGTATAGCAAACCCATCCGCTGAAAAATTCCTGGTTGCCCTTGACTATGGCACCACTTACTTCTGTTGATGCAGGCATTTAGATGAAGAGAAGGGAAGTGTTAGGTATAGCACTAGCGCAATTACGATATAAAATTTTACGCCCAAACTGCTTCATTGGTTAAAGGTCACGTTTGGTATCCCTATCGTAAAACTTTTACAAGGAGATATCAGCTGTGCATAACATCAGATACCTGAAAGGGAAAGTGCGCTACTCACCGGGTCTTTTTCTTAGAATTCTAGCTTGTAAATGGTTGCTTTAGAAGTAGGCCTCATAATTGGGCAGAAAACAACTGCTTCGAGTTTTAAAAGATTATAAAAAAGATTATACGTATATGTTTGAAAAAATAGTTTCAATATTAAAAGTAAATTAATTTTGTTTTTATTTTTTCATCTAGGTCAAAGCTGAAAAGTGAAACAAAAGTAAACACCCAAGAGGACAAAAACTACACAAAATGCATGCACATGACATTTGTTTTCTACCAAAATCAAATTTCCTATGTATTTTTTTACGGGTACCATTTTTAAAGAAACTTGATGCCAGAAGAGCTCGGTCAAATACACTTTTGAGGCTAACATCAAAAAGGAAAAAGACAAGCAAAAGAAAAAGTAGCAAAGAGAGGACAATATTTTTTTTTACAATTGAAAATTATTAAGGTATTTCAATTAGATAGCGAAGTTTGAGGTGGTAATTTGGTATCTGGAGCAGTTAAATAAAATTATTTGGGGAATCTCACAATGAAATGGTACAATATATTTATATATTTAAAATTTCAATATGGTTGAGCACATATACCTAGGCTATTAAAACAAGCATTTATATGTGTGGATTCACATGTGGATTCCATATTTTTCCCCCCAATTGATTCTCCACTATTTGTGTCTCACCCACAATAGAAAGGTGAAACAATTATTCCAACCAAGGAAAGATTGTTTTAGTTGGGAGAATTCTTCATTAATATCAGATATCTTAGAGCATCCGCAATGATGCTTTCTATTTCTTAGCTAAAATTTTGCTAAAAATAAAGAAAGCTATTTTAGGAGCTCTCTAAAAAATTTCAACTCCAACCATACTCCCTAATTTGGAGAGTCATAAATGCTATAACTCTTTTTTGATTGGTCCATCTCTATTAAAAAATAAAATAAAAAATAATTAGCATTAAATAAATGTTTGAAATACTTATTAAATAAGGCAGCATTAAATTATAGGGAGCCACTAGAAGTACTTTCTCTCTCCTCAAATTTAGGAGCTCCTAAAGGACTCCCTATTTTAGGAGGTGGATAGGGAGCATGGTTGGAGTTGCATTTTTACAATTCCTCCCTAAAATTTGTCTAAGGAGGTGATTTATGGAGCCCATTGCGGATGCTCTTACTGTGTACAAGTCTTTATAAGTTACATTCCTTCTCTATTCTTAAATGAACCCAACCCACCACAGCTTCCATCTACTTATTAAAACTTCCAACCCCTGCATCTTGCTGCTCACTCTGAATTCAAAGCTTCAAGAAACTCCAAGCCTTCCATTAGCTACAAGGTGGTTGTTTTTTACCAGCCCTCTTCAGTTCTTCATTTTGAGTTTTGAATTTGATCTTCTATCATTGAGAATATACAACTTGGTTTTGGTTTTCTACTTCTACCTTCACAAGTCACCATCTTTCTTTCACAACTCTCTCTCTCTCTCTCTCTCTCTCTCTCTCTCTCTCTCTCTCAGACAAATAATTTCTGACCCTTTGATTTGCAGAACTTTAATTTTTACAAAATAGTTTAGCACAAATTTTGTTCCATGCTCTGCCAATGGCCATGCTGGAAGAAGAATAAACCCAACAGAAAAAGTAATTATTTCTCATTCTTATGTCCTCTGTAGTTGCAGAAGTTGGTAGAAAATCATTATGGCTGCCCAAGACAAGGACAAGGCAGCAGCCAAAAAGTTTCAGAAAAGCTACTTTGATGTGCTGGGGTTGTGCTGTTCATCAGAAGTTCCTCTGGTTGAGAATATCCTGAAGCCACTTGAAGGTGTGAAAGAGGTGTCAGTAATTGTGCCTTCTAAAACTGTCATTGTTGTCCATGACAGCCTCCTCATTTCCCAGATTCAAATTGGTAAGTATCCAAATAATTAATTTTCTCTCGAGTTAATGTTGTTTTTGTTCCATTAATTGTAACAAGTGCTGCTTGATTTTCAAGGCTCTTGCCTGTCCAATCACCATAGAGCCCTGCAATACCCCATGGGCCACAGATGGGACTAGGACCTTTTCCTGTCTTCTTAATCATGATTGTTACAAATCCTTAACATTTTTCCTTCTTCATTAATACGCGCGCGAGTGAGCTGTTTTCAGTCATTGATTGAGACCCTATACGTTGCCTCTCTAGCGTGAGCAAGCGACCTATACGTTGCCCTCTCTTTAATATATTTGTGCCATTTTGTGGTAGATTTCTGGTATTGCTTGCACAACAAAAATCAAACGGTTCGACGAAAAAGAAAAAAAAGGGAAGAAAGAAAGTCGGTGGCCATGTAACTCTTGGTGCGGTAGTAGTGATTGGTGAATCGGCAAGAAAAGAGAGAGGAGGATGACGCTTTTTAGATGCTTTATTGCTTTACCCAACTTTCATATACGTACTATTTGCTTTTCAAATTATTTAAAATAAAGTTTGCATTTTTCTTAAAACTTGTGCAATTATTTTGATGATTGGTTTGTAGCAAAAGCATCTTTTGCATTGTGAAACCCCCCCATCAACTTTTGTTGTACGTAACTGTTCTCAATCTTTGTTCTTTTTTAACTTCTTTGTACGTTAAAGATTAGCTTTTGATTGGTGATTATTCTTCGTACGTTTTTACCTACTTATTGCTCCATGTATAATATTAATTGTTAGATATCTCACACCCTTGGTGTGAGTCTTGACTATAGTTACAAGGCAAAATTTTAGAAGAAAAAAAAAATATTTAGGATATTTATTCACGGAAAGTTATTTGTATCTGTACACTCGTCACACTGTGCCGACTCTTAAAAGAGTTGTGTGAGATCACTTTGTATCGTGCGTGACCCACACCTAATTTATAGGAGAATTCACTTGCCACGGTGATCTCAATTACTTGCGGAGAGATAGAGCTTAGAAAAGCTAAAACTGCTTTCAGATAACTAAAAGTACTTATTGCTTTATTTAGCAGAAAATTTTTACAAAATTATTACTTGGAAACTCTTTTATGAAGAAACACTTTCCGACAAGCGTATAATCACATTTCTGGTAGTTGAAGAAATTAATACGACAACGAAACCTACATTTAATTATATTTTATGGATAAATACGGCACATCAAATAATTTAAACAATATCATATTTTGTGGACCAAAATGCCCTTGTTAAAAGACAATGAAAACCATTTTCTTTCTTTTTCTATTTTCTCTTTAAAATTTTAATTTTGTTCTCTGTAATTACATGTATTTTTCTGATTATCCCGATGATAATCAGATGTTTATATTGTGAGATTGTGAAACTGAATCATTAATCAGAATTGATTTTCAAATTCACATGTATTCAATATTCTCATAATTAATTTATGGGTTCTTGATGACGGCAGTTAAGGCATTAAACCAAGCAAGGCTAGAAGCAAATGTGAGATTGTATGGGGCAGAGGACAATTTCAAGAAAAAGTGGCCAAGTCCATATGCAATCGCCAGTGGCGTGCTACTTTTGCTATCATTTTTGAAGTATGCATATCGGCCATTGGGGTGGTTGGCTCTTGGAGCGGTGGTCGTTGGCATTTTCCCCATTGCCATGAAAGGCGTGGCGGCCATTCGGCATCTTAGGCTAGACATCAACATTCTTGTTATCGTTGCTGGTACGTCAAATTTTTAACATTAATATTTTCTTTTCTTTTTCCATTGCATTTTACATATTATGTTTTACTTAGTCAGTAATATTAGCATTATTAATGATACATTCACTTAGTACATATGGTTAGGCCAGTTTTTTTTTTTTTATATAAAAGAATAGTTAGACCAGTTGGTCGGAATAGCGAACCCGGCTCTTTTTTACATCAAATTCAAATCATGATTATGATCAAAAGCTTGGTATAACATGGGATAAATCAAACTTGGTTTCCCTTTAAATTATTGGTCAAACTAATATTATTTGTACACTACTAAAGTTGGGTCCGCTGCTTTATAATAGTGTTTCTTTGCAAATTACAAGATTGTTCATTTTTACAAAATGGACTTCCAAAATTGGTTCCCCACACCCCCACACCGCCACACCGAACTAACCAAAACCCCATCTATTTTTTTTTCCTTTTTTTCTTTTTTGTCTTGGGTTATATCCAAAACTCCATCTTTTTTATTTGGCTTTTTGTTGAAAAAAATTGCAACACATCAGAATTCCCTTAGCAAAGATATCTTTAATTTGTGAATGGCAATCCAAACGTCACGTTTACGCAGTACATGATTTTGATGATGCATGCAACAAATACCTAAATTTATGTAGTCCTTGGCCTTTTGCACTTTGAATGGATATGCATAGTATATAGGTCGAAGAGTCCGAATGGATTTTGTCAAAAGTATCAGTTTTCGTGTCTGTTTTTCCTATCAGCAGATGACATATTCTGCTTCCCCATTTCTTGTTAGGCTTGAAGTCTAATAATTTCGTTGGCCCATCTAGCTCATGTTTTGGCATTCCATTTTTGTTGATGCCTAACCTCTTGGCTCTCCATTTCGTGCCCCATATGTTTTGACTAGCTTAGCTACCTGCCTAATTTAGTCCTCTATTGCATTTCCTACTCCTACTTTCATCACCTCATTGAATTCCATTTCGTTGCATTTGTTTTTTTTACTCTCTCTCTCTCTCTCTCTCATGTGGCTTGTAATATATAGAAAAAAAATATACCGAAGATAGACAAAATAACCAACATTGAAAATCATTTAATTTGGCTAAAAAAAGCAAAGCAGTTAGATAAAAAAAAATTAGCGGGCCAATCAGTTCTTAGTTTCCAAGATGGTAAATTTAAGTGGAGTTTACTTTCGAAGATGGTAGTTTTAGAAAATTGGAACAGTTTTATGTACCTTTTTTTGTGTGAGAAAGAACAGTTTTATGGGTTATTTTTATAAGATTAATTTAATTGTTATGGTGTAATATCAAATATAAAAGAACCCATAATTTTATTTTTTATTTTGACTAATAAATTGCATGCCCTTGCTGGAAGCCAAATTAAATAATCTATTCAGTTCATTAGTTGATCATTAGGCTATTTGAAAGGTTGATCGTCTAGTAACTTAGAGCAGTTCCAGCAACAGCCTGTTGCCACGGCAGGACAGGGCCCAAGTGCAGTTTTGGAGTTCCGGCCGGCCTAAGCTGCCTGGGTAGCAGCTGGGTCCCAGCAAATCAGGCCAGCCCAAAGGCAAAACCAACCTGGGTTGTTGCCTGAGTTTGCTTATGTCAGCGATGATGTCAACAATGGAAAAAAATCTATAAATTTCAGATTTTTAAAAATAAATACTTAGTCATATTCTTCACTTCCCACTTCAAAACTCTATACAAAATCCTCTCCTTGTATCTCATGTGAATAGTGGTTGCCATGGCAATGGGTGGAAACACACCTTGCTTTTTGCAAGGGCTGCCACTATTCACGTGAATAGTATCTGCCCTTGCCTCCCCTTGCCCTTTGCCATGGCAAATGAGTGGAAGTGCTCTTAGCCTCAGGATGAAATCATGGGGTACATAACTCTTGGCCAAACCTTAATGCTATATCTAGAATTTGCAGGAAAAATATTAGATGCTTGAAGAAATGTACAATACTTTATTTGTGTTTGTTTGTATATCTATATAGATAATAGCTCTGTTTTTTTTTTCTTTTTGGTTCATAGGTGTTAGTTTGTTATATACTAGTATTGGTAACTGATACATGATGTAACGTTCTTTTCACAGTGATTGGGACAATTGCTTTGAATGACTATATGGAAGCTGGAACTATTGTCTTTCTGTTCACCATTGCAGAGTGGCTTGAGTCAAGGGCAGGTCACAGGGTTAGCATAAAACTCATCCTTCTCTTGTAATCTTGCATAGTGCTTTATGACTTTCCAACATTTGCCCCCATTGCTTCTTGACTAGAGAATAAATCAATCTTTTTATGAAACATTTAAGAAGGAACCTCATTTCATGCCCTTATCACCATGTTTGAAAGACCAATAATTTAAGATTGTAAATTCCGATCATCCTATGTACTCAGGCGAAAGCCGTGATGTCGTCGTTGATGAGCATGGCTCCTCAAAAAGCAATCTTAGCAGAAACTGGTGAGGTTGTGGATGTCGACGAGGTCAAGTTGAACACAACTGTTGCTGTTAAGGCTGGTGAAGTTATCCCAATTGATGGGATAGTTGTTGAAGGCAAAGGTGAAGTGGATGAGAAGACACTAACTGGAGAATCCTATCCAGTTGCCAAAGAAAAGGACTCAACTGTTTGGGCTGGCACCATCAATCTCAATGGTAACATAAATCTCATTCCCTCCTTCCCTCCCTCTATCAGAAGATGAACAATAAAGAGTTATGTTTATTTTCTGTTTCCTTTTTCCTGACAAATCTGGTTTTTCTTTTAAAGGTTACCTTAGTGTGAAAACTACAGCCTTAGCTGAAGACTGCGCCGTTGCTAAAATGGCAAAACTTGTGGAAGAGGCTCAAAACAGCAAAACCAGAACTCAGAGATTCATTGACAAATGTGCAAAATTTTATACCCCAGGTTAGTGTACTTTCTATGCATTTGATCTCCTGGTCTTAGAAATTATGTTATGGAAACTTCCATATATTTCTTTTTCTCTTTTCTACTATTAACCAATTTCCCCTGTTCTTTTAATACTTAAAAGCATGCAAACAGTTCCACTCATACATTTCCTGGTGTCGTTCTGCAGCCGTCCTAGTCATATCTGTTTCTATGGCCGTGATTCCAGCGGCATTGCATGTCCATAATTGGAGCAAATGGTTTCACTTAGCTTTGGTTGTGTTAGTGAGCGCATGTCCATGTGCTCTCATCCTCTCTACACCTGTTGTGACTTTCTGTACCCTTACAAAAGCGGCAACGTCTGGTCTTCTAATCAAAGGGGGTGACTACATTGAGATTCTGGCTAAAGTCAAGATCATGGCTTTTGACAAAACTGGTACAATAACAAGTGGTGAATTTGTGGTGATGGATTTTCAGTCTCTTCGTGATGACATTAGCTTGAACACAATGCTTTACTGGTACAGACTACAACTCTTATTCGTCAACATACTGGAAAAAAACACAAACAAAACTCTGTTTTACATTGCTTCACAGTTCATATTGGTTAGTCTGTTAATATTTCTCAAAATTTGTTTGAAGGGTTGCAAGCATTGAGAGGAAGTCAAGTCATCCAATGGCAGATGCACTGGTTGACTATGGAAGATCGCATTCGGTTGAGCCAAAACCTGAAAATGTGGAGGAGTTTCAAAATTTTCCTGGGGAAGGCATTCATGGGAAAATTGATGGACAAGATATCTATATTGGAAACAGAAAAATAGCTTTGAGAGCTAATTGTGAAACAGGTGAATGCCATTAAATTCTTTTTTTGCAGAACTACAAACAGAAACCTCCAATTAGTGCAAGTAGTGCGTATATCTATTAAGCTGTGTATTTTTCTTCATGTTTTTTCTTTCTGGATCTCTCATCATTAGTTCTTTTTGAAATTTCAGTTCCAACCATTGAAGGTGGTAAGGGTGGGAAGACCATTGGATACATATACTCTGGAGGAACCCCTGCCGGAATCTTTACAATATCTGATACTTGTCGATCTGGGGCTGCAGAGGCTTGCAGGGAACTGAAGAAGTTAGGCATTAAAACAGCTATGCTCACAGGAGATAGTCATGCTGCAGCATTGCATACAAATGAGCAGGTGCATTATTTCTAATTTTCTACCCTCATTACATATATCCACACACGAGCGCGCGCGCACACATACCTAGTCTTCATTATAGCCACTTGGATTCGCATGTTTTAGGGTGATGGATCTATCTAATGCCTGAACCAAACTGGAATGCTTTTATGTTTTATTTATCCTTTGTTAGTGTTTTGCTTACCCTCTTGGTTGATGTCTTTCTACCCATTCAATAAGTCTTTTGGGTTTGCCTAATCTAGTGTAACTGTTGTCCATAGATGATCATTGAATTTGCAGTAATGTCTTGTTAACTGAATCAATTCAAGGAACAAATGGAAAGCTCAGTTGCTATGAATTATTTCGGGCAATGAACCTCCATTTGCAGCCAAAACTGATTTGTTAAAATTTGCTATGCTGTGATTGAACTCAGTTAATGGATCACTTTATTATTTCTTTTCAAATTAAGAAAAAATTAGCTAATTAAGAGTAGAAAATTTATCTGATGTGCAGCTTAAGCAAGCTCTTGAGGTAGTCCATGCAGAACTTCTACCTGAAGACAAGGCAAGAATCATTACAAAATTTAAGACAGAAGGAAGTACAGTGATGGTCGGAGATGGTATCAACGATGCCCCAGCTTTAGCTACAGCTGATATCGGTATCTCAATGGGCATTTCCGGATCAGCCCTTGCTCAAGAAACTGGGAACATAATTCTACTGTCAAATGACATTAGAAAACTAGCAAAAGCAGTCAAGCTTGCCAGAAGAGCTAATAGAAAAGTGATTCAGAATGTGGTTTTGTCAATCACTACTAAGGTTGCAATCCTTGCACTGGGATTTGCAGGTCATCCACTTGTTTGGGCTGCAGTTCTTGCTGATGTTGGGACATGCATGCTTGTGATCCTCAACAGCATGCTACTTTTAAAAGGAACCCAAAAGCATGGAGGCAAATGTGGAAAAAATTCTTCTGCGCTACATGCTCATAAACATGGAAGCCATGGACGTAGCCACTCTCACAAAAATCAGCATTGTTGCTCTGAGAGCAAAGCTGTAAAAGCCTGCAAGCCTCAAAAGTGTTCTTCTCAGAAGTGTGGATCAGAATGCCAACCTAGTCCTTTGAATTCGAGCTTTCCCGGTAATCATAAGCACAATGATGACTTACATGAGGCAAGGCATTGTGATGGAGCAAGCTGCATGAAACTCAATCGTGATCTGGAGTCACAGAACAAACACAACCATGGTTGTTCAAGCCCTCACAATTTGAGCTCATGTGCAGAAGATGGTTGCACAGACTTGGTTGGAAGTCATGGAAATTGTGCAGAAGGTGATAAAATCCATGAGGAAAAACACTGCAACCATTCTACTCTCTTGGAGGAAAACCAAAAACCTATAAGCAATAGTCATTGCCACTCAACCCACTGTGGCAAAGAGCATAGTAGAAATGAAGGTGATGGGCTCCATGAGGCGAATCGCCGCAATCGTTCTGCTTTTCCTTTGAAGGTAAGCAAGAAATCTGCAAGCACTGCTCATCGCCACTCAAGTCACTGTGGCAAAGAGCATGGTACAAAGCAAGGTCATGGACTCCATGGGGCAAAACACTGCAAAAACTTGGCAAGTTTTGGTCATTGCCACCCAACCCATTGTGGCAAATATCATATTGGCAATGAAGCATCAGGAAAATTGGCTGGAACAAGCTGTGATCATCAGCACCACCACCATAATCTAGATGAAAAAACACCTCCTCACACAACCATTGATATCGTACCGCGCAATGACCACACAGAATCATCCCCTACGCACTCTTGCATCAGCTCAGAGACAAGAGAAGAGGAAGCGAGTTGCTCGAAATCGGTGGCAATTCATGCTTGTGTATTAGAGAAGAGAGAAGTAGGAGGGTGCTGCAAAAGCTACATGAAGGAATGCTGTGGTGTTCATGGGCATATTGGGCCTAGCCTTAAGGGTTGTTTATCAGAAATAACTACTGAATAGATGTAACTGACTGAAAATAAGATTAGTAATGATATGCTTTCTATTGATGAAATTAAGCATTTAGGAAATTTTTGGTTAAATGGCAAATGGCATGAGAAGAAAGCATAAGCATTCAATGAGTTGAAAATGTTTATATTATATAGTTAGTGTTGTAAATATATGCTTTAAGCAGATGCATATTTTTATCAAGATAGTGCACTGTCACAAATACTTGCTAGCAACAAACACTTTCGCTTTAATAGAAATGTTATGAGAAACACTAACTCACTCTCGGTTTAACGGTTCTTTTATCCTAAATATTGAAAGAGTTTCCAAGATTGAATTTCCTCTCTCCTAATGGAAAAATAAATAAAAATGTTATGAGAATTGGGTCAATACTTCCATTAAATTAAAAAAAAAAAAAATGTTTCCTTAATCCTAATCTCATGATTGACTGCATACCATCAGTGTGATTTAACTAATTTTAGGTGCTTTCCTTTGCTCCCACTCACATGTTTAACATGACAAGATCAAATCTCCAATTGCACTAAATTATGGAAGCCAATCAATGAGGCGCATATAGAATTGAGAATTGACTAAAATTGGTCACAAATGTGGATCCCAAAGGTACTTTTGATAAATTTATTAACCACATGAGTTACTTCACGTATATAAGGAAAACCAAATATTGTAAAATTAATGCAAAAACATATTTGCTCACTATTTTAATTCAAGGTATGCTCATCATCTTTCTCAACACTTGACACGTGTCCATAAACATAACCATAGTTACATAAATCAAAGTAAAAAATTAACTATAATTATGTTTATGAACATGTGTCAAGTATTAAGAAGGATAGTGAGCATACACCTTGAGTTAAAGTGGTAAGCAAAAAAATTTTCAATGTATAGTAGTGGACTCAAATGAAGATAGTTCTTGACAAGATCTTGTACAACTTTACTAATTTAGGATTCTGTTCTAAAATAAAAAAATAAAAAATTGCAAACAAAACTTAAAGTTCCTTCAACTTGGTTGGAAAGGGTTTTAGTTGTTTTACCAAAGCCCATCAAGTTGGGTTGAAGGGTTTCAATTTCAGCTTTTTCCGCGCAAGTCATGGTTGAGGTATGTTGGAGCCTAGCCCAGCTCAGTGTTTCCAAGTTTCACGTATTCAGACCAAAAATAAAAAACCATTTTAAAGCCCAGTCAAGTTCTTCTTAACTCTTGTTCTTGTTCAATTCTTCTTCTAACTTATGGTTTCTTTCTAATTCATGGACTTTCAATCAGTGTCGAATTTTAGGTTCTAATTAGGGAATAAATTTAATTTCGGATTTTAAATTTAGGATTTAGGGTTTCTTTCTTTTATTTTTTGTAAGGTTTTAACCCACTTCATTTTTTATCTTTTTTATTTATTTATTTTTATACAAGCAATAGTCTAAATTACTCTAAATTAATCTAACTGCCATGTCCATTTAACCTTACTCACATTTGCAAACCCAATTTTTATCGCCTTGAAATGAATTTAATTTGGAATTAATTTAGAAAGAAATTCTATATTATCATAATCAATGTCTAATCACCACCAAGTGTGTAGACATAGAAAAACTGTTTTGACTGTACTCTTGCCTATTTATAGGTAATAACACCAACAAAAATACATGTAACAAGTTCCTTTTGATAACGTTTAATGTTATCTTATATATACAAACTAACTCTTGATTTAGTGATACTTCTTTTCCCAACATTGAAAGACGTCCGAAACTCAAATTCCCTCTCCCTCATTGACAAAAAGAGCTTGTATAGGTCAAAGCTCCAAATATTAAATATGATGTTTTTTGCCTTTTTTAGCCTCTGCAGCTGCGAGCGATGTTATATGGAAGAACAAGAAAGCGTGTGGTCGCTATTACAAGGTCCGCTGTATTGGGGCCATAAATTATAGTGGAATATCAGAACCTTGTAAAGATAAAAATTATAATGCTAAAGTTATAATTGTGGACTATTGTCAAACAAAAGGTTGTGGAACGATCAATCTTTCTGAAGATGCTTTCAAGTTACTTGCCAATCCTAAGGCTGGGAGGATCCAGATTGAGTATCATATCAAACCATAAAGGAGAGAATTTTTTTAAGTACTAGTGATATACACACTTCAGATTGAAAGTGAAGTTTATGATAATGAGCCACTGACCATATGTTATCCAAATTCCACTTTAACCTTTATAGTACGCATGTTTACTCATTAGGAATGGGTATTGGAATTATTCTAATTCATGTCTTCTCCTACGTTTATTAGCACATACGGATTAAAAACTTGTGTGGATTCCATGTTAAAATCTGTAATCGAATACCCTAAAAACTAGGAATTAGATCAATTAGGGGGAGTAGAAATCGATGTGATACATGTTAAAATACCTTTAAAATATGCAATTTTAGGCATCATGTGGACGATTAAGCGTGAACGTTTGTGTCCATAAAGAAAGAGAATGGCATAAGGTTGTTAATACCAAATCAAATATTTGCCAGCATAGATTTCGTAAAGTACCAAAAGCACCCTAATTTCTGAAACTCCTATTTCTTCTAACACAGTCGTCGATATGAACTTTCATATATACACTCCATGAAATCTACTTTTGATTCTTCCAGATGTATACATATTCCAATGACTAGTTTCGCACATTTTAATTCTAACTTAAGGTTCTTTTTGTGTTGTTTAAGGAATTCACGATGAAAAGAGGATCCGAGTCCATCCACTGAAGAAGGTAGGAGATGAGAGGGAAGTGAAGGAGAAAAATAGGGTGATGTAGTATCTTCTACTCGCACTACGGCTAGGATAATCAACATTCCATCCTGAAACTAACATTACTCTCAAATGGTTTTTCTCCATTGATTTGTACATAACTTTTGTTGTTGAAATATTGTTTGTCTTTTTGAAGGTTAATATATACAATAAGAATTGTAAGTAAGTACGTAACCCTTGACGTACTTTAGTCGTCAGATCAAAATATTTTATCTCATTTTTCTCTTTAATTTAGCTTTTAGAATATTGTTTTAAAAAAAATTGATGACTTAAACAAAAATTGATATATTGACTTTGATCAAAGTTATATTGAAACTGATTAGGTTTCATCTATTGTGAGGTAAACTTTTCGATGATGCCCCTTATTAAGTATTTTAAATTAGTCCGCAAAGGATCCACTAGTGTAGGAGTTTGGAGCAATTGCTCCTCAAGACAAGATTCTGGGTTCAAGTCCTAGCATCTGTACAGTGTGTGTGAGTTTAGTATATTATCGCCCCTCAATAGGAAAGGTTCTCAAAAAATTAGTCCATAAATTTATTTTGGATTATTTATTTATTTTTTACTTCTGCATCTATGTTGGTAAGTGTATCAACAAAGATTACTCTTTACTTTGAATTTGTTTTCTAAATGGAAAATTATTTTCCTTTACTTTTATGACTACTGCTATAGCATATTGGTATATATTTTATTGATATCCAAGTCGAGCTACGAGAACTTTGATTCTATGATATACCCCTTTTTTGAGCCAAGGAGGCACAAGAGAATAGAAAGAAAAATAGAGAGACACGTACGGAACAAGTAATGGATCAAAGCAAAAGATAGCAATTTAGTTGTGTTAGGTTTTAGATTCTTAGAATTGGTTTTCCTTGCCAAATGTATACTTTCATGTAATTTCTCTTAGCTCATCTTTAGAAAATTAAGACTTGGTATTTGTTACAAAGTTGAAGTATATTGAAGACCTTATGAGGCTACAAAACTAAAGTAATGTGCATTCATTTATAATGGGCACCATTAAGAACATCATCATCTGCATCAAAATACTTTTTCTAGTTTACTAGGCATATATACCAAATGTTTCCAGTACATATTTTTTCTATATTTCTCCTATTATAACGCAAACCATTTGTTGCCAAGTGTCCTTTTAGCTTGCCAAATTTTACCAAAAATGCTGGAGCTGGTATAGACTCACTAAACTCTCTCTTTTTACAATTTTCATATGGGCTTTGAGACAGAGAGATAGAGAGAGAGTTCTATTGAGAGACTGGGCATAAATTAGGTTTTGCTTTTTGGGAGAAGAGATCATGGATTCTTGAATTCTTATTGGGGCTTTCATTGAAAATCATTTCTCAAATTTTTCTTTAGTGATATGGAGTTTTAATCTTTCATCACTTTCATTTGCATTATTTTGAAAAACTTGGTTTTCTCTTTGGTTTGGGTGAAAGTGTTCTTGATGCATAAATGGATTTTTCATGGTTTTGATTTATAAAATTTACATCTATTTCTAAATAAGAACTTAGTCTTGCATTTCATTCATAAATAAATCAAAACATTGTGGAAAGCATCTTTTTGAGGCTCTAACTTTTCTTGTGAGAGTGTTCATGACATAGAAATCTTGAAGAGATCAATTCTTATTTTCGAATCTAAATCAATACATTGTTGAGACCATCTTTTTGTAGCTCTGCCTTTTCTTGTGATAGTGTTCATGACATAGAAATGAGTTTTCAAGATTTCATTTTGAAAGCTGCTTATGTTTTTAAATTCTACTTCACCCATTGAGAACTTTTTAGAGTAAAACTGTTACTCTGCATTTTCTACATAGTGAGGTCATGGTTTTCAAAATGAGATTTTCAAACTGTTTTTGAAATCTGCTTTGTTCTTCAACTTCTGCATCTAGCATTTGATACATCTAGATCTAGGTCTTTCAACTGAAGAAAAAAAACATATAGATCTAGGTCAGATTCTTGATTGGCTTCTTCAAGAATATGGTTTCTTGAAGGGATCAATCCTTTTTCATTTTGAACCTAAGCTGAGCATTTGGTGCCACGGAGTGTAGAAGTTGGAGCTGAAGATGCCATTTCCATGAAGAACTAGTTCATAGCTTGGTTGAGCTAGAGAAGAAGGTTGCACAAAATGTAGAGTTGTTTCCTATAGATCTAGGAATTCTTGAGCTTGTGTATGTATTCTCTATAAGAACCTTCTTTGCTTAGTGATATGTCCGGATTGATGACTTCCGGTTTTTCCCAAGTGGTGGGTTTCCGATGTGGTGTTGATTTTGAACGTGATTATGTGTGGTTGTTTGTTCTTTGAATGTACGCCAAGTATGTGACAAATTGCTTAAAAGGCTTGCAGAAAGTTGTACTAGATGACTAGTCATGGATACTAGTCATCTACACTAAGTTTTGTTCAAGTTAGGTATGTGTCTATGAATTGCTTATATCATGTCTTGGTGTTGATACATGATGTTTTAGTTCTTTGTAATCTAGATTAGTCAGGTGACTTCAAATATCTATCTAGCATGTCATTCTATCTCAACTTGTTTTTTTTTTTGGTCGAAATCTCACCTTGATCTTGTTGCTTGTATCCATACACTTTATTCATTCTAGTTGTTGCTAGCACTATGGAGTCCTGGCTTGACAAATCCTTCTGAGAGCCTAGGTTTTCACTTAGCTCTCTCCTAAGCTCACATGTTCTATTGATTGTTTGATTGTGGATTTGGATGTTGATTGTGTGTTCATAGGTCTATGCCTAGTTGTTCACTAGTCATACTCCTACTTCCATAGATCTGTTTAGTTGGTTTTAAATTCACCCCTTTCACCTATCTGTTTGGTTCATTTTTACACATGATTTATCATGTTATTCACCCAATTTTTTGAATTAGTTCTTGACATTTATAGCATTTTACCTAACTCTGGAAGTCTGTTTTGGTCAACTTTTACCTCTACTTGGTGTCATCTCCCTTCAATTGTTACCACACCTCTTGGTTACAATTATTGACATTGTAGAGATTTGATTTCAGATTGGTAATAAATTAGAATCTCTTTCTATGTATTAAAACCAAAATGGAATTATGAAAGTGAAGACAAAGTGGAGAGAAGGGCCAAAGAACTTTAGTGAAGGTGGAGTTTAATATTGCATTAATGAGTTGGCAAGGAGAGAGGCAGCCAAACAAGGAAAAGGATCGGCTGAGACATCCAACATTCTCTACACTTTGCAATTTTTGAAAAACAAGAGTGAAAGGAGAGCAAGAAGCAGAAACCAAGAGGAGAAGAAGCCATTCAACCATTGAAGGCTTTTGTGCTTTCACTTTCACAAAATCTGTAAACTCATTTTAGTTATATTTTGAATTTGTGTTTGTAATAAGCATAAGGAACTACACACCATAGCTAGGGCTTAGGTTGAAGCCCTAAACATGAATATTATATTGTTTTGATGCTTGAGTTTATGGATATTTCTAGATGTTGTTGATGAATTCCTCTTCACTAAATTAATCTATCCTTGATGTATGTTTTCTTTGATTGATCACCCTTAAAAGCATGCTTCTTGAGATTGTTAGGATTATATGTATCTTCATGTTTTCCTAAGCAACTAATGGATGAAGTAAGAATCATTTATGTGAATTGGTTTCTTAAATGCCTAATGTAAACACCATACTATTAGGGTTCTTGTGATATTCATATTCTCTTCAAACTTAATGGTTTTTTTATATATGATTAAATCGAAGTACTAAACACACCTAGATTGATTGTGTAGGAAACACAAGTATTGTAGCACTAAACACGCACTTTACTTATCTTAGAGAGAATCAATGCCTCTTGAGCCACTAAATCGGGTCTTGATTTCGAACATCTTCATCAATGTATCTAGAATTCATAACTTGAATCCATAAACATGAGTAGGATTGTTTACGGTGGATTCTGAAAACCCTAGTGTTTGTCACCATATTAAGCTACACTTTGATAATCACATTTACTGATCTTGTTAAAATTAGAGTTCGGTTACATTTAAGCATTATACTTAGGTCACTTGAATCAAAACTTCTTTACACTGAATTCGGCTTACGTTTGTATCTTTTTTTAAAATTTGGTTCACGTAAGGTTTGTCATTTTTCCGTGCTGAATCCAGCCATATAAAGAACGTAAAATTGGGATTAACGGTTTGAAAGTTATAGGTAAAAAACGGAATAGAGGTTGAAAATGAAAAACAAAGGAAATTTGTTTCTCTTCTCTGCCAAAAAGCCATTGATCGCTTCCCACAAGCAATCAATTGTTTAGTTTGTTATCCAGGGAATTTCCTTTCTATCCAATGTAATTGACCGCTTTCCAAAATCGAATAATCACTGCTACAGTTCCCAAGTGATAAATAAGCGATAAAATGGTGATAAAGCAGTGATAAAGTGGTGATACATGAGTGATAAAATGGTGATAAAGCAGTGTCTTTACTCATTTCTAGTATCCGATTTGTATTTTACCTTTTTGTTGTGTTAAATAAGTGTTCTTTACGTACTCAAACTAAACCTTTGTATAAGCCTCCCATTCCTCGTGGGAATGATCCCGTATTTATAAATCTATACTCCCTAAACCCTATACTCCAATAGATTCGTATACTTGCAGGTGTTTTTAATTAGATAATTAGCACATTAATTTGTGCCAATTATTAATACAATACCATCGTGGACCTCCCGACCCAAACCAAACTCAGTCCACACAACCACACACAAATCCTGATGGTCTCCGACCATCAACAAGACCATCAACAAGTTTCAATCGTCACAACTCAACCTAACGGTTGATCAGAGCATACTAGGTTTTGCCTACGTAGCTCTCGGAGTTCCTGAAGAATTTTAACTCGAGAATTTATTTATAACCTTAAAGTGACAATTCCTTTTCAACTCGATAAATTGATAGACTCAAGTTATTCTGTAAATATAATCACGAAGAACCATAAATATGAAATATTAACAAATCAACTCAATGTCAACCAAAACAAGCTGAAAACTGTAGTTCCATTGGAGGTTGTGGCTTAATGCAACTTATGCACGGATATATTATCATACTGTGTCATAATATAAAATCATTCATGATCTGCATAATTATCAGTAGTCCTTGAATTCAAACTTGGTAAGCGGTTGCACAACCATGTCCTATATGTGCAGAGAGAGAGAGAGAGAGAGAGAGAGAGAGAGAGAGAGAGAGAGAGAGAGAGAGAGAGAGAGAGAGAGAGAGAGAGAGAGAGAGAGAGAGAGAGAGAGAGAGAGAGAGAGAGAGAGAGAGAGAGAGAGAGAGAGAGAGAGAGAGAGAGAGAGAGAGAGAGAGAGAGAGAGAGAGAGAGAGAGAGAGAGAGAGAGAGAGAGAGAGAGAGAGAGAGAGAGAGAGAGAGAGAGAGAGAGAGAGAGAGAGAGAGAGAGAGAGAGAGAGAGAGAGAGAGAGAGAGAGAGAGAGAGAGAGAGAGAGAGAGAGAGAGAGAGAGAGAGAGAGAGAGAGAGAGAGAGAGAGAGAGAGAGAGAGAGAGAGAGAGAGAGAGAGAGAGAGAGAGAGAGAGAGAGAGAGAGAGAGAGAGAGAGAGAGAGAGAGAGAGAGAGAGAGAGAGAGAGAGAGAGAGAGAGAGAGAGAGAGAGAGAGAGAGAGAGAGAGAGAGAGAGAGAGAGAGAGAGAGAGAGAGAGAGAGAGAGAGAGAGAGAGAGAGAGAGAGAGAGAGAGAGAGAGAGAGAGAGAGAGAGAGAGAGAGAGAGAGAGAGAGAGAGAGAGAGAGAGAGAGAGAGAGAGAGAGAGAGAGAGAGAGAGAGAGAGAGAGAGAGAGAGAGAGAGAGAGAGAGAGAGAGAGAGCTCACAGCAAGCCTAGTAGTGGATCCAATCCAAGAGTCTGACATGAGAACATAGAGAACCAAACAGAACCAAGAACAACTTGCTGCGTATGTATGCCCAACGATATACAAATTGTTGCTTCACCTTCAATTAATTGCAGCAAGTCATTCTTGGCTCAGCTCCACTCTCTACCCTTTCAGGCAAGACCCTTTTCATAACTGCATTAATTCTCTTCGAAAGTGGGAATTTTCCCAATGCTTACTTCTTCTGAATTACAAAACTGCATATCGTTAACATATTTATAGGCCTATCTAGCTAGCGCTAGATGGATCCCAGTTGACGGGTGCATGGGATTCTATATATCTTTAAAATATTCCAAATCAACTAAACTTCACAAAAAGGGAAATTAATTGACTTATATTTGACTTCCTTGCATATGTGGGTATCCTGCCGATCGACACATCGACACAACTACTTGCAAATTAGATCTGTTGACATCCATGAGATCTTAATTCGAGTTGATAAATAAATAGATACCTGCTGGCCCTGCGTCAAGTCCAAGGGGCCAAATTCTCGTTGATTATTAGTTATTGTGGGTATAGAATCTTGAGAGAGAGAGAGAGAGACAGAGAAACAGAGAGACAGATAGACAGAGAGAGAGAGAGAGACAGAGAGACAGAGATAGACAGAGAGAGAGAGAGAGAGAGAGAGACTAGGGCTTGTGGGGAAGGTCGACCAACGCACTAGGGTTTATTATTATGATCAACATAACTAATTTGTTTTAAAATTTCATATGCTTTCAAGTTCAATTGTCAAAATGGTATTGGTAGATAAACAAGAACACTACTCATGATATATCTCTCGAATAAGATGTCATGCTTATTTATGCTTTTAATGTTAAAATTAAGAAAAATGTTTCGTCATGGTGTGCAAAATTCAATCCGAACCAGTAAAACCAATCCAATCCAATTCAAGATCCGAATATGGATTGGATGCGGATCACCCTCAAATTTAATTGGATTGGATGTCGGTTTTAGAGTATTGAAAACCCTAAAACTAGACAAATCAATTGTTCTTTTTGACCACTTGTCATATTTCTATTTGTTAGTTACTTTTTTATACATTTTTTTTATTTCATAGATGTTTTATGTTGGATTCAACACACATCCAAATCCAATTAATTGGATTTGCATACTTAATTTGATCAAAATGGATTCTATTAAGGCAAATCCCATTGTAATTGGATTGGATGTGGATTTCTTCATAATTTACAGCTTTTTTTCTTTTAGATAACACACACGAACATCTCTTATTGTTACATTTTCAAGTATTCAAATTATTATAACATACTTTGCTTTATCTTCTTCAAGGTTAACAACGTTGTTACCCTGGACATACGATCAATTAAAACAACAAAATTAGTTGAACCTGAACCTTGAGACAAGGGAAAATATTTATTGTTAAACAAAAAAAAAAAAAAAGATCTAGGGCATGCGCGGTAATTCTTGACTCTGAAACTGGGAATAGAATTCAATATTGCATTTTAAGGTTGTGAAGACATAAGACCACAGATTTGATCACTTGTTTAAGAACTCATTGATTTATTGAATGAGGTGGCAGATAGTCTTGCCAGCCAATGGTGGAATAAAGTAGTGATAAGGCTAATTTGGTGATGATAGTTTAAATCAGAGCAGAATTCCAGGGACATCTTTGTTCTTTGTGTCTGTCTGAATTTATTCCCTTTATCCTTTTTTGAGGTGGGATGCTTGTTTTCAGGTTGACATAAAAAAAAAAGTACAATTGATGGGGATTGTAAGTGCATACCATGAATTAATAGGCAGTTCCTATCCTAAACTGTTTATACAAACCAGGCATTCTAGATGGATGAGTCTAGAATAAAAAAGGACTATTAAACATGATAATTTTGCAAGGTTGTCCTAGTTAATTACCACTTCTAGTATCTAGTCCGGCCGTGTCCTGGGGAACCCCACCAGGCAGCCGCATACCGCCACCAATTACCTGGGCCCCTAAATTTTGTTGTATTATATATATATATATATATTAGTTTTGGTGTGTTACATTTGATTATGTTTCTACTTCAGTTTTCTTCGTTTGGCTTTCCTCTCCAAAAATTAATACAATGATTTATCCCTAACCTTATGTCCCTTAATTTTCCATACTATTCTCGTCTAGCCCTAGCTCTTTAATTTGAGAATTCTTTGAATAATACTATGGTATCTTATGTAAGTTCTTGAAATAAAAGAAAAAGATGGAGTATCTAATTGCGTGGTTACAGTTTCTTTGCTGTTTTTTCTTCGTATGTTCTTGATATCAACTTACAATACATGAAGAATTGGAGACGCTCATAATCTCAGGGCCGGCCATGTAGGGTGTTCTCCTACATAAGGGTTCAATTACGAAAATAATATGTGGTTCTTGTATGCATTCGACTGCAGCGAAGCCATTAAACAATATTGTGGCTTATAGTATTAGTGATGCAGTATTTTTCTTTACGAGGTGGAAGATTCGAACTTGAAAGTCGTTCTAATAATAATGGATGAGAAACACTAGTTGATTAAGAGCTAGTTAGCATATAGAATAACTTACTCTATGCTGGCGATAAGATTTCAACTCTCACCTTCCTCTTTAGAGATTTTATTTTATCTTCTAAAGATACTCACAAACCCTAAAGGAAGGCTACAGCAGGAAGCAAATAAATTGAACAGTAGACGGTAGCTAGCGGAGTCTATGGATGAATCTCTACTTGCATCTCCGTACGTACCTCAATCTGAGTAAAACCATGCATTTTCACAACTTTGAAATTCGAAGAACTAATTCCCGTTGACATTTTATATCCCAATACACCCGTATCTCACCCCCACTCCATTTGATTATATTCTCACATCCAATCAATTAATTCCCTTATCCTCGGAAATTGATGGTGGGGACAGATTGTCATGTGCTTAGCTTCACCCCGCGTGTGCTTCATGTTGGCGTCCGCAAACACTCACTCTATAAATTTGTGGCTCAGTTGCAGCAATGTAATTAAATTGTACATTGAGTCAGTGAAATATTTGGAAGATATTAATGCAAGATAGAGGATGAGTGTAGGTAGTTTGTGTAGTCTTCCATGGATAGATGGAGAGTAGATATGAGTCAGGAATGAGTAGCCAGCATTGGGTGCGAAGCAATTCCCCCCACCTGGCTGGCTTGCTCATTCCTCACTCTTATTTGCTCTCGTTCTTGTCATGCAAGACACTGGGGTAATAACATATATACCATGGATTACATGTAGACTATGAGTCCAAACACAGCAACCAAGGAAGTTTTTTTTTTTTTTTTTTTGCTTCTCTTTCTCGTAATGGCGTGTAGTTGATGACTTTTGTATGAAAATTTTCTTTAAGAAAAATCGTTTATAGTGTTAGGTCTCCTTCGCTGCTAGGCATTGGTCTCTTCATCGGAATTGCCAAGATCTAATTAAGGACTGTATATTTCATTTTGCACCTGAAGCACGTTCATGGAGAACAAAATGGTGCTGCTGATGTCAATTGTTGGGCCACTAGACTAATTAGCCATCAAATTAAAATATCACACTACTACAAAAATCGAAATAGATGACGGTAATCCAACGTCGTGTATCAGGTTTTTCAACCGTCGTGAAATCGACCGACATCTTTTGATGCATAAAACCACGACGGTAAATCCCCGTCGTCTATTATTTGTAAAGACGACGCTTTTACTCACAATCGTCGTCTATTACATGTAAAGACGACGTTTTTTTGAAAGAACGGTCGTCTATTATATGTAAAGACGACCCTTTTACATATATATAGACGACGGTTATTTTAAAAAAAGGCCACTTGATTTTTAAAAGACGATGCTTGTCACTAACGAGCGTCATCTTTTAAAAATCAAGTGGCCTTTTTTTTCTTCAGCGTGTTTTAAAAGACGACGTTTGTTAGTGACAAGCGTCGTCTTTTAAAAATCAATCTAACTCTAGAAGTGTATAAGATGATATATCATGACGGTTTTAAAAACACCGTCGTCTTTTAAAACATAACGACGGTTTTAAGATGTACCGTCGTCTATTTTGTGTCGTGGTTTAACTATTTTGTAGTAGTGTCAAAATTCAATTGTTGAGAGGTATGTATATAAGATTTGAGGGTATGTGTTTAGGGATTTTGATAAGATGATTTGAGGACTTTAGATTTGAGGGATTGGGTTTTGAGGAATTTAAATATGAGGAATTTGATTTAGGGTTTTGGATTTGAATTTGAGAAATTTGACATGAAGGTTTAGAGACAACCTAGGATCGATTACTCTGATACCATGCTAAAATATGAATATTGTTTGAATACTTTAGGTCAAGTTTTATTCTTCTCCATAAGGAGGTATATATGAATTTACATCAGTGCTTTATAAGGAAATAGATACAGTAATCAATTACGATAGTCAGCGGCGGACCCAGGAATTTTTCAGCGGAGGTGCAATTCTTAAAAGCTAAAAGCTAAAAAAAACAAAAAACAAAAAATGTATAAGAATATTCATTAATTAACAAACACAAAAACTAATCCAATTTATCAAGATATGATATAACTAAAGCATATACAATCTAATTAAAAAAATCCTAATTTATTCACTCTAACCAATGAGGATGTCGTCTGCTAGGATTAGGGGTTTTGGGGATTTAGGGTTTTTTTTATATATAAAAAATGTCATAAACACAGCCAAAACAGGCTAGCGCAACAAACAAACAAAGCATAAAGAAAAGAAACACACGCAAAGCTAGGAGGCAGCCAGAAACAAAAGGTGCCTAAGAAAGCCAGCAAAAACAGCTGAACTGCTAAAAAACTATAAAATTAAAAAGAGAGAGGGGGGGTTGTGTGTGGGGTGTTGTTTGAAAATGGAAAAAACGAGTGAAAACTCATTTGGGGATGGGGAGTTATCGGGCAGCAGCTTTGCTGCCTCTTTTTCAGTTTTTTTTTAAATTTTTAAACTGAGCCAAAACGATCATTTTGGCCAAGTTTTTAAAAAAACATAAGTGGAACAACGTCGTTTTGACGTCGAAGGAGCAAAAAAAAAATGACGCGCACTGGAGGAGGGCAGCAGCAGCAGCAAGACAGAACAGCAGCCCCTTTGGGGACTTTCATCAAACAGGTTGCAGGGGTCAAATTTCCACCCTCTAATGGAGGATTCCAGGAGTTGCAGGGGTCACTTGACCACCCTTGCTCCTCTGTGGATCCGTCCCTTGCAGCCTTATGGAGGACAAATCACAATAGCGCTTCACTTGCGCATTTCATCAAACAGCTTCGGCGCATGAGCAGAGGTGCAACTTCAGCAGCTTCTATGGAGTTTTCCGGCAACCAGAGGTGCAGGTGCATCTCCTTGCGCCTGCACAGGTCCGCCACTGACGATAGTATCTCCTAATTATACAATGATTTGTCAACATCTGGTTGCACCTCTGCACAGGTCCGCCACTGACGATAGTATCTCCTAATTATCCAAAAAATAACAACTGGGGTTTTTATAAACAATGTAATAGTGCCAGTTGTTATTTTTTGGATTTTTTTTTGGTTTGTTTATAAAAATTTAACGGTGTAGCCACTATTACATTGTTTATAGAAATTTATATAATTGGATGTTTCTCTCACCTTTTTACAGCTTCTAAATGCTACGGAAACGATGACCAAAACTCTAGCCACTATTACATTGGGGCTACAAGCAATGCGATTTGGAATAACAAGAAGGCGTAGTCAATGTTACATTGTCAGTTGTACTGGGGCCATAAACAGAGCAATATCGAACCCTTGCAAATATCAAAATACGAAGATTGCAGTTCTGATTGTGGAACAAAAGGTGGTGGAATTGTTCCACGAGGAGGCTTTCAACGCGCTTGCCGATCCCAATGCCGGCAGAATTCAAATTGAGTATTATTAAAGAGCTAAACTATAGCTACTTCCGCAATAGATATTTATTTGAATTGTATTTGTCAGAAGATGACCACAGATTTGATCACTTGTTTCAGAACTCATTGATTTATTGAATGAGGTGGCAGATAGTCTTGCCAGCAAATGGTGGAATAAAGTAGTGATAAGGCTAATTTGGTGATGCTAGTTTAAATGAGAGCAGAATTCCAGGGACATCTTTGTTCTTTGTGTCTGTCTGAATCTATTCCCTTGATCCTTTTTTGAGGTGGGATGCTCGTTTTCAGGTTGACATGAAAAAAAGTACAATCGATGGGGATTGTAAGTGCACACCATGAATTAATAGGCAGTTCCTATCCTAAACTGTTTATACAAACCAGGCGTTCTAGATGGATGAGTCTAGAATAAAAAAGAACTATTAAACATGATAATTTTGCAGGGTTGTCCTAGTTAATTACCATACTTCTAGTATCTAGTCCGGCCTTGTCCAGGGGAACCCTACAAGGCGGCCGCATACCGCCACCAATTACCTGGGCCCCTAAATTTTGTTGTATTATATATATATTAGTTTTGGTGTGTAAGTGTGTTATATTAATTTGATTATGTTACTTCAGTTTTCTTTGTTTGGCTTTCCTCTCCAAAAATTCACACAATGATTTATCCCTAACCTTATGTCCCTTAATTTTCCATACTATTCTAGTCTAGCCCTAGCTCCTTAATTTGAGAATTCTTTGAATAATATATACTATATGGTATCTTATATGTAAGTTCTTGAAATGAAAGAAAAAGATGGAGTATCTAATTGCGTGGTTACATTTTGTTTGCTGTTTTTTCTTCGTATGTTCTTGATATCAACCTACAATACATGAAGAATGGGAGACACTTCAAAGTTTCACCTTAGGCTCATAATCTCAGGGCCGGCCATGTAGGGTGTTCTCCTACATAATGGTTCAATATTAGCAAAATAATATGTAGTTCTTGTATGCATTTGACTGCAGCGAAGCCATTAAACAATATTAGTACGTATTAGTGATGCAGTATTTTTCTTTCCGAGATGGAAGATTCAAACTTGAAAGTCGTTCTAATAATAATGGATGAGAAATACTAGTTGATTAAGAGCTAATTAGCATATAGAACAACTTACTCTATGATGGCGATAAGATTTCAACTCTCACCTTCCTCTTTACAGATTTTATTTTATCTTCTAAAGATACTCACAACCCTAAAAGAATGCTACAGCAGGAAGCAAATAAATTGAACAGTAGACGGTAGCTAGCTGGAGTTATAGATGAATCTCTACTGGCATCTACGTACGTACCTCAATCTGTCAGATAATGGGCATTTTCACAACTCTGAAATTCGAAGAACTAATTCCCGTTGACATTTTATATCCCAATACACCCGTATCTCACCCCCACTCTATTTGATTATATTCTCACATCCAATCAATTAATTCCCTTATCCTCGGAAATTGATGGTGAGGACAGATTGTCATGTGCTTAGCTTCACCCTGCGTGTGCTTTATGTTGGCGTCCGCAAACACTCACTCTATAAATTTGTGGCTCAGTTGCAGCAATGTAATTAAATTGTACATTGAGTCAGTGAAATATTTGGAAGATATTAATGCAAGATAGAGGATGAGTGTAGGTAGTTTGTGTAGTCTTCCATGGATAGATGGAGAGTAGATATGAGTCAGGAATGAGAGAAGATAGAGTCAGGAATGAGTAGCCAGCATTGGGTGCGAAGCAATTCCCCCCACCCGGCTGGCATGCTCATTCCTAACTCTTATTTTCTCTCGTTCTTGTCATGCAGGACACTGGAGTAATAACATACCATGGATTATATGTAGACTATGAGTCCAAACACAGCAACCAAGGAAGTTTCTTTCTTTTTTTTTTTTTTGTTTTGGCTACGCTTTCTCGTAATGGCTTGTAGTTGATGACTTTTGTATGAAAAATTTCTTTAAGAAAAACCGTTTATAGTGTTAGGTCTCCTTCGCTGCTAGGCATTGGTCTCTTCATCGGAATATTGCCAAGATTTGATTAAGGACTGTAATTTCATTTTGCACCTGAAGCACGTTCATGGAGAACAAAATGGTGCTGCTGATGTCAATTGTTGGGCCACTAGACTGATTAGCCATCAAATTAAAATATCAAAATTCCATTGTTGAGAGGTATGTATATAAGATTTGAGGGTATGTGTTTAGGGATTTTGATAAGATGATTTGAGGACTTTAGATTCGAGGGATTTGGTTTTGAGGAATTTAAATATGAGGAATTTGATTTAGGGTTTTGGATTTGAATGTGAGAAATTTGACATGAAGGTTTGGAGACAACCTAGGATCGATTACTCTGATACCATGCTAAAATATGAATATGGTTTGAATACTTTCGGTTATGTTTTATTCTTAACCATAAGGTGGTATATATAGGAATTTACATCAGTGCTTTACAAGAAAATAGATACAGTAATCAATTATGATAGTATCTCCTAATTATACAATGATTTGTCAACTATATAAAATAATAAAGTAAATTCCTTAATTAATCAAGGAAATAAATCTCTCCTTGATTAATAGGAGACTCACGTCAACAGTCTGCGCTTGATCTTTATTTGGATTCGTCTGTAGCTTGTTTTGGTTGTGTTTGCTTACATCTTGATCTTTGCTTGTGTTTTCTTTGTTTTGAAAATAAAAGTTTTATTAAACACTCCAAGGCTTAGAAAATCTCCAATGAATGTGTTTCAATTGCCATGTGGTATTGCTACGTGCTAATTCAATCATGTGAGTCTTAAACTCTGCCAACTGTAGCCTTTCGTACATAACTCTTTTATAGTGTGCTTCATTTAGTTAGCATAAATACATAAACAAGTGGCATTTGCACTCCCAAATAACTAGCTAGTTAGTAAGATTATTTGGCTAACCAATTATGTAGGCCTACTCCACATTGAAATTTCACAATCGGAAGATCATCCTTGCAAAATAATTACTTACTGTAAAATGTTGGGAGATTCGCTAATATACTCAATATAGGAGCTCAAATTTAAAAAAAAAAAAAAACCTATATTAAATGGACTTTAGAAACACACCCAAAGCACATTTACAACATAACAAACAATTTCAAAAACTTTTCATCATATATGCTTAACATTAACACTAACTATAAGAAAAGAAAAAACTCACCTGGGCTATAGCCCATGTTGCACATACCATAGGTCCGTCAAGCCTATGTGAGGGATCCATATATCCATCGAGCTTCAACCATTAAATTAAGAAGTGAATTTAATAATTTATTCTCCACAGTACAATCCAAAATAATAGATGCAAATTAGTAACTGGTTTTTTGTTTTTTTAAATATATGTTCTGTCAATTCCATATTCTATATTTCTACTCGCAACGTGAAGTGAAGAAATGCCAACGTTCACATAGGTTGGTCGGAATCAGGGCAAAGGATGGAAGAAGCAATTAGCATGTTGTTTACAGAAAACAGTAGAGTAGGCCCTACGTACTTGAATGAGCGCAAGACACAATGGAGTGTTTTTCTGTGTTCTTCTACAAACAAACAATCTTTCTTTCTACTTTTTCCTTTTAGCTCTCTTGCTCCCTCCTTGACCTATGTGTCTCTGGTTTGTCGTGGCCGACATCCAACTTAATGCCTCAGAAATCATGGTTCAATTTCCTTAATTCTGTCTTTGGAGTATTAAGGAATTTGAAAGTTCTAGATATTTGTATAGTCTCTTGTTTGGCTAATCTAAAAAGTATAATGGAATTCAAACACTTAACTTTACGTTTTATTTTAGAGGCGTTACTTTATAAATGAGTGATAGTGGTTGATAGATGTATCAGTGTCATACGATATATTAGCTACTTTATTTGTACAATACATTAGGTAGAGAGAGAGAGAAAAAAAACTATAAAATCTCACCTTTTTTTGTTTTTAATAATAAGAGTGTTTTTGATATTTTTTTTGGGTTTGGATTTTAAAAAATGGGCCTACCAAACAAGTTTTTGGGGCAAATCTGTTTTTGAGTTTATAAACCTGGATCCAAATAGGATACCAAACGGGCCCTTATATTCTTAGTCTGACCAACTTTACAGCAATGCAAAGAAACAGGAAATCTTCGCAGTTTGAATCCGATTTTCCCTCCCGAAGACCACGAAAGCATCTTGGTCCATACAAGTATATGATTTCTGTTCACTCCAGTGCATGGAATAAAGAAAATTCTAATCGGATGTGTTCATACACACATACAGAGGGTTTTGAGTATATGATTGCTGTTCTATGAGAATAAATTCTTGAAATGATCATGTCTTAGTTGTGATTTAGCGACAGCGACAGCGGTAGGCGCCTCATAATGAGGCTTATCTGCACAACATCCCATTTGCTTGATTCTTTTTCATTTCTGACATTTCATGAGCTTTTAATCATTTATGGGTCCACAACAGTCACATGACCCTTCAATGGAATGACGGTGAAATCACCTTGGAACCAACCCTCTGCAGGGTTGATGATTCATTAAGTGTTCCATTTGTCTGAGAGTCTTGCTTGAAGATATAGAGTAGAAATGAGCCAGAATTTGGTATTATTTTATCGATCTTCTTATGGGAAGTCATCCTTGGCTGCCTTTTCTCTCATGTTAGATTCTAAAGGACCAAAATTTAACATTGGGAGAGAAAAGTAAAGGAGAAGAATTTATATACTTATATATTTTTTATTAGCATATTTCCTATTAGCTTTTTTTTTGTTGTTGCTATATATATATGATTTGGTGTGTTTTGTTTAGTTAGCATAAATAAGAGAGGAGATATGTTTGCACCCTCAATTGCCTCCTATATGTTTCTATTACATACCACAACATACCTCTTCATGCATGTGTGATGTTTTTTGAGCCTAGCACTTGTTCAATTTATATTGGGTAACGTTGGAGCATGTTTGAGCCTGGCAAATGGATAACTTGATGTTAGGGAATGCGTTAAATTAGACTATTAGACCCAAACAAATTTGAAATTAGTGAAAATAATCAAGATAGTAAGCACTAATGCAATCTCCAGTGAGAGATGTACCTTAAAAAATTATGATGGCTGCATTCAATTGCAGGTTTATTTGTTAGCATTAGCCGATCCTCAACTTTCTACATACATTTTTTTTTTCTTCATTTTTTGGTGTATCAAACCATCTTAAAACTCAACATTCCATAAAATTTCAGATTTCAATAACTAATAATTTACAATTCAACATTCATATCTAGCTATTTTCTAATTAGAGGACTACACGAGTAAAATTAAGTATAAATAAATAAATATAGAAGTAGACGATCTGACCTATTTACAAAAGCTTAAAACCAAACCAATAATGTACGGTTCAAGCTTAAAACAAAATTAAATAATAAAAATTTATCTACTTCTTAATAATAGTTTTAAAAAATTAATGAAAAGAAAGAGACTCACAGATTGCCAGAAGGCTGTATAGAAGCTCAAGTTGAAGCTAAATAGCAGAAGCTGACCATCATCAAGTAATGAAAAGAAACTTAACCTGTGAACCCATCAAGCTCAAGCTCCTTCCTTGATCTCAAATCAGTCTTCTTCCATAGGATCAGCATGACTGGTTTTCAACTGATCACCACGCAACCCATTGCTTCCCTCAGGCTCAGAAATCTTGGGGGCCACTTTAATTGCCCCAGGACCGTCCAATTTAGGTTTCACGTTGAGGCTCTCAGGCGCTGAAACAATACCTCCACTCTTCAAACCTTCTCCTTTTCCATGTTGACAAGAGACGTGAGTCGTTCCAAGGCCTCTCTGGCCTTCTTTTTCGCCGTGATGGCGTCATTGACCCGGCTCTCGGCCGTGCCCCTGGCTACGACGGCAGCTTCAGTCATCACAGCCGCTGCGATCCTGGCCGCGGCGAAGAGGGCCTTGGCGGCGTCCTTGTCGATCACGATTGTTGTTTTGGCTTCTTGGCAGTCGTTTTGGCGGCGGAGGCTGAAGAAGGAGAAGGTGGGTTGGGAGCAGGGAGGGCACTGGAAGTTGCGGAAGTAGGAATTGGCTGCGACGCATGCAGAGTGAGAGATGGAAGGGCACCTGACGCACATGACCTGGTCACGTACTGGAAGGGGGTGCTCGTAGAAGTTGAGGCAGATAGGGCAGAAGAGGCCTGGGTTGTTCTTGAGGACGCAGTTGGTGCAGTGCTTACGATAAATTCCTCTGTGGCGGACGTAGTGGAGGAACCACCGCTCTGTAGAGCCGCAGACGCCGCAGAGTTGCTTATCGAGCTCGGGTAGGTCACGCTTCATTGCTATTGAGTGTCAGATTGGAGGGTCGGGATTATTGGGTAACGGTAACCAGAGCCGGTCCATTGATTTTGGAGGCCCTGTGCAAATATGGATGTCGAGGCCCTACATATACAAGTAGGAGAAAAAAATCCATATAGAAACAAAATTTTCCGACACGGGAAGAACACCTTCGGAAAGAGCTTCCTAGAAAAATTTCTTTAGTCACTCTTCCAAATCACAGAGCTGATAAATTGATTTTCCAATTTCAATGCTCGGTGAATTCTCATGTGAATGAGGGAGGGAGAAAAGAACTGTGATTTTGGGGAAAGGGCTAAAGCTTGGGTTTTTACAATCCAAAATTTGATGGAAGAGGGTGGTATACTGGTACTGAAGAGAAAAGGATTTATTTTGATGGAGGAGAGTGAGAGAGACTTACCGAAAGAGAAAAGAATATTATAATGAGAAGAGGAAAACGAATTAAATTAGGGCCTCTACTCTCTTAGTCGTGGAAGTTGTTGATAATTAATATTCAATTCAATTTTGGTTTTGGTTTTGGGGCCATGCATGTGGCGTTGTGGGGTGATATTTAATATTTCATTTTTATTTTCATGTTTTAATTAATTGAATGCGTTGACTCGGAAAAATTTGGGGCCCTTAAATTTTGGGGGCCCTGTGCGGTCGCACAGCTTGCACACCCCATGGGCCGCCTCTGACGGTAACCCTCGGAGGAAGAAGAAGAAGAAGACGAGGGAGGTGGAATTTAGGGTTTTTTTGGGTGCGAATAGGGGCTAGGAGAAGATGAGGTTCGAGCCGAAAATTTATATGATTTTAAATTATTTTTTGAAGTAGAAATTTGTTTATTATTTGTATGTCCACCTGAAAGTCCATGTCATTAAAAAATGGGGTCCATGTTTGACACATCAACATTTAAAAGACTTATTAATGTTTTCTGTAATAGAATGGTCAATTTATAGAGTTTTTGGGAGTTTGAGTATAAAGCTGTAAATATCTTATCAAGTTGGTATGAACTTGAAAATAAATCGGGGGATTTTTTGTAATTAGCCTAAAATAAAATCAGGAGACTAATGTGAAAACAATGAGAACATAAATATAAAAAGTAATGATGTAATGTTGTAAAAGCTTGTAACATAAAATTTGAAAGTCAAATCTTGCGGCCTAGGCTACTCTCACAACAGCAATCACAATACAACCAACCATATGAGTTGATCGGAATCTGGAGAAAGAATAAACGAAGCAGTAGAAGAGGTTAAGAATTTGAAGAAAACAAGCTGTTCTAACAAAAAAAAAAGTGAGTTTTGGTCATTAATTGGGATCAGAGAGGACCTTTCTTGACGGAAATAAACTTCTTCCTCTTAAAAAAAATTGAGTAAATAACTGAATTCTGAAAAATAAAAAATAAAAACAAGAAATTTGTAGCTTAAGTAATTAAAGAGTATTTACGCTTCCACTCTCCCCTAATATCACTTGTGTAAAAAAAAAAAAAATACATAGTGCAAAAGTCTGAAAATGTTGAGGCACTAAAACAATCCCAAGTCTCAGAGGCTGACATGAGAAGAAGAGAGCAAAATGTAGCCAAAGACAACTTGCCGGCAAACCTCAGCTGCATAAAGCAAGAGTACTGTAAATGCCGGCAAGTCATCCTTGGCTGCAATTCAATCTCTTGTGCTTCATGTAAACACTCTGAGACTGCACAAAAGAATTAATGGCTACATATACAATCGATCCACATTTGTTGAATTTTTTTCTCCCTCACATTCACAGATGTATCTCTGATATTGATATATCAATTGCAATGTATTTGCTTCTACTTATATAGGCAGAAATGGTGATGATAGTTTCACAGTACGGAAACCAGCTTTACAGTAAAGAAAAGAAAAAGAAAAAGAAAACACTTTGCAGTGTGGATATGATTATGCCGCCCAAAGGCCATAACCAAATATTTTCCATGAAAGAATATTTATATATATTATAATATTTTTTTGCAACCTCATCTGATTAGCAGAAGAAACTCGGGCTCAGCACAAGATCTTTGGGCCCAACTTCACATCCACTGCATCGAATAAAGAGACATAATAGGGTATGGGCTAAAATATTTTATTGTTGTTCTTAGAATAGATTCTCAAACAAGGAAAGGGCAGGTGTGAGATGTTTGGAAGGATAAATGTGAAACTCGTATTTATAAAATTATATAGTTTGAAGATTTAATATTTTGCCATTTAATTTATATATATATATATATAAGAAACCCATATTATTTGCATGGCAGTGTGCACGTTGAGGCCAATCTTAGTATATTTTGATGGAAAATACTAGAGACACCAACTTTGGGCACCAACTCTCTAATAGAGCGTGGGACCCGTTGTATTGGCGAGCTCCACCTCTATTAGAGAGTTGGTGCCCAAGTTGGTGCCTCTAGCACCACCCTATTTTGATAGATATTTAAGTGAGTGATAGATTTGAACAAACCTATCTTATCATGAATTATATTATATTTTATTAAAAACTTAAGAGTTAAGGCTTAAAAGATATATTTGGTAAGAAGCTTCGTGTTGGATCAAGAGTATTGTAGCTAGAGATGGTGCCACCATTCTTGCTAGGTGGTGGGACATGCAAAGATTGGAGATAACATCAAGTTATTGTTATCCTATATTGTTGCTGCGAAGAATATTAACCAATGAGGGATTTCTTGTTGCCTACTTCTACTACTATCAATAGGAGTCTATGTTTACAAATGGTTTACTACATCTAGAGAAAGGCATGCATAGTTTGCATGAGAAATGAGAGAGAAAGTAAGAGAGAAAGAAGGAGAGAGAGTGGTGATGAAACTCTTGGAGCTTAGTTTGAGTGATTGTATATGAAGATAGGTAGATGGGTTGTCTTGCCAATTTATTTTAAGGGTTCTCATTATCGAGATGAGTGGTTTATGTAATGTGTTCTAAAAGTTCTTATTTTGTGATAAAATATGAAAATTATATATATATATATATATATATATATATATATATATATATATATATATATATATATATATATATATATATATATATATATATATATATATATATATATATATATATATATATATATATATATATATATATATATATATATATATATATATATATATATATATATATATATATATATATATATATATATATATATATATATATATATATAGTTATTCTCTTATCCGGATGTCCGCACGTTATTATCGTGCGGATCTTATTGTAAACAGGCAGGAAAACAGAGAGGGATAATACAAAATACACGGCGTCTGCACGATAATAACGTCCGGATGTCCGCATAAGAGAATTTCTGTATATATATATTGATTGGAATATTTGTGAAGTATGTATTATTCATGGTACAGAAGAACTTCAACGTTGGGGTATCCGAGGGATAAATGTACCACATGAGGACATAGGGCAGTAAGGCCAATAGGGGTCATGTGGTTGGTTACATGCTATGGAGTATAACCGAGATATGAAGGGATGATGTGATATGATCTGGATTGGTGTATCTTTTCATGATATTTTCTAGAGCGTGTAAAACGACATTGCTTGACTGACATATTACATAATCTACTCACTGAGCGGTGGTTGCTCATCCCTCACCTTGTTTAATTTTTTAGATAAATTAACGGGCAAGACAAGGACTAAACCAGTTGAGGCTGAATTAGATTAGAGTGATAGAGCTTTATTCATTTATTATAAAGTTGTAAGATTTTGGATCTATTTTTATAAGAGAAGTTTATTTTAAACCCATGTTTTGGATTCTTTTTATTTTTATTTTTATTTTTCCTCACTGGGCACGGGATTTCCACTGACCCCCGAGTCTGGGGCGTGACAATTAATTACTCACATACCAAGTATGGGAAGAAAATGGCACAACTTGCGTCACACAGATCGAATCATGGTAAACATTGAGACCAATCTTTCTTCTGGATGTGCATTGAAAGTGAAATAAGTTGTGCAATGCACTGAAGGGATCCATCCACTGGTCATTTGGTATTTTATCTTCTCGGAGGTTGTGGGAGCAAGAATAGTTCGCGGAACAATAGAAAACATGAATTTAAAATTATAACCCTTTCATGTTTAATACTGTATTATACACGTACGGCGTACGCACATATTTTTTAATAATAGATCTGTGTTCTATACACGTCTTAAAGACTTGGTCAAATTCATGTTTTTTTAAAAAGCAAACTTATAGTACTCGTATTGTACATGTACGTACATATTTTTCATATTTAAAACACGTATTTTTTTACATAAAAAATTTAATAATACTATCAAAATTCACATATTATACACATAATTCTCACATATAATTGAATAAAAATAATATATATTAAAAAAAATTAATTAATTATACTATTTTTTTATGACATAGTATAGCCGCGCGGCGATACCGTCTAAATATAATGTATTTAACGGGTATCGCCGCATGGCTATACTACGGGTTTTTTTACAAAATAAAATAGTATAGCAATGTGGCTATACTGTTTTTGACACGAGTGCACATAGGTGCTAGGCAGGTCCACATAGGTGCTAGGCAGGTCCTCTTTTTTATTTTTATTTTTTTATTTATAAATTTTGGGCTTTATTTTATTTTATTTTATTTTTTAAAATAGTATGGCCTGGCTACTATACTCGGTTTTTTGTTTTTATTTTTTAAAAATCGTATAGCCGGGCGGCTGTACTGGGCTTTTTTCCATTTTTTTAATAAATGGTATAGCTAGGTGGCTAAACTCGGTTTTTGTCTGTTTTTTTAAAATAGTTTCGCCGCGCGGCTTTACTAGGCTCCTTTTCTTTATAATTTTTTTTAATAAATAGTATAGCCGACGGCTATACTCTTTATATATATACTCAGATCCTTTTGTTCTTTTTTAATTTTTTTCCCCTATTTTCGTTTATCGATGATAGGAGTTTACAGCATTAGCCATTACTATTAGGCCATTACCTGAGTCTCTATTGTCCCCTTTTCAATTTTTTAATTTTCCATAGTTATTACCCGTATAAAGAATTTAGCACTTTCACGTTTAATTTTTTCATGTTAAATACACATATTATTGAATATAAAAAAAATTATGTTATAAATAGTATAGCAACCGGGCTATACTACGGTTTAAAAAAAAAATTAAAATAGTATAGCCGCGCAGCGATACCGTTTTTAACAAGTGGGCGCCTAGGCACTAGGCGATCCCTCTTTTCTTTTTTCTTTTTTAAAAAAATAGTATAGCCGCTCGGCCGTACTGGGTTTTTTTATTTAATTTTTTTTCTTAAATAGTATAGCCGCTCGGCTATGCTTGGTTTTTTTATATATAAAAAAAAATAGTATAGTCGCTATGCTCTTTTTCAGGTGTTCGAAAATTCACATCAATTTGAACCCACCCTATAAAAGTTCTCTTTATTCCAAGCAGGGGATGTGAAATGAGCCCAAACATCTTCTGATGGACCTGAGTTTGTTCTCCTAATCAGATTTGGAAGGTTGCGGAAAGTATTATAATGGGGAGATATATATCCTTTTTCGAAGCAAAATACGGTCAAGGCCTTTGGTTGGCAACATAACAAAAATGTATTTTTTTGGGGTAGGAAAAAACAATGTATATTTTCTGCCGGGGGGTGGGGTAGGGGTGGGTGTGGTGGAGAACAATATTGTATATGCTTGGTTTGCTTTTTGCTAAACGCAAACGGCAATCATGGAAGATTGAGGGTTGGACGTTGCATGACTGTGTCGAGCCAACCAATTTGCTACTGAGTTTCCTTCCTTGACGAATTGTTTTCATGAAACAACAATGTCATGCTCCCAGATCAGTCCTGAACAACCTTGCAAGAAACTGCAATGCCTGAAAGACATATTTTGTCTGAACTTTTGCGCTTCCAATCTGGTAGGCGTTGGGTTGAAAATTTTAAATTGAAGTACTACAACTTAGGACTCTAGTGAACTAATTATATATTTGTATTCTCTTGACATGCAAGTGCTTTTTGGAGTGCTTCTTCTGGAAGCATTTGAATTTTTAATAAAAGTTTCAACGTACTTCTAATAAAAGCGCTTATAAGTAGAAGTATTTCATACATAACCCATATTTAACTAATTTAGGAAAGCTATCATTATTCAGCATAATGAACTAATAAAGTTTGAATATGATTCTGAAAGTGAACTTAGTTACCACTTGGGTCGATATATTATATTTATTTCTTTACCAAATCCATGCATGAATCCGTGGAGTCCAAACCTTATGATATGGTAGTTATACAAAATAATTCCCAACTTCAGGTATATATATATATATAATCGTAGGTTTTAGTTTGGAGAGGCGCTACGTACAACCCTCATAGTATCTTCCCTCTAGCTATCAACAAATTGAACAGATATGGAGAAATCACTTGAGTTAACTTCCTGGTTGTGCTCTTGGTTGTTGCCTCTTCTGGTAAAATACTTTTCCCAAATAATTTTACCAAGTAGCAACAATACACATGTATGTATGTATGTATGTATTGTTACAATATACATGTATGTATGTATGTATGTATATACAAATGTATGTATGTGTTTTTATCTAATCTGAATTTTTACATGTATTGTTAGTAGTTTTGTAGACAAGATATTTTAGTTAATAATTGAAGGAAAATTTTGTGGTAGGGATACAATATGGAGCTGAAGCAAGGTATAAAGTAATTAGATTTCCCTGCAAATCATCATCGTCTGAATGCCCTGACCCAAATAGATGCCATTGCAGCCACACTCTCTGCATCTATAAGCGAGAAAGACTACTGGACTTCTTTTCTCAAGCCTTCTCTACACACTCGTAACCCTACAAGGACATTCCATAAGGAATATGTTAGACATTTGCAGGTGTCATAGCACCAAAAAAAAAAAAAAATTTCTTGAAATAATTGGGACTTCAGGAAACGCACAGAAGTCTTGGATGTGATCATAACTATTTGAATAAAATAAATAAATAACATCAAATTATGTTTACAGAAGTAAATGAAAGCATGAAAGCATGACAACGTCGAGACAACGATTGCTTTCTGCAATAACAACAATGTCATGCTCAATGACTGGGATGTCAACAGTGGCGGATCCAGGAATTCTTTAGGGGAGGGGCAATATTTAAAAGCCTAAAAGCAAAATAAAAATAAAAATTCAGATAACCAATTACCCTTAGAATTTAAATAATACTAAAGTTTTGAAAGGCAAAGTGTAGATGCTAAGTAACTTTGGTCCCGCAAGATGAGGCGTAAGCCTTAGATGATGAGTAAGCTTTTTGCGAAGAAAAATTATAAATAATAAAATATAATGAAACTAAATCAGTAAATCTGATTAAAGCTTCATATTCAATTAAATATAAGTAATAAATATAATAATCAATTTCAAAACCTAATATTATCCAATTAGTTATACAATTGAAATGGAGTAGGATGATTCCTAAATTGAAAGGAGGGTTAGGGCTAGAGATACATGTGGTTGAGAAGAAAAAAAAATATGGGGTTTAGTGTAATTGTATTGGGAGGAGGGAGAAATAGATTTGGAAAAAGGGAAAGACAGAAAAGGGTTAAGACAAAACACGCACACTTTTATTAAAACCCAAAGGTGAACCCAACTACGTCTTTTGAGAAAAAGAAAGGGTTTAGAAATCATCTTTTTCCTCGCGCATCAAGTTCGTCTTAACGTAGCCAACACCTTTAGGCAGAGTAGAAGGGGCAATCTCTGCCACTTCCAAAGCGTTTTCTGGCGCTGCACCTCCTTGTGTCTCTGTGGATCGGCCACTAGATGTCAATGAGCGTGTTGAGGGGGGCACATCCCACAGGAGAGATGTAAATTCATGCCTCGAGCTTATAATTTCTCCACCAATTTCAATTAGTTTTGAGTTGAATGCTACAATTTTATCAACCACAAGGCTCTCACAAAAGGGAAATCGCCGAAACACGTTATGATTTAACTCCTCCAGTTGCTGCAGACAGAAAACACAAGCAAAAATTTGCATTAGCATCACAATTATAAAGTAATTAAATTCTCCTCACCCTCTCCAGTTGTAGGCATTGATCCTTGAATCTCACATGAGAGAAAAGAGAGCAAACGTGAACCAAGGACAGCTTGCCAGAAGATAAACAAGTGGAAAGGCCATATGCCTTGGCAAGTCATCCTTGGCTCATATCTACTCTCCATCTCTTCATGCAAGACTCTTGAACAAATGGTATTTTTATTAATCTGAACCATTTCAGTTCATTTACATAACGCAGCGTTGTCATCCTATTTATAGCCATAGACTGCATGCAAACAACTCATACCTCAAAAATTAAAGGTATGATTCTATTCCATCGTGTGACTGTTAAAGCTCTTCCACTTTTGGAATATGTGTACTTTTTTTTTTTTTAATGGAAGCTCATATTTTACATCATTTTCCTTCTATATATAGTTGGAAAGAAAAGAAGGGCGTTGACTTGTTCAGGTTGAGTGCTTGAGTTGAGTGGGAGCCATGCATGCATGTAGTTGTGGCATCTCTGTCTCCGCAGAGGATAAGTTCGATTTTCTCTACTTCTTTATGTGGGTTTTCTACAAAGACACTACGTACAGTAGTGCCCCGAATCATATTCTGTTTAAATCTTATTAAAGTGTTTGATAAATATTGTATATATTTTTTCATTATTCTCTTCTTTCTTCGGTAGGGTCATGATCAGGATACATGATGTAGTGTATTTTCTTAAGATGCTGCGTGGAGCAGAGTCACGGGACTCACACATAATCTTGAGCTTTCTAGAGAAGACATTCAGGAGCATAAACACTTAGAGTTGTATACATTTTACCCGCAAATTAAGAATTCACAGCTGCCTAATATAATGTAGCTTTAAATGTATATCCTTTACGACTAAGAATATTTAAGGTGATAATTCGTTTTTCGTGTGGTCAAGAGTATACATCTACACGAACACATCCAAAAAAAAAAAAAGTATACATCTACTCGAACACAATCAAACACAATATGTAAGGTGATAATTCGTTTTTCGTGTAATAATTCTTTTTTGTTACAAATAAGGCACTCGAGTACTTTAAAGTGCAATTTGGATAGCATGGCAGTATGGCACCCAACATGCTCATGTTCCATCCGGCTTTTTAGAAAGAATAATGTGCAATTTCACTAAACTTTGTCAAATTTTTGGTCCTAATAAGATGGCAAAGGATTTTGATGTGCATTTAAATCAAAAGAATGATCACTTGCAAAATTTTATAACTAAATTACTTCTTAAACTTAATTAAAAATCTAAAGGCTTTTATATATAGCCATGGTACTTACTTCTCTTTCCAATGTTAGAAGATGTTCCAAGTTCGAACCACCCCCTAACCCCCCTATTGATCAAAAAATCAATCAAACACTTTTTTAATGGAAAAAAAACGGGTAGGGACATTTGTATTCGTAGATATAATTATTATATTCATAATCATGAGTTTATGCAAAGGACCAAAATTTGAATTCAAATTCAATCAAACACTTTGTTTTAATGAAAACCTTCTTTTGAGAAACCAACGTCCTTGCCATTCTTAACACAAAATGATTGTGTTTCTCTGATATAAGGTGTCCCAAACCAACGTTCTCTCTCTCTCAAATTTCAAGACCTCCAATCAGATTCTATATTCTGCAAAATATGATCTCCCATGCAGCATGTCAACCATATTCCCAAATCTGATGAGTAGTGACCAGAAGAGATAACGATATCGCGGTGTCAAAAAGATACATTTAAACAACTCTCTTTTAACTTTTTGGATGGCAAGGCATATGAATGCATGGCACTCACATGTTCATATCTCTGAGAGTGGGTTCAACGTGTACACAGAATATATGTTCATTTCTCTCCTCATTTTTTCTTCAACTTTCTGTGGCTATATATAGCATTCGCATCCCCCCCATTTCTAATGCAAGAAACAATGGAAACTTAGATTGGCAAGCAATGATTTTTCTAAAGCATTGCATGGAAAAGAATAGAGTCTAACTGAGCCAAGGATGAATTGCCGGCATTGTATATATACGCCTCAAAATGCAATCTATATTTGTCGACCGGCAATTTGTTCTTGGCTATGTTGGGCTCTCTTCGTTCCATGCAATGCCATGACATACAAGATGTGGAATTCATATGAATATTGTTTGTGCAAAAATCCTCATGGGAAAATATTCACTTTGTGATTCTTCAACCTTTGATCTTCATTCTCTCTCTTCCTCAATTCTTGTAAAAAAGACTGGAGTAAATAGACAACACCCAAGAGGTGTTGGCCAAAGGCCCTCCGATGCCTAAGTTAGTTGTTAATGTATGCATTTTAAATTTGAGTATTTCTTTTGGCTTCCCTTGACAATTTTGTAATAGGATTTTTATTGTTTTTATCAAGCTCAAGTTTAGATTAAGAATAGCTTCTCTAGGTGTTCTTAATTAACAACTATCCTATGGAGGTTCAAACAAATTGACAAAGGTAAATTGTGCATTGCATCACATAACATTAAATTGATTTCATAAAATGATGACTAGTCATCTGTTTCTCGTATGACTAGTCATCCTTGCTCTGTAGGATTTCCAGCTTTTTTGTCCTATTCTCCATTCCCTCTCTGCTGCTGTGTGTCGATTCTGACCTAAGGAATTTTGTGTAAAAACCTCTGCATTCCTCTTTTGGCAGCTGTGACTTTGGGAGGCAAGTTTTGGAAAGTTTCCTTGGAAACTATCGCTTCTTCCTCAAGAGCCACCTTCATATTTTTCATCTTTGAGTTTTCCAAATTGTTTCTTTTTGAAAACTGCATTTGAAAAATGAAAATCTGCATCTAGCTAATTAAAACACTCTCTCATTTATATCTAGGTCAGATTCAAGACTGATTTCTTCAAGAGTATGGTTTCTTGAAGAAATTGGTCATTCTCCTTTGAATCCAAATTTTGGTTTCAGTCTGAATTAGAGCTTGCATGTCACATCCCGGGATCAGCTCCGCCGTAGCACGATATTGTCCGCTTTGGGCCCCCCCTCTCTGGCCCTCACGGTTTTGTTTCTGGGAGCTCACGACCAACTTCCCAGTAGGTCACCCATCCTGGGATTGCTCTAGCCCCCAATTCGCTTAACTTCGGAGTTCCTAAGAATCCGAAGCCAGTGAGCTCCCAAAAGGCCTCGTGCTAGATGGATGCGGGCATGCACATATAAGGCACATCACCCCCCCCCCCCTCCGTTGGGAGGCACATCACCCCCCTTCCTAAATAGATTTAGGTTTTTCTTGAGCTTGCTTGTGTTCCTTTGTAAGAATCTTTTTCTACTTAGTGGATTGCCTGGTCGGTTGATGACCCCCAGTTTTTCCCAATGGTGGGTTTCTGGGTGAACAAATTTCTGGTTTGCATATCTGAATTTTCTGGGTTTGTGTTCTTGACAGTTGACTAGTCATCACATGTATTTCTGGTTTTGTGTTCTTGACAGTTGACTAGTCATCACATGTATTTCTGGTTTTGTGTTCTTGACAGTTGACTAGTCATCACATGTATTTCTGGTTTTGTGTTCTTGACAGTTGACTAGTCATCACATGTATTTCTGGTTTTGTGTTCTTGACAGTTGACTAGTCATCACATGTATTTCTGGTTTTGTGTTCTTGACAGTTGACTAGTCATCACATGTATTTCTGGTTTTGTGTTCTTGACAGTTGACTAGTCATCACATGTATTTCTGGTTTTGTGTTCTTGACAGTTGACTAGTCATCACATGTATTTCTGGTTTTGTGTTCTTGACAGTTGACTAGTCATCACATGTATTTCTGGTTTTGTGTTCTTGACAGTTGACTAGTCATCACATGTATTTCTGGTTTTGTGTTCTTGACAGTTGACTAGTCATCACATGTATTTCTGGTTTTGTGTTCTTGACAGTTGACTAGTCATCACATGTATTTCTGGTTTTGTGTTCTTGACAGTTGACTAGTCATCACATGTATTTCTGGGTTCGTGTTCTTGCAGTTGACTAGTCATCTTTTTATGCTGTCTGATGCTTACTTGATTATGATGCTTTCACACACTTTCACCATAGTTGTTGCTAGCACAGGGGATGCCTAGATTGACGGGTCCTTCTGAGTGCCTAGGTTGTCACTAGTAATTCTCTAGGCTTGCAGGCACATATTGATATGCTATGTGTATGTTCTTGGTTGTGATTATTCATGTCTGACAGTTGACTAGTCATAAGAGTATTGGTCAAGGTCTAAAGTGTGTGAAGTTTGACTTGTTTTTTGTTTGAGTGTCATTTAATTTACCCCTCGTCACCTAAGTGCCAATTTCATTAGTTCGATTGAATCTAGGAGAAACAATAGCTGAAAAAGGGTACGGAGATGTATGTATGGTGTGAACCAGGAGGCCGAAGCCGTGTGTGGTGGCCGGAGCCATGTATGTAAAATATATGGAGAAAGGAGAGATGTGTGAAGTAGGTTTAAAGTTACCTCAAATGATGAATGAAGCCATCTATTTATAGGAGTCTTGGAGGCTAGGGTTTCATAGAGAATAAAACTCTTATTATGAAGAAGTTTATTTTTTCCCCAAATTGTAGAGATTGAGTCCATTAGGGATTTGATTGGGATCTAAATCTCCTAATTTGATGATGATTATATCTCCTTATTAGGATAATATCTAAATTAATGGTATTATCTTATTAAATAAAGATAATATTGCATAATTAAGATATTATCTCAATTTTCTGGTATTGATTAATTGGCTAAATAAATGGGCTTAATTAATTAATTTAAGAGATATTATTCTTTTCCACGTGGCGCGCCATAATTGGAGACGAAAATATTTACTCCCACAAATATCTTATTCATTAGTTGTAAAGGTCCAGAGGTAGCTACCTGCTCACTAATAGTATCATTTCGAATTTTCGATCAATTGGCAAGGTTAAGGCGAAGATGTTTTGGTGAAAAACCATTGTGCAATTTGTGTTTTAGTTTTCTTTTTTTCTTTTATACTAAAAAGTAGATTTTAATCCAAGGAAATGAACCCTATAAATACAAGTTTTTAAGAACATAGAAGGAATCGCACAACCAAATTTTATCACTATATACCCTTGTAAATATATTATCCTATGGTGTAAGTGTATATTGTCCTATTGCCTATTGCATAGGTATACATGTGTTTTTTCATATTTTCAACAATGTGTAATAGTATTTTATGTACCTTTTTTCAATAGGTAACATACAATTTTATTTGTCTGTTTTTGTATATGACTTATAGGTAGTCTTTTAATTTATGTTCCAAACTTATAGGTAACATGATTTATTACTAAGTTTTTTTCATTGCTAATAATAACACTATTTACCTGTATGTCAGGTACATAATTTCATGTGGGTGCTTGTCTGATCGATTGGTATAATATGTGGGTCTTTACTTTTGATTGATTAAATTGAATGTTATCCATATATTAGGTAAATATTATCAAGGACAAAATTCAAAATTTAAATTCAGAAATTCAATTAGAAGGAAATAATGCATTAAATTTAGATTTTCAATGTGTTTTTCTTATTTAACTCAAAAGGTAAAATCAATACACACACAAAAGTAATAAATGTCGAAGGACCTACATCTAAAACCAAAAACGCGTGGATTAAACCCAATGACAGCTAATCGTTTTGCACCTAGATCTAAGAAGCCCAAAAAAAACTCTCAATTAATAAGAGTGCTGCTAAACGAACCCTAAAATTAACTGAGTACACCCTATGATCTAAGTACACCTTAATATTTAAATTAAATTGTAAAATTAACTAAGTACACCTTATTTAACTACCAAAAATACCCCTAGTACAGCCTAATACAATCTATCACAATTCAATATATTAAAATTACATTTTTTTAAATGTAATTTAAAATTAGTTTGCTATGCCAAGTCAAATGTTTGTGTGCTTCCACCGGTTGTGAGAGTTCATTATGCTAAAATTTTGCATTGGCAACGGATAAAATCTATTTCCTATTATTAGGCTCCCCTACCGCTGTATCATGTATTGGTACATAAGAGCTCGTAGATACTTGGTCTTTGAACCTTCTCTTACTGTCTTAGCAGCTACAACACAAATAACATATAAGAAGTATGTTTTTTGTAACTTCGAACCTAGTACAATTGCAAAAGTTTGCAGAAGTTCGAGTTTTCTGAGTCTAAACTGCTCAAGAATCTTTTGAGTCTTTATTGGGATATTTGATGCTTTCTGTTTCTAAAAAATGGTGGTAGTGGTGAAGGAAGAGGAAGAAAAAAGGGCCCTAAACCCAAGAAGAGCCTGGGTGGTTGATGATGGTGGTGGTTTTTAAAGCGGGTTTGGTATTATTGGAGAGAAGAGGAGGCTTAAGAAGCAATGGAGGTTGATAAGTGTTTGTCTGCCTGTTTCCCTCATGGCTTTGCCATTTCGTGGCCTTTTCTTATTAAAATTAGAGTGTGCTTATTAAAATTACATTTGTTTTACAATTTAATATATTCTTTTTGGTCATTTTATATTAGGGTAAATTAGTAATTCAATAAATAGTTTAGTAGTAGGGTGTACTCAGTTAATTTTATGGTTCATTTAGCAGCACTCATTAATAAATAGAACTAAACACATTCTTAGTGGCATCAATTACACCGTAATCCATAAATATAATCAATTAAATTGGGATTTGAAAATGTGAAAATCCAATAGAGGGAATATATGGGATTGAAGTATTTTTCAAGTTTTTTAGTCATGGAGCAAAGTTTTTCGTTTTCTGGAAACCGATTGCAAAATGCAGATGCAATTGAAAGAAGAAGGTTGGGCCATACAGATGCAATTGAAAGAAGAAGTGTTTGTAGTACGAGTTAGTCCTGCATTCCTCTTCTGCAAAAGAACTCAATCCTTACTTCCCATTATATTTGTAGTGCCAACATTTTGATAAAATAGGTTAGTCCACTGAGGTACTCCCGGATTCAATGATTCTAGCTACCTGAGATATGTCTTATAAAACAAAATAATGATTAGAGAACTCCAATGATGGATAATGTAGTAAGTGCACTAACTAACTTGACACTTTGTTATACATAATTAGCCACCATTTCAGTTCATTATTTTGTCTATTTTCATGACGTTCCTATTCTCATGTTGTTGAAGAATCAAGCTTTCATGAGAAAAACCGTGAACTGAAAGAAAAGGATGAAAGTATTAGACAGATGGAGAAGATTATTCAAGAGAAATCAAACAGCATTGCATTAATACGAAGTGGGATAGTCTGTCCAGGTGAGGTTTTAGTATTTTCTTACATTGTCTTTCAGTTTCAAGGCTAAAATCATTCTCTAGTACCATATAGTTCAGTTCACAGAGCTGTTAAATCATGAAGCCACTGTTTGGTTCCATTAGTTTTGTGGCAGAAGTATGGAAAGTGATTAAGATGTGTTTCTTAGTGGAATAAAGTGGTTAAGAAGTGTGTCTTTGTTAACATTATCGATCCAACAAGTGGAGTGTAGATTATGTCTCCATGTAAACAATGGGCCTCTGTTTCTGGAAAATAAGATAGGCTTGCTACCCCAAAATAGAATATTTTAAACGTATAGCCGCCCGGCTATACTATTTAAGTAGCAAAATGTGGATTTCTCTTTTTTAAGTAAAATAATTCATGAATTTAATTAAAATATTTAATACTAATTATTCACTAAAGAAATAATAATTAAATAAGGCAAAAGATATTATTTATTTACTAAAAATAAAATTAAAAAAAGTTAATTAACCTAAACATACTAAATTTATATTTATATTTTTTAAAAACCTCTCCCGACAAAAGTTCGTCGGCAAATATCTATCCCGGCGAAAATATGCTTATTAGACCTTTCTCAACAAAACTTCGTCGGCACAGGAAGCTTTCATTTGGAGAGGTCTAATCCGGCAAATATTTGCCGGCATAGACCTATGCCAACGAAAGTTCGTCGGGAGACGTGTTTTCGTTTTTTTGTTTTTATTTAAAAAATATAAAATTAGTTTCTTTATTCTTTTTTTTGGCCAACTTCTTTAATTTAATATATATAATTAAGTAATATCTAAGCCTTTTTGAATTACTTTAATTAGTAATTATGTATTAATTATTATTTTTTTAGTTAATATTTAAATATGTTATTGATTTCATAAATTACTTAATAAATAGTAATTAATTATTTTAAATTATTTTGTGGATTTTTTTTTTATTGTTTTATATTAAATACTAATTAAAACATAATATGTTAAAGAGTATAAAATCACTGTATGAATACAATAAGCAATGTGTTTATACAAGAACAGATTATACAAACTGCAGAATAGAATAACATAGAAAGATAAAGAACACTGACTTTATTTTCATATAGAGGCTTGCGTATTGGCAATGTCCTAAAGACAGAATTTCGCCCATTCTCAGTACTTGAAGTTCAATGGACGTCTATCTCCTATGATTCAAATCCTGGATCTCTCGCGAACTTGAATGTGCTTCTTCTCCAAAATGCAAAGTAAAAAAATGTCTTTTTTTTTTGTACTTTGGAAATCTTGTAAGTGAGTTTCTGGCTATTGGGTATTTAGAATTTATAATACTGAATGCACCCTTTCAAACCACAGTAGTTATAAATCTAATTTCATTCAAATTTAAATTGAAAGGATACATCTTATCCCTTTTAATTGAAATTCTGTTGTGCAACAACGAAAAAGTAAATTACTTATTTTCGTTTCAGTGTCTTAATTAAATTTCTCCAGAGCTCAAGAACCCCAAGGCTCAAGGCCGAGATCTTTGTTAATATCATTATTATTAATCAAAGTCAAATCCAAAGCTGAGCATAGAGCCTAGCCCATTAGCCCAACTCTCCAATGTTAACCACACTTACCAAACCATCATAGTGCTTTGTTTATAAACACCTTTATAATAGTGTGGATTTTCTATGTGGCATTTTCACAAAGGGCACCTCAAAAGATAAGCCTATAGAGAAATCCATATTTTTATTGTTGCTGCATATATTAAAAGAGTATAGCCGCGCGGCTATACTCCAAAATAGAGTGTTTCTCCAAAATAGAGCGGCTATACTCCAAAATAGAGTGTTTCTAAGGTATTGCCACGCGGCTATACGCTATAACTATAACATTTTAAACGTATTATACGTTACGTATAGCCGCGTGGGCTATACACCATACATATAATATTTTAAAAGTATAGCCGCAAATTTATCAATGATGCTATTTAGACTCACAAAATTTATATGATTTTAAGTTTTTTTTTAAAGTATAATTTTTTTTAAAAAATTTATCAATAATGCTATTTAGACTCACAAAATTGACCACATTTACGGACCACTTTATGTGGCAGCTGATGTGGTCATGCCATATATCAATTAATGAAACCAAAACCAGGTAAACAAGTAACTCAGGATCACCCTCATTGCTCTCCAAGTGTTCCTGTTGCAGAAAGTAGGATCATATGAGACTTCTATGCCCAGTAATTGAAACATAAATTAAAACCAAAATATATGGTAAACCTGAACTGAATCTCAACCAATGATTCAGCAATTTTTTGGCTGAAGATGAGGGTTTTTCCTCTTCTATAGCAACTGTATTATCTTGCATCTCTCTGGGAGTTTTTGATTTACTCTTTTTGCCCATCTTATAGATCCAAAAGTTGCATTTCACTGAGAATTGACAAAAATGAAATTTAAAAAGAAAAAATTCAGAAGAAGAGATGACTCAACAATTGGAGCCCCAGAAAGTAGCATACTCCTTTTGGGTAAATTAACCAAACCAACTCAGTTTGTAACTAAACTAATCAATACAACAAAAGAAACATGAAACTGAATATTTAGGTAAGAGAATATTTGCTCATCAGCAGCTTCTTAGCAACCAAACGTAACATAAACCAAAATAGAAAATGGAAAACACTGATTTTCAGTGATGCCTTTACGTTGTTGATACACGTGAGTCGCAAAAACCCTAGCTTGATGTATTTGCAGAGATGCTAGACCCGCCGGGAAAAAAGAAATCTGAAGTAAAAAATAACGCCATTCAAGTTTTCCAAAAATTAGCCGCCTAGGTAAGCTAGGCAGGTCCTTTGTATTTTACTTTATAAACAGTATAGCCGCGCGGCTATACTGTTGAAATAATATATTTAAAGAGTAGGGCCGACCGGCTATACGCATTGAATAATATATTTAAAAGGTATAGCCGACCGGCCGTGCTCCTTAAATAATATATTTAAACGTATAGCCGACCGGCTATACCGTTTTTTATTATTATTATTATTTTACTTTTTTTTTTTTTTTAAGAGGACCTGTTTGAAGAGGACCTAAGAAGCTGCCACCGATACCAACATCAATGACATCCTTCAAGGCTTTTCCTGTGGCACCAACCTACCAGAATTGCCAATTACTTCACAATTCAGATAATATGGACCCAAAATGGATACAAAAAAAATTGTAGTGATTACCCAAAATCTACTTCAAATACTCTCAAAAATTGTAGTGATTACCCAAACTCCCAAGGTTCACCTTAATTTATGGAAACCAAGGAGTGGCTTAGAGCTGATGAACAATGACCTTCTCATCACCAACCCTCAAGAGGCTATGTCCTGCTTTGATTTGTCCAAGAATGATTCATATCTCATATTAGCAACACGAGGGATGATCTCCATTTTTGACATGACAACATTTAAGGTAAACCCAACACAAATAGTATTCTTGAAATTTTCTTTTCCCATCCAAAACTTCCCAAATCTTGTTTGTCAATATGCTTGGGTTCTGTTTGCAAATTTCTCATGATCTAACTCATTGTACTCATAAAAATCTGTTGCATAAAAACGCAGACGATGAAGAAAGTCAAGTTTTCGAAAAATCGGCTAACTAGGCCGGTTCTTTTATTTTATTTTATTTTAATAAATAGTACAGCCGCCTGGCGATACCTATTATTTAATAGGTATAGCCGCACAGTTGTACTCCTTTTAAATAAAAAAATTCCCTGATTTTCCTTTATCGATAAGAGTAGTTTAGAGCATTATCCATATTTCTATTAGGCCATTACCCGAGTCTCTATTGTCCCCTTTCGATTTTTTATTTATTACCCATATAAATAATTTAGCATTTTTGCATTTAATACTTGTATTATACACGTAAGTACATATTTTTCAATAATAATTCCGTTTTCCATACACGTCTTAAATACTCAGTAAAATACATATTTTTTTTAAAAGCAAACGTACAATACATGTATTGTACACGTATGTATGTATTTTTCATGTTTAATACACGTGTTTTTTTTACAAAATTTTCAATAATACACACAAAATTTTCACATATTATTGAATAAAAATAATATATATTAAAATATTAAAATATATTATATTGAAATATTATATAGTGGCCGAACCCTGAAAGAATGTGAGAGGCTAAGATTATTTCTTACTTGTTGTAACAAAAATGCAAGATGGTGATCTTGCAATCTCTTTGCCAACCAGAACAACAATTTCAAACAAAGATGTATGGGTATAGTAGTAAGAGGGTGGTAGTATTTTTTTTATTTTTTTTTATAATAGAACAAGGAATTAGGCGAGATTAGCTCCTCAGTATCGGTCATCGAATGCAAAAACATCCACAACCCTCAAAGAAGGGACCAACACATTCCGAGATCCCCTCTGCCGGCCCGTCCCCTTCATCATAATTTTATTAATAGAAAAGAAACATATAAAGAAAACAAGAACAGCAGGGGGGCACCAAACCAAAACCAGGTAGAAAAGAAAGGCAGTGACAGAAAGGCACAACAACATGCGGACCCAAGAAACCAAAACTGTGAAAGAGTAAACAAAAAGAGACTAATTAAAACAGTAATTGGGCATGCCCAGCTAGTCTCATGACAAATAGACAAAATAAATGAAGGTGCAGTGTCCCACCATGTGAAACCAGAGCCCTCAGCATCGTGATTTGCCAAAGCATTAGCTCCATGATTACCCTCGTGAAATATATGAGAAATCTTAAACAACATGTGCTAGAGATGATGCTAGCAATTCTGCCAATCAACCCGCTGATGCCAAGGGACCAAATGAGGAGAGTGAAGTTATTGAGTAACTAATAATGAATCAGTTTCAATCCAAACATTATGCCAAGCATGAAGCCAAGCAAGCTTAATGGCCTTGATGACAACTAAAACTTCAGCATGTACTACACTAGGGACATCTAAATTGTAGCAAAATGCCCCAAGTACACAATTACCATAATAATATCGAAACACACCACCACTACCTGCTTTACCAAAGTCACTTTTGCAAGTGCCATAAGTATTAAGTTTGACTGAACCAAAGCAAGGGGGATGCCACGTAACCTCAATAATTTTGGGATTGGGGCTAGGTTGACAGCGCACCCTTAAGGAACGAATAGTACACAAGTCACGCACCTTATTCGACATATGACCCTTGGCCATAGTACTAGAGGCACACACATGGTTAATAATGGTACGACAAGCACAAGAAACTGTAGAAACCTTCTCCTCAAATCGCAACTTATTCCTTAAATCCCAAATTGGCCACATAGTAGTTCCAAACATCAAAAGCCACAGATCCATGAGCTGGGGGCTAAAATGAGCAGAGAGCCAGCAGAAAGAACAATCACTAGAGGTCCCAGAGTAAACTGCTGACCAAAAAAAGTGAACATAGAACTCCAGATGGAACAAGTAAAAGGGGCAGTCAAAAAATAAAGGATTAATATTCTCTGAAGCCATCCTACAAAATAAGCACATAGAAGCACGCTTTTGAAGAAAATCCTCTGTGAAAAGCCTGTCATGCATAACTTTCCATACTAAAAATGATTTCCAGGGCTCAATAAAAGGTTTCCAAATTAATTAACACTAGGGAAGCTCAAAAAACTTAGGCCATGTGAATTCATAAGCATCCTTAGCAGAGAGGATTCTAAAGGAGGATGGCACCCAAACTAACAAATCACCTGCAGCAGGATCTTGAAAAGAAGAAATAGCCATAATATTGTCACAAATACCTGGAAAATGCAGAGTTATGAGGGGCGGTAAGTGCCAAACCCCATTGACACGATACTTGAGAAACCAATTCACCCATTTGCAGCCTCAAAGAAGGGTGAAGACCAAAATAATTAGCCAAAAGGTTGACCAATAAAGTTAATCCACCAAAAATAAGTGCTCTTACCATCCCCAAGAAGAAAATGTATGTTGCTCAGTATATGAGACAAAACATGCTCGAGGCCAGGCCAAATAGAGGATGGGACATAAGCTGAGCGTCCTGACCTTTTTTAAGCAAAAGGTGGTAGTATTCTTCAAGTAAAGTGTTGTTTGAAAAGTGAAGCAATTACCAAGACCACTCCATTCTTTAACAATTTAATAAAGCTGTGGGGTCAAATTTTGAGTCTGCAAGGTTGGAGGGAAAAACTGTTTGAGTTCGGACAATACATGAATAATGTATTTTGGAGGGTGAAAATTTAAGTTTAGCCCCAAATGTGTTGGAGAAGGCCTAGGCATGGGAACATCTAATATTTAAGTTTCAGATTTCGCCATTCAAATGTTTCGGTAGCTTCTCATTAGGTTAGTCTATGGCAATGCAGATATCAAGGCTAGTCTACACAAATGCAGGTGATGCCATTTTGGTGTATCCACTTGTTATGGCGGCGCATCTACAAAAAGTGGCCCAGTTTGCTGTGGGGCTCTCCAATGGCGAGCTCCATGTCCTTGAGCCTCTGGAAGATGAAGATAAATGGGGTATGTTTGCCGTTGGTTTGACTTGACAGCAAGTTGGAGAGCTGCGAGCCTGTGGAATCTGAGGGCCTCGTCCTTGGCGTGTGATCTGTAGATGATATAGGCCTAAACATAATAATAACTCATCTCTAGATAATGTATGCTATGTAGTTTAGGAATTTGATGCAGCAAATTTTATAAATCTAAAATCTATAATGTTATGGATCCTCAACAAAATAAATTCAGAAGTTTCTTGGAAAATTTGCAGCCATTATTTCTTTTCAGTTTCAACTATTCTTTCTTGCGCACTTGGTCTCTCTCTATGATGATCTTGACCACATTTCAACAGTCATTTTTTAGACAAAACTCACCAATCTCTCTTTCACAATTTCATTCTGGCCAAGCCAAAAATTATAAAAGACAGAAGAAAAGAGTGGAGACGATTAATCGGGATCACTAGTTATAAGTTTAGGCTCGAGTGGGATTGAATCTCTAAAAGAAATTAAAGATAACCCAATACATGATCTGATCTGCAACTAATAAGAAATCAGGGGCATCCATTATTAATGTCAATCTACAAGCAAGGGAACCCTATGAGGGTTCATGAAATGCATATTTATGTCTTGTTGTTTTGCTGGCTGTTTTTGCGCCTTTAAATGAAGTATTTTCATACCCAAAAAAATATATATTACAGAACAGTCAATTTGACGAGAATTAAATTGCTGGATGTCTGAAAGGAGAATACATCTTCAAGCATCTACCCTTTGCTGCCGCAAATGCATAACTTACGCTGCTGTCCCTCATAGTTTTGCACTGACTCGACTGCTCATATCGGAGAAAATTGATCTTTATGCTCGTTGAACAGTTCTTCAGCATCTGAATGCATTGAAATATGACTGAAAGGGATGAAATAATGATCAAAACCAATATTCTAGATGCAGTTAACTGAAGAACTGGTGTCAAAGTTATGAGCAATGAAAAAAAAAACAATTTTGCAGTCTAGGTAGACTAAGTTTAATTCTTCAAAAAATTTCTTCTCCCTCACATTTTTCCTGTCAACCTGATTTGATGTCTTCAATATGTCAATATGAAATAGAAAAAACAAGGATAGGTTCCTTTCGTTATATTTTCTGCGATAACTGCATGCCCCGCATGTTTGTTAGCAAATGCCTGAAATTTGTCTCCACAATCCAGACACAGTGGTGTAATGCTTTTCATTGACCTATAGCCTTTGAAGCTTCAGGCCTTTACCCTGCTTCGTCCTAGGGTGTCATATTCTCACATGATCAGTTATAATATGTAGAAATTTCTTTGCCAAATTTAAGGAAAAATATTTGCACTTCTTCCCTTTCAGACAATACTTAAGGTACTTACATGCAGAAAGACGATAGTTGGGTGTCGCCCACAAATGAATGGTGTTATCAAACTCCGACAGATACTGTTTGAAGGCATCTGGATTTCCAGTTTCTATTAAATCCATTCCCATCCTGACCAAAGCCTCAATAGATTTGTGTAGAGCCCAATATTTATCACAAAGCTCCAATTTTAACAACTCGACTACTTGCTCAGAGCTATCGACAATTTGAGAAATTTCAAACGAATGCAAAAAAAAAGAAAAGTGAATTGTTGGGAAGAGCTAACCTTTACGTTGTTGATAAACCTGAGTCGCTAAAACCCCACCTTGATGTATTTGCAGAGATGCCAGACCCGCCAAGAAAAAAGAAATCTTAAAAAAAAAACGCCATTCAAGTTTTCCAGAAATGGGCCGCCTAGGTGGGCTAGGCGGGTCTTTTTTTTTTTAATAAATGGTATAGCCGGTCGGCTATACTCCTTAAATAATACATTTAAAATGTATAGCCGCGCGGCTATACTCTTTAAATAACATATTTAAACAGTATAGCCGCGCGGCTATACAGTTTTTGAAAAAAAAAATTCCTGCACAAGGTTCATTCTTTCTTATGGAACGGATGTGCCAGGCTGCCAATCAGTGTCATTGGCCAATCTTTGATCGACACCTGTTTCTCACCTAAGCTTTAGGTTCACTCTCTGGTTTTGGAACAAGGCCAGAAACTTGAGAATTAAAACTTAAAATCTAAGCTCAATACCCTAACATGTCAACTCTGTCAAGAATGGAGAGCACTTAAAATCTAAGCTCCATACCCTAAACTCTGTCAAGGATGGAGTGCAACTTTAATTTCGCTTTGCCACCACTCACCAAGAGCCACTTTTTTTTATGAATATATTGACAGGATTGTTACACAATTATGATGGGTCGAGATTGAGTCCAGATGATCTTGATGACATTTCAACCTTGTCACTTGAGCCAAAACTCACCCATCTCTCTTTGACAAAGAAGAAAAGGGTCGGTACAATTGATCGGGATCACTAGTTATAAGTTCGGGCTCGAGTGGGATTGAATCTCTAAGAAAAATTAAAGATCACCAATACATGATCTGATCTGCAACTAAATATAAGAAATTGGAGGGTATCCGTTATTAGTGGAAATCTACAAGCAGGAGGGGACCCTATGAGGGTTCATGAAATGCATATTTACTTGAGTTAAACATTACAGCCAATTTGATGAAAATTAATTTGCTTAATGTCTCAAAGGAGAATACATCTTCAAGCATCTACCCTTGCCGCTGCAGATGCATAACTTACGCCGATGTCCCTCGTAGTTTTGCACTAACTTGTCTGCTCATATCGGAGAAAATTGATCTTTATGCTTGTTGAACAGTTCTTCAGCACCTGAATGCATTGAAATATGATTGAAAGGAATGAAATAATGATCAAAACCAATATTCCAGATGCGGTTAACTGAAGAGCTGGAATCAAACTTATGAGCAATGACAAAGAACCATTTTGCCGTCTAGGTAAACTAAGTTTAATTCTTCAAAAAATGACCCTCACATTTTTCCTCTCAACCTGATTTGATGTCTCCAATATGTCAACATGAAATAGAAATAACAAGGATATCTTTAGGACCTTCGTCCTGATGAACTCAATAAATAGCATCACCATCAAAATCGAAAAGAAAAAAGCACATAAATTCAGAATTACTAACGGATAATGAAAAATTGTTAATCAAATTTAGTGATAATCTGAATGTTTAATCAACTAAAGGCAAGAGAACAAAGGAAATTCCCATACTGTAAGATTAGTGCTGACTGCTACCATTCCATATGCTTTGCAACTGCATCAGGCCTGAAATTGTTACGCTCAATCATGAGAAAGAGAGAGGGGCAGGCAGATCTTCAAAACTTACGTTTTATCTGACAAAATCAATGATTAACTACAAAGACATAATAAACCTTCACTCCATCATATCATCTTGAGGACTAAATTATTCAATTATAAAATTACTAAGCTATTCCAAATATGATTCATTCCGCTCACTCCCAAGCTCATTCACGTTTTTTAAATTAACCCAAAGATTATTAAGCAAATCCTGAACTGAAACAACGTGTTCATATACTTGAAGAAGTGCTTGCAGTGCACTAACCCGAGAGAAGATGAAATCCATTCCCTAATGGTGTGTTTGGATGAGGGAAATGAACTTGGGATTTTAACAAAACTCAGGATTTCTAAATTGACATGAACCAATTCCCGTGTTTGGATAAAAAAACATAGAAATTTAGAAATTCTGCGTGGGAAAAAATATGGAATTTGGAGATTATAAATCCCAACTTTAAATTCTATGTAATAGTCGTCATTTCTAAAATCCCAAGAGAGATTGAGTTTTAAAAAAAGATAACTATACAAATAAAAATTAAATTCCGTGTTTTAAATCCGTCACCCAAACAAGAAACTTTACAAATTCTAGAACATTAATTTCTGTCATTTTAAATTCCGTCATTTATGAAATCCTTTGTACTTTTACATTTCCTCATCCAAACGCACTGTAAGGGTTCGAACATTCAACACAGTTTCAGCTGTTGTAAAGGTCTTCAAAACTACCACAACTGCAAATATCAAAAGAATATGAATGAACGATAAGAAATCCCACATAGAGCTTAGATTACAAAAGTCAATATTTAGTGATATAAATAAACTTAATGCTTACCGAGGGTATTTTCTGGGTTTAACCCTGCAATATTTCTGGCAACATCAATAGGATCAAGTTTGCAAGACTGCACAGAGAGGAAATCAAATTATTAGAATACCCTTAGACCTGAATCATCAATCCTCTGATAATAATAATAAAAAATTATATATGCCACAAATATTTATCAGAAACGGAATCCTACCACTCTTTATGGGCCATGTTAGTGGATTTTTACAGAATGCATCTAATCCTTTAACCCAACTACCAAGACTACAACCAAATATTTACACAGAGAATGCATCTAACACATAGTCCCTGAATATGGGCTATGTTTCTTCAACCACCACAACTACAACTAAACACACAGAATACAGATTGCTTTCAAAAATAAAAAAACAAAGAAAATTTGAAAGCATAAGCAAAAGCAAGCCATGTCCTAAAATCCTATGTGCCGTATCAAATACAAAATGCTTCTCTACATGTCTTTAACAGATGAATGCATCCCTCCTTCAAGAACTATGCCGCTGAAATAAACTCATGAACACAGACAATCTCATTGTTCCAATCAGGTAGGTCCTAAAATGAAGGAGCTAAAAGAAAGCTAATCCGCAAGGTTTGACAGCAGTAGTGGGAAATCACTTCAAAAGCCTCAAGACATGGATTCATACCATTAGCATCTTACCAGCTCTTAATTCATTGATATAGAGAACTGGAAAATAATCAATTAAAAATCGATACGTAAGTACTTACAAATGCAGTTGCCTTCCCCTTGCTACTTCGATAGCCTCTGGATCTACAAAATGCAATCAAACCAGCGAACACTACCCAAAGTTTATTCCAAAGCAAGCTTAATCATTTTCACAAGGAAACTCACACTAAATAGTAAACAAGACTGCAAAATAGAGTTATAAATTGACAAAATGGAAAGCATCATCTAAACCTGTTTGAAGAGGACCTAAGAAGCTGCCACCGATACCAACAGCAATGACCTCCTTCAGGGATTTTCCTGTAGCACCAACCTACCAGAATTGCCAATTACTTCACAATTCAGGCAATATGGACCCAAAATGGATACTAAAAAAAATTGTAGTGATTACCCAAAATCTACTTCGAATACTCTCAGAAAACTTTTGGATCTTGTCCAGAACTCCCTAAACATCTGGGACCACATTTTTCCCATCACTCTGTACTATATAACTGCATCCCTTGGAGCATGAAGAACTACATGAAGCACTGATCTATTTTCTGAGCTGTTTATCTGAAGGCACCACCCAGAAAAAGAAAAACAGAATGCAAAAGAATCACATGATAATGGTTTCAGAAATAAGCTAGACTCATAAATCCTATAAAGCTATCAAATATAAGTCTTTTGTGATTTCAGATAGTTAAAAGGTCAGAAATTTGGGCATCCTAATTTTAAATAGGAGACACCAACTAGCTATTGTTCTACTGGTAGTTATCTCCACCTTGTTGGAAGAGGTTCCAAATTTTAATCCCTACCCCCATATCCGAAATTTTTTATTTTTATCTTTTAAATAGGAAACACTTCTTGCTAATTGCAGATAAAAAGTGTTTAAATTAGCATTTTAATTCCATATTTATCCACATAATACTCGACCAAAGGAAGATAAACTTGAAACGTACATGCTCTCCACCAAACATTCGGTTAATCTTTTCTTTGAGGGATGCAGCCTGCATTGTGGCATAGACAACATTAATTAGAAAACACTATATTCACCCAATCCTTTCCCCTCACAAGACACTAGTTACGAATGGGCCAACCCCACCTCTGCCAATTTCCAAGGTTTCAGGCGTGGCACGTTGCCGTGAGTAGTCCAACAGTATCCCGTCAAACTCACTATAAAGTGTTATGTTTGGTTTAGGTGAACCTGGAGATGCTACTAAGGTTGAATCCCATACTCAAACTCATACAGATCCGACTATGGAGATCTAACAAAACATGTTACAATTGTAATTGAATGAAAATATGGAAAAATGGGTACAACTAGTCAACCAATGGATCTCCCTGTCCCCATCCATTTGATGTTTATGCATTCTGTAACTCATGTCAGATAACACATAAAACAACAAAAGTGGATACTCACGAAATGTAAACAAGTAACTCAGGATCACCCTCATTGCTCTCCAAGTGTTCCTGTTGCAGAAAGTAGGATCATATGAGACTTCTATGCCCAGTAATTGAAACATAAATTAAAACCAAAATATATGGTAAACCTAAACTGAATCTCAACCAATGATTCAGCAATTTTTTGGCCGAACATGAGGGTTTTTCCTCTTCTACAACAGCTGTATTATCTTGCATCTCTCTGGGAGTTTTTGATTTACTCTTCTTGCCCATCTTATGGATCCAAAAGTTGCATTTCACCCAGATTACATAGCTGAGAATTGAAAAAAATGAAATTTAAAAAGAAAAAATTCAAAAGAAGAGATGACTCAACAATTGGAGCCCCAGAAAGCAGCATACTCCTTTTGGGTCAGTTAACCAGACCAACTCAGTTTGTAAATAAACTAATCAATACAACAAAACAAACTAAATATTTAGGTAGGAGAATATTTGTTCATCATCAGCTTCCTAGCAACCAAACATAACATAAACCAAAACAGAAAATGGAAAATACTGATTTTCTGAGATGCCTTTACGTTGTTGATAAACGTGAGTCTCTAAAACCCTAGCTTGATGTATTTGCAGAGATGCCAGACCCGCCAGGAAAACAGAAATCTGAAGAAAAAAAACGCAATTCAAGTTTTCCAAAAATCGGCCGCCTAGGCGGACTAGGCGGTTCCTTTTTATTTTATTTTATAAATCGTATAGCCGCGCGGCTATACTCTTGAAATAATATATTTAAAAAGTATGTCCGACCGGCTATACTCCTTAAATAATATATTTAAAGGGTCTAGCCGTGCGGCTGTAATCCTTAAATAATATATTTAAACGTATAGCCGATCGGCTATACCCTTTTTAAAAATAATAATAATAATAAAAAGAGGGCCTATTTGAAGAGGACCTAGTACCAACGGCAAAGACATCCTTCAGGGCTTTTCCTGTGGCACCAACCTACCAGAATTGCCAATTACTTCACAATTCAGGTAATATGGACCCAAAATGGATACTAAAAAATATTGTAGTGATTACCCAAAATCCACTTCAAATACTCTCAAAAATTGTAGTGATTACCCAAACTCACAAGGTTCACCCTAATTTATGGAAACCAAGGAGTGGCTTAGAGCTGATGAACAATGACCTTCCCAGCACCAACCCTGAAGAGGCTATGTCCTGCTTTGATCTGTCCAAGAATGATTCATAGCTCATATCAGCAACAGGAGGGATGATCTCCATTTTTCACATGACAACATTTAAGGTAAACCCAACACAATAGTATTCTTGAAATTTTCTTTTCCTATCCAAAACTTCCCAAATTTTGTTTGTTTGCTTAGTATTCTTGAAATAGTATGCTTAGGTTCTGTTTGCAAATTTCTCATGATCTAACTCATTGTACTCATAAAAATCTGTTGCATAAAAACGCAGACGATGAAGAAAGTCATGCCACTGCCACCTGCGGCAACATGTCTTGCTTTTCACCCCTGAGATGACAGTATAGTTGCTATTGGCATGAACAATTCCACCTTTGTAATATACAATCTCCACTCAGACGAGGTAGTTTGTTTGTTCTTGTAAAAAAAAAAACAAATCATGCTCGATGTTGTGATGAAGCAAACCCAAAAAGTTTGTCAGTGCCTTGATTTATATATTTTGTAGGTTACAAGGAAGCTGGAGGGTCAAGCCAAAAGAGTCACTAGCCTTTCCTTCTCAAACACTCTGAATGTACTAGTTTCTTCTGGTGCTGATGCATATTGGAAACTACAATTACTTTCAGACATGGCTTATACTCTAATGTGACATCTGTTATTTAACAATGTCATTTTGCCCTGCAGATTTTTGTGTGGGGTGCTGCTGGGTGGGAAAAACAGAGAAGCAAATTGGAAGGGATGAAATAATGATCAAAACCAATATTCTAGATGCAGTTAACTGGGGCTGGAGTCAAATTTATGAGCAATGAAAAAGAACCATTTTGCAGTCTAGGTAAACTAAGTTTAATTCTTCAAAAAATGACCCTCACATTTTTCCTCTCAACCTGATTTGATGTCTCCAATATGTCAATATGAAATAGAAATAACAATCGCTACTCAACAAAGATCTATTTCCAGATCAGAAAGCAAAATTTCCTTGAGGCCATTGACAAGTGAGAACATCATTTTTTTTTAAGCTTCTTATAATCTATACATAAACAATCTCTCAAAAAATACCATGTTCTGCATGTTTCTGGTTCATTCTTGACTGCAATTGTCTCGCCAAGGCATTAGATATCCTCGTGAAGGATCTCAAACTTTTTGCCGAAGGTAATGAGGAGCTGTTCAAAGAAATGCATCGCATGTGTGTGGGTTCAATCCAACAGGGATCATAAGGCACTCTCTATGTGTGGAGATATAATGTCTATGAGGAAGACTGTGATGAAAGAACTCAGGCAAATAATTGAGGCAAATCCAGTTTTCCGTGGCAAACTGAAGTATCCTAGCATCAAAAGTCATAGATTACATAATCGCATTAACCAAAGGTAATGCTTCCTCCTAGTTTTGGTCTTCCTTTCTATTTTGTGATTACATATGTTCATACATATGTGTGTGCGCATTTGTGTGTGAGAGAGAGAGTACTTGTTTTTCTCATATTTAGTAAAAGATTTAGTCAGTTTCTGTTTTTTGTAATTGGGAGAGAGACTGACTTGTGTGTTTAAATTGACAGCTTGAATTGGCAGCATAAACAGTGTCAAGACCCTCGTCCAATTCCAGTCATTAAGACTCTTTTCGTTGATCATGTTGGTGAACCACAGGAAAATGTTCCTTTGCCTCTACCAATTGAAAACAATTTGGAAGTAAGATATGTTCTGGTGACATAAATTTATTTTTCCTAAGTATTTGTCCTCATTAACCAATAATCCTGCTCGGTGTTTACACTTACTGATTTTTGTCCAAATCCACCCTTTTCTTTTATCATGTTTGTGAATGGCAGGACTGTTTGTTTTTGTCTCTATCGACTGGGAACAGTTTGCAAGATATGTTCTGGTAAACTGAAATTCTTTTCTTATTTTCCTCATTAACCAATGTTTCCTGCTCATCAGCCACACTAGCTGATTTTCTTTTTCTGTTTTTTAAACAAGATTTTGTTTAGTCCTTCTGGTTTCTTCTAAGATTGCTCTAACCTTATGTATTTTGCCTTCACAAGCAACATCAAATCCACTTCCAACTTCTTCTGCTGAGCCTAAAATTTATCTGTAACACAAGATGCGCTCTCTCCAGGAGCAGTATCTCTTAATGCTGCAAAGAGCCCAGGTATTTTATTTTAGTTCTTCAAGTGATGTTGGGTACTGGTACCCTCGAATTTATGTTTGAAGTGTGTCGTCATTTTACACATTGCATAGTTGTTATTATTAACTTTTGGTTACATTTTTGTGGCTACAGCTATAGAGGCTATTGACTATCCATGCTTGTCCAAAAAAATGTTCTTTCCGATTTTGGATGAGGTAATCTGAATCAAATTTATGTAATTACATAATACAACTTGTGTTTCTTGACCTTGGTTTTCTTTCATTTGTTTAGGTAAAATCAACTGTCACTGATCCTGGCCAAAGTCACATGTCCGCGATTGCCATACCCAAATGGTTTGCCCACTACTGTTGCCCTGACACTAAATGAGCATGGATTTTCATCCCACTTGGCAGACAATTCTGCTATACTCAGTTTTTTCTATTTTTTTAAAATAGTTTCGCCGTCCGGCTTCACTGGGCTCTTTTTCTTTATAATTTTTTTAATAAATAGTATAGCCGATCGGCTATACTCTTTATATATATACTCAGATCCTTTTGTTCTTTTAATTTTTTTTTTCCCCTATTTTCATTTATCGATGACAGTTTTTTAGAGCATTATCCATTACTATTAGGCCATTAATACCCGAGTCTCTATTGTCCCATTTTGAATTTTTTAATTTTCCATAGTTATTACCCGTATAAAGAATTTAGCACTTTCATGTTAAATACACATATTATTGAATAAACAAAATTATTTTATAAATCGTATAGCCGCAAGGCTATACTACGTTTAAAAAAAAATTAAAAGAGTATAGCACGCGGCGATACCGTTTTTATCACGTGGGCGCCTAGGCACTAGGCGACTCCTCTTTTCTTTTTTCTTTTTTTCAAAAATAGTATAGCCGATCGGCTGTACTGGTTTTTTTAATTCCTTTTTTTTTCATAAATAATATAGCCGCGCGGCTATAATTGGTTTTTTATTTTTATTTTTAAAAAATAGTATTTTTCAGGTGTTTGAAAATTTACATCAATTTGAACCAAACATCATCTGATGGACCTGAGTTTGTTCTCCTAATCAGATTTGGAAGGTTGCGGAAAGTATTATAATGGGGGAGATTTACGAAGCAAAATACAGTCAACGCCTTTGGTTGGAAACGGAACAAAAATGTATTTTGGGGGGGGTTGCCTTTTGCTAAACGCAAACGGCAATCATGGAAGCATGAAAGTTATATGTCCAGGATTGAGGGTTGGACGTTGCCTGACTGTATGTATGTATGTATGTGTGTGTGTGTGTGTTTTAATCTAATCTCAATTTTTACATGTATTGTTCGTAGTTTTGTAGACAAGATATTTAGTTAATAATTGAAGGAAAATTTTGTGGTAGGGAAACAACATGGAGCGAGAAAGACTACTGGACTTCTTTTCTCAAGGCTTCTCTACACACTCGTAAGCCTACAAAGAAATTCCATAAGGAATATGTTAGACATTTGCAGGTGTCATAGCACCAAAAAAAATCTTGAAATAATTGGGACATCAGGAAACGCACAGAAGTCTTAGATGTGATAAGAACTATTTGAATAAAATAAATAACATCAAATTATGTTTACCAAAAGTAAAATAAAGATGAACTTATATGTCAACAGAAGTGCATGAAATTTATATGTCCAGGATTGAGGGTTCTGCATAACAACAATGTCATGCTCAATGGCTGGGGCACATCCCACAGGAGAGATGTAAAGTCATGCCTTACTGAGCTTATAATATCTCCACCAATTTCAATTAGTTTTGAGTTGAATGCTACAATTTTATCAACCACAAGGCTCTCACAAAAGGGAAATCGCCGAAACACGTTATGATTTAACTCCTCCAGTTGCTGCAGACAGAAAACACAAGCAAAAATTTGCATTAGCATCACAATTATAAAGTAATTAAATTCTCCTAACCCTCTCCAGTTGTAGGCATTGATCCTTGAATCTCACATGAGAGAAAAGAGAGCAAACGTGAACCAAGGACAGCTTGCCAGAAAGATAAACAAGTGGAAAGGCCAAATGCCTTGGCAAGTCATCCTTGGCTCATATCTACTCTCCATCTCTTCATGCAAGACTCTTGAACAAATGGTATTTTTATTAATCTGAACCATTTCAGTTCATTTACATAACGCAGCGTTGTCATCCTATTTATAGCCATAGACTGCATGCAAACAACTCATACCTCAAAAATTAAAGGTATGATTCTATTCCATCGTTTGACAGTTAAAGCTCTTCCACTTTTGGAATATATGTATCTTTTTTTTATGGGAAGCTCATATTTTACATCATTTTTTCTTCTATATATAGTTGGAATTGGAAAGAAAAGAAGGGCGTTGACTTGTTCAGATTGAGTGCTTGAATTGAGTGCATGTACGTAGTTGTGGCATGATAAAGTCAATGAGAATTTGTTCTTAAAATATGAAGGCTAATCATCGGAGCCATAATTTCTCGACACCTGCTGCAGGTTAAGGCATCTATCTATATCTCTGCAGAGGATAAGTTCGATTTTCTCTATTTCTTTATGTGGGTTTTCTACAAAGACACTACGTACAGTAGTGCCCCGAATCATATTCTATTTAAATCTTATTAAAGTGTTTGCTAAAGATTGTATATATTTTTTCATTATTTTCTTCTTCTTCGGTAGGGTCATGATCGGGACTTTGGCCACTATTAATACATGATGTTGTGATTAATTTTGCATGACCAGCAGCTTAAAGTCACGTATTTTCTTAAGATGCTGCGTGGAGCAGGGTCACGGGACTACTATAACACATAATCTTGAGCTATCCGCAAAGAATTCACTGCTAGCTGCCTAATGTAATGTAGCTTTCAATGTATATCTTTGACGACACAGTACATAAGATCAAGGGTATATACATCTACACAAACACGATCAGACACAATTATATATGTGTAACACGAGACATATAACCCGTATACGTATCCTGTACAACATAAAATATTTAGAGAAAAAAAAAGTTTGACAATCCTCTCATCATTATAATGAGAGTGAGTCAAAAACTTGGTACACAAGTGCGCCTTAAATGGTAAAAACTTGGTTTTCTTGTAGTGTTTATCAGATGCTATATTCTACAATTATTAACCAGCATGTCAACCATTCCCAAATCTAATTTCGATACACAAGTGCGCTGACCAGGTGATGAGATAGAGGTCGATCTGGAGATATATCACATTGTCTTTTTTGTTACAAATTGGATAGCATGGCAGTATGGCACCCGAGTACTTTAAAGTGCAATTTGGATAGCATGGCAGTATGGCACCCAACATGCTCATGTTCCATCCGACTTTTTAGAAAGAATAATGTGCAATTTGACTCAACTTTGTCAACTTTTTGGTCCTAATAAAATGGCAAAGGATTTTTATATGTGCATTTAAATCAAAAGAATGATCACCTGCAAAATTTTATAACTAAATTACTTCATGAACTTAATTGAAAATCTGAAGACTTTTATATAGCCATGGTACGTACTTCTCTTCCCAATGTTAGGAGAGGTTCCAAGTTCGAAACCCCCCTCCTAAAACCCAACCCTTTTAATCAAAAACCAATCAAACACTTTGTTCTAATGAAGAAAAAAAAGTCTTATGAGGGCATCAACTTTATTTTCACTATAGAAACCTTCTTTTGAGAAACCAACGTACTTGCCAGTCTTAACAAAATAATTGTGTGTCTCATTGATATAAGGTGTCCTATACTCTCTCTTTCAAATTTCAAGACGTCCAATCAGATTCTATATTCTGCAAAATATGATCTCCCATGCAGCATGTCAACCATATTCCCAAATCTGATGAGTAGTGACCAGAAGAGATAACGATATCGCGGTGTCGAAGAGATACATTTAAACAACTCTCTTTTAACTTTTTGGATGGCAAGGCATATGAATGCATGGCACTCACATGTTCATGTCTCTGAGAGTGGGTTCAACGTGTACACAGCATATATGTTCATTTCCCTCCTCATTTTTTCTTCAACTTTCTGTGGCTATATATAGCATTTGCATCCCCACCATTTCTAATGCAAGAAACAGTGCGAACTTAGATTGGCAAGCAATGATTTTTCTAAAGCATTACATGGAACAGAATAGAGTCTAACTGAGCCAAGGATGAATTGCCGGCATTGTATATACACGCCTCAAAATGCAATCTATATTTGTCGACCAGCAATTTGTTCTTGGCTATGTTGGGCTCTCTTCGTTCCATGTAATGCCATGACATACGAGATGTGGAATTCGCATATGAATATCTTATTTATTAGTTGTAAAGGTCCAGAGGTAGCTACCTGCTCACTAACAGTATCATTTAGATCAATTGGTAAGGTTAAGGCTAAGATGTTTTGGTTAAAAACCATTGTGAAATTTGTGTTTTAGTCTCTTTTTTACTAAAAAGTATTTTAATCCAAGGAAATGAACCCTATAAATACAAGTTTTTAAGAACATAGAAGGGATTGCAAAACCGAATTTTATCCGCACACACGCTTTCTTTATTAAATTTTACTGCTTTCTAGGAGTAGAAGTAATAGCTTTTCAATGTATCTTTCCTTCGAATAAGTAATCCATTTTGCTGAGGGTTTTGCTAGTTGTGACACAAACAAGGCAAGCCCATTGATTTCTGAGGCCCTGTACAAAGAGAATATTGAGAACCCCTATACATACAAGTGATGAAAAAAATTCACGATCAATAAATAGAACTAAACACATCCTTAGTGGCATCACCATGGTGGTGGATTTCCCCTTTTCCCCCCACCCCATGGCACCCTGAACCCCAGTGGGGTTTCTTTCCTCCAATGTAACCTCACAAAAAAAACTCACAATCAATAAATAGAACTAAACACATTCTTAGTGGCATCAATTACACCGTAATCCATAAATATATAACCAATTGCATCCTTAATTGCATCAACTACATTTATTTTCCCATATTGATAGCCAACTCGATTGTCTTTTACATTTTTAAAAAAATGGATTCAATTCAAAAACAAACAAAAATCAGTAAAATGAAGCAAACAAACACAAGTGTTTAGCCAGAATCATAAATAGGCTTGATCTGAAGAAAAAAAATTAATATGTTTAGCAATAAAATTGATAATAATAACAATGCATATGTCTTCGGTGAAAAGATAATAACACTAAGTACATCAACATGGTATCAATAATCGATGAATGAATTAATGGTGGTGTATCAACAGCACGCTAGAACCCCTTTTTTCTGGATTTAATATTATATTTGGACTTTCGTATGTTTTATAAGATTGGGTTAGGGAATTGAAAACAAAAAGAAACCCGTTTTCTTATTTTCTTTTGTCAAAAGGCCTTTGTTTTTAAAAAAGTGATATATGGATAAGTACATGGCCTGTTTTGGTTTCTCTTATAAGTGGGTTTAAAAAAATTTGGAGGCCCAGATGCTTTGTACATAAAATGAGATTCATAAAATAATTTGGGTGGCAAAATAATTAATCAAAAAATTATGGTGTAAAACCTTTTTCCTTTTTTTTTTTTTTTTTTTGAGAAAATGCTCTATAAAATAGAAGCGTCCTAAAAGAGTGCAAAAGATAACAAGGAAACTATCTAAAACCCAATATGAGAGTCAGGAATAATAGCGTAATTTAAAAAAAAAAATTGGCCTAAACTAAACACATGGAAACAAGAGAAAGAGGAAGAAAAAAAAGGAAATCGCAATGGTGTAATCCTTCTCCATATATAATATAGTTGGACGACAAGGATAGTAATTCTCACTTCTACAGTATAGTATCAATAAGTATCCACTTATACTACAACACGTAGATAAGTATGTGATAATTAGTAAAATACTATTTATTTGTACCTAGTACATTGTACAATGGGCCTACTTGGTATAAATTTTCAAGTTTCGAGCGCCTCTGAGACTCACTTGGAAAAGCTTTTCTTTCTTTCTTCTTTCTTTCATCAGTGATCACTGCACCCTTGGTTGTCCAAATTCCCTCATGGCAACCTCTAAGATTTTGGTCTTCTCCATATTCTTAGCCCTATTATTCAGCAGAATTACGGCAGACGCACCGCTTCCAAACGACGGCGCTTCCGCTTCTGCTCAAGAGGTTGCTGATTCGTCTCTGAAACTCCAACTTGAGTTACTCCAATTGAAGGTTTCACTTCTAGGTGATCATTTTCACACCTTCATTCTCATTTTCCCTTCTAGGTTGTTGCAATCATAAACTTTTTTTTTTTTTGGGTGAATGAATATTGAATGGGAATAACAGTCTATCACTTCTTGGTCTTAATGAATTGAATGTATAGTAAATATACAATTCCATATATCAGATTTTTATATGGCATTGGGTTTGTAATATTGTTTTTCCTTTTTGTTGTAAGTAAAATAATCGTATGTTCTGTACATTTGGTTACTTGGAGGTTGTAGGAAAATAAAATATTTTTTACTGTTGCACGTTTTCCTTACATTGGGATTTGAAAATGTGAAAATCCAATAGAAGGAATATATGGAATTGAAGTTTTGTTCAAGTTTTTTGGTATGGGTGGAGCAAAGTTTTTTGTTTTCTGGAAACCATATGAAGAGGGTTGAGCCGTAAAGATGCAATTGAAAGAAGAAGTGTTTGTAGTACGAGTTAGTCCTGCATTCCTCTTCTGCAATACAACTCAATCCTGACTCCCCATTATATTTGTAGTGTCAACATTTTGATAAAATAGGTTAGTCCACTGAGGTGCTCCCAGATTCAATGATTTTAGACCTGAGATAGTATGTCTTATAAAACAAAATAATTATTAGAGAACTCAAATGATCAATAATGTAGTAAGTGCACAAACTAACTTGAAACTTTGTTTTACATAATTGGCTACTGTTTCAGTTCATTATTTTGTCTATTTTCATGACGTTCCTATTCTCATGTTGTTGAAGAATCAAGCCTTGATGAGAAAAACCGTGAACTGAAAGAAAAGGATGAAAGTATTAGACAGATGGAGAAGATTATTCAAGAGAAATCAAACAGCATTGCATTAATACAAAGTGGGATAGAGTCTGTCCAGGTGAGGTTTTAGTATTTTCTTACATTGTCTTTCAGTTTCAAGGCTAAAATCATTCTCTGGTACCATATAGTTCAGTTCACAGAGCTGTTAAATCATGAAGCCACTGTTTGGTTCCATTAGTTTTGTGGCAGAAGTATGGAAAGTGATTAAGATGTGTTTTCTTAGTGGAATAAAGTGGTTAAGAAGTGTGTCTTTGTTAACATTATCGATCCTTCACTGGAGGGTCCATTTCTGTTTTGTTTACTCATTCTATTTAGTCAACAAGTGGAGTGTAGATTATGTCTCTATGTAAACAATGGGCCTCTGTTTCTGGAAAATAAGATAGGCTTGCTACACCCCATTTGACAAGATTCTTATTTATCTGTTCTCTCTTTTCTTTTGGTTAGGGAAGAGACTCTTTAGATGTTGTGGAACTCACAGATAAGTCACATGTGCAGGCTGGTGGGCTTGAGAAGCAGGTTAGTTTTCCTTAAGCTAGCTCTAATATCAATATCATGTCTTCTTGCATGGCTAATGTTTTAGTCTTCATGACAGGTTAAAAGACTTAGAGAGGACATCATAATGCAAAATAAGAGAAAAGATGAACTGGAAGCCCGAGCAAGTATAGCTGAGCAGAAAATCCGTGAACTGAGTTTGAAATTAGAAAATGTAAGTACTGTGCTTTTTCCTTCTTTCTTGGAAGGCCTATATTACAGTTTCTGTCTTAGTAACTTTCACTTTCCTTCTCTTTCCACATTAATGACTTTCAAGTTGGGGTTTCAATCCATAATTTGTTATTCACAGAAAACATAGTTTTATCCGACATACATATATGATAGAATCAGAACAGAATTCTGAGATATTGAACAGTGAATTCATGAAATTATGTGTCTTGCTATTCCATTTAATTAAGCTGAACTTTTAGTTCATATTAGTGCTTTACTTTATAGCTTAAAAAGGTTATGCTGGGCCAAATAGATAATCTTAACGGACAAAAACTTTGATACAGTTTAAAGGGTCTTTTGATTGATTGAAGTAATGGACTGCTCAGTATACATTACTTATCTCCATAATCCAATAAATTAAGCCAAAATTCAGAACTATTATGCTAGTTTGTGATCAAGGTCCTACATACAACTAGACTTAACTTGTAATCAAGTTCAGTTTTCCATGGATGCAAAAAAAAAAAATTGTGGAAGGGGACTTTGGTATGAGAAATTTTCTGTTCTAATTCTCTTTCTATTCCTTCTCAGCTTCAAAAATTTAATGATGGACAGAAGATCGGAATTCGCAGAACTGAACGTGATCTTCAAGTGGCAGAGGTTTTCTGTCCGTTTATTTGCTACATGAAATTTTCTATTGCCTAGATTATGGTATTAATTTTATGAGATCTCAGGAAGAAATGATGAAGGAAAAATTTGGGATCTCTTCGATATCTAGAGATTTGACAGAGGTAAGGAAATGGCAATGTTATAATTTTATAATGCCTGGTGTTTTTTGCAACATTGTTGTTGTCATCTCTCTAGTTACACCGCTTTTTGTTTAAAGACTTGTGGCCTTTCACCTCTGTCAATCAAACTAGTGGAACAATAAACTTATCGATTGCCTAGCATGCAGATTTGGTTATAGCCTTATCTTATTATTCACTGGTAAATTTTGAACTTGGATAGCATTGAAGCATGTCATATTCTTGTTATCATCTATATCTTTTTTCTTAATTAAGTTTTCCATATCTCTGATAGTAATATCTTGGACCCATAATCAGGCCCATGGAGGATGGCTTCTGCATACGTTTGCAGTTCATATAGGCAATTTTCAGGTAAATTTTATGCAGTTTAGTGGGTTAACAATATCAGCCTAATTCATGACCAAGTGTTTACGTGCAGTCATACATCGTGACTTACTGGAACGAGCTTGGAAGACCAGCCTTGGATCTGGGAATTGAAAAGGTGCGTCTGTGGTTTTCCACAAATTGTATTTGTTAAGCTTCTGTCAATAAAGATGTTGAGTTTCCAGGTGAATCTTTAACTAAAGAGAACTAGCGTCTTGTAAGCTAGAATCGCTAAGCTTTTTTTTTTCAAACGATGGGAAACACCTAAGCATTTATTTATTTATTTGCACTTCTCAGGCCTTAGTGATGAAAACTCAAGTTGAGGTTTGGGCTGAGCTCAACATTGAAAGCATCAGAACGGTATGTTATCCCCAACATTTCTTATGAATTCTCAAGAAATAATTTGATGTTGTCTTTGCTTCATCAGTCCAGACTATGGTTTGATTTTGAAATGCTAATTCTCAAGCTTTATGGTTTTCCTTCTATTGAGGCGCTAATGCATTACTACTGTCTTGATTCCTACAAAAGTTGTTATTCAAAGTCTATTGCTGCTTTAGCTAATAGAGGAACTGATAGAGTCTTACTAGATTCCTTCCATTTTCATGTTTATCCGTTTTATGAGTTTGAGGATTATTCTCTTCTATGTTTATCTAGGTATTTGTTGGTGTTTATCTTAGTTAATTTACAAATGTCTATCCCGTTGTACTAGCCTATATAACTAGACCATTATATTTCAGTGTATTCTGACTTGGTTAATGAATTAAGATTACACTTTTTTCTGATATCAATGTCAATATCCCAACCATTTCTTCCAATTCTCTGGGTGTTATCTCTCTTCTTTTTCTTTACTAATCTACACCAGGAACATTTCAGAAAGTATCATGTGGAGCTTTCATTCCAGTTTCAAGATGTTTATAATGTAACTTGGCATCAGTTATGAATCAAAACTTTGTAGATACCCTATACTAAGAAATGGATTATGGTAGTAGATGATGAATTTGAGTATGCTAGTATAAACCATGAAATAAGGTTCTTACTTGGACAACTAATATGAGCATTGCCAATATTCCGAGTGTACGTGCAGAGCCTTTACAAGTATGAGAACTACTAGGGGAAATTTAGACAAATTCAGTTTCAATATGCTTTATGAATGGAATCAAATATGCAGTATTTACAGACAATGGATATGGGACCTATTGTGGGACATACAACACAATACAGGGCATATGATCATTACGCTTCCTACATCAAATATTGGCATTGTGCTGCTATTTATGTACATTGTTTTTGGCCAAGTTTCTGAAGGTATGATGATGGTCCCTCAGTTTTTGGCCAAGTTTCAGAAAAGAACCGTCCATTTAGGGATTAAGTGGTAGATCTCCCTAAATTGCACAGAGACCTTTTGAGATAAAACCCCACACCTGGAAGGATCCATGGGCCTGATCAACCCCGGATGGACCTTGGTGGTTAATTTAGGGGCAATATTGTTGCAACTATAACACTATAGACAAGCTAAGAGGATGTGTGCCCAACACCTTGGAATATATTTGCCAGATCAAGGTTAACTTTGTGCACCTGTGAGGGTGGTCCAAGGATGAGATTCTTCGTTATAGATATTGAATCATAACTCTTGTAATTGTAAATGTAAAACCTTTGTATTGGGTACTAATGCTATAAGGAAACCTTAAAATTTGAAAAGGAATGTAAAGCAGGCGGAGGTTTATCTGATTCATAATCAAAGTTCTGAAGTGTTAGTATCAGTCTTGGTGTTTGACATGTTTCTCTTTTCTGCATAGTGGGTGTTCTGTTAGCTTTTCTATTTGACATTTTGAACGAAGTTGGTAACGTTTCTAATTCTCCCTCTGTTAATTTGAAGAAATGGATCCCAAGTTTGAAGAAACAGTATTTTGCATTTATAGCCTATCTTAAACCACATATTCAGTCCGTTGCTACAAATACTGTTGATGTCTATCATTCATCAAAGAGTTCTATAGCACCACTTGTTTTCAAGGTGCAAAAGTTGGCAGATCCTTACATTCAGGTAAGCCCTTCATGAGACTTTAGCTCATTAAGTGCATAGATTAGATGGATGGAATTCCTTCTTATGGCTTTTCTATGTTGTGGCAGGAAGCTAAGAAATTTACCGACCCATACATTGATCAGGTTGCAATGGTGACAAGACCACATTTAGATCAAGTACATGTTGTCCTGCAGCCGTGTGCAGAAAAAGTAATCTATGCATATGGACAATTCATCAGAACTGCAACGTTTTACCATCATGAGGTATGACTTCGTACTTATGCTTTTATGTATAACATTAATACCTAATTTAATCTTGAAACACAAGTGGGAGATGCAGCATGATATATGGTGCTGCTAGGATTTTAGTTTGGTTACAGAAACTAAAAGGGAAAAAAATTCCTGGGATGTGACAATTTTGAGGAACACAAATTTTTAAAAGGAGTCAAAGGACTAAGAAGGAACTGATGTTTTTGCTTCTGTGTATCTCAATTATTGTTTATCTGTTCATGAGAGAGAAAGGAGAGGGGAATAGTACAAAATAATCAAAATTAAGAAAATAAAAAAAGAAGGGGGCTAAAGATGAATGCTTGCATGATATATCATATACAATATTCTTCTCTTAAGTAATTACATATTTTTATTTTGCATCTATCAATGATTTTGTTCCATGGAATTTCAAAAATGTAAACATCAACTTTTATAAAATTATGCAGATCGAGATGTAAATACCTAAGGACCTGGCTAACTCTCCATATGGGTGGTAGCTAGATCTATGATTGTCTCATACTAGTTTCTAAAATCCATTTCATTATGACAGGTTGAAGAAATGCTAAAAGGTAATGAGTTCACGCAATCGCTTGCAAGTATGGAAGTGGCATGGTTTGCGGTATGTATTTAACTAATATGGTGTAAATGTAACATCAATTATTTTATATTATATGTTCTCTAGTATACTTAGGTTATTAAATATCAATACATAGCTACAACTTTTTGTCCTTAACTTCTTTCTATTGTTGAGGGCGGGGGTGGGGTATAAATCCTGTTATTTGCTATCTGAAATATATATATCTAATAGTTTCTTCTTCTTCTCTTTCCCCAATTGACATAGGCCTCTGCTTTACTAGCCCTGCCTGCAGTTTTCCTGTTTAAGTTGTATTCGGCTATTTTCAGGTTAGTTTTATTCAACATTCATCATCTTTTCAGGTTAGTTGTATTCAGCAATCTTCAGGTTAGAAGGAAGTAAAGTTGAAGTGATGAAATTTACTCTTTTTAACTATGAAATCATGCTTGAATTGTGCAGAAAAAAGACAAAGAAACGTAGTTATAGTTCCCAAGAAAACCACACACGTCACAGGCTCAAGCGTGGCTACCCTGCAAAGTGAAGTACATGAGGTAACTAGATGCTTTCTAAATATTGTTTTCTATGAATATTTATCTGGGAGTAATTTTGATTTGTTTTTGGGAATGGTTTGATGCCATGATTGCATAGCAACTGGCTTGGGCTGTGCTGGGTCTTTTCATCTTTTACCTTCTCACTTTATGGTCTGGAGCTTCTTTGCCAAAGATACTCAAGTAGTATTTGTTTTGTTTCCTTTGGTAAAGCCATGTCTATGTATATATCCTTTTAACACCTAAATTTTACACTTCTATTTTTACAATATAATACAAAATATAAATGAACAAGATTGAAGTTTTCATTCAAAGCTGATGTCGATTCTGTTAGTAGCTCTGCTACATTAGAAATTTTGTGATTGTAGTGATCATTTTGCAGATGTTTGATCCCTTGGTTACTTTGAGGTACTTGATCATAACCTATTCATAAAGTCACTTTCATTTACTGCAGATGGAAAGTTTCCAATTTATCCCAAAATCAAGGTTTGTTGAATTCGGGAGCCTTTCGTCACTTGAATCATATGCTACATTCGAAATCAAACATTGTATTGTGCAGATAAAAAAAAGCTTGAAATTTCTTACTTAGGAATCAATACGCCCAAGTCGATTAGAAGTTCAGGGATTACAGATATTGGACTATATGTAGTTTCTTTTTTCTTTTTCCCCTGAGAAAATTACAGATGAAATGAGGTTTACGCATTTCCAATATTTTCTAAATTTCCTTTCGCATCCCATTTAGAAAGCCTTCTCTTGAGTGAGAGTTTCTTTAGTTAGAGAGCCATCTAAGAAACGATATTCTGTTTTTGATACTCTAAAAAAGGACCCGATTACAAAACCAAATTATAAATCGGCTATATATTGTGTCAATATCATAACAAAATTTCTTGGTTTTCAAACCATAAGTTTAATATTTTATCAACAAAACCATGGCTTAATACACAATTTTATCCTAAGAATATTGGAAGTGCATGCATGCTTCTACTGCTGCACAAATTGGAAGTATTGGAAGTATTGAAAGGCCAGTTGATGAGCATGATGATTTGTGTTAACAAGTAGGGTAGGACACTAATTAACAATTACATGCCTAATATTTCCTAATTAAAGCATGTAAACAAGGGATTTCGAGCCTCAACATTTAGGTTCCGTGCATTTACACACATTTCGGTAAATTTAAGCCGCTCAACTAATCTAACGACTTAGCACAAGATGTCATCAAATTTTAATCAGATTTTTTCATTTTTATTTATTTCCAAAATTGATGTAAACACTAACCTTAATAGCATTAAGGTTAGTTTAACGCGAGTGTGTTTTTTGTTTTCTCTCGCAGAGTGTACTTTTTTTTTCTTCAACTTCTTTCTTCTTGGAAAGTATAGAAAAACAGTGGGAGAAAATGTTTGTCTCAGACTAGCCATATTTCCAGTTGAAACATTAAAATATGTCAAACACAAAACCAAACTTCTCAAATCAATTGAGAAAGAGAATGAACAACTCTTTTAAACAATGAATTCATCTCCATTACACACCTAAATGCAACTAAAATTCACGATAGAAACTCAAAATTCCTTCAATCTCTCATGTGGTTTACATCTCCATTACACATGCTTATGTCATCATTGCTCCTGCGTTAAAATTAACCTCAATGTGGTTGCAACACAACCAGCAGATGATTGAACTGCACAAAACTCCAACCAGGAAGAGAGCACGTTACCAGGAAAAAAGAAGTTGAAGAAGAAAAAACAAGAGTGGGAGGGAAGAGAAAAAAAGAAGTTGAAGAAGAAAAAACAAGAGTGGGAGGGAAGAGAGCACGACCAGGAAGAAACAAGTAAAAAAACAGAAAAGAAGGTACGCTACAAGAGAAGGTTAGGGTTTACTTCAGTTTTGCAAATATAAATATAATAAAATAAAATAACCTGATTTAAAAATTTAATGGCATGTCGTGTTAATTCGTTGGATTGGTTAAACGGCTTAGATCTACCAAAATGCGGATGAATGCACAAAGCCTAAATGCAAAGTTCGGGATTCATAAAGAAGCTAAAGATAAAAAAGACTAGCTTAGAAATAACACATTTCCTAAGATTAGTATGATCAAGCAATTAAACATATGAGCTAAAGTATCAACTTCCACTTACTGAGAAAACCATGACAATCATAAATATCGTTCGTAAGTCACCTATTCATTTCAAGTAACTAAGCCCTCTGCCATCTAACAACATTGTTTCTCATTTCTTCATAAAACAAAAATGGCACAGTAATCCAACACCACATCCCATCCCCGCAAAATCATTCTCTTATACACATTTAGTGAAAACAAATTATGCAAGAAAACCACTAACTCCTATCCAACCATCTTGCTCACTTGCTGTCAGTGAAATCTGCATCAATAACATCTCCATCAGGTCCCTTGCCGGACGATGATTCTGAAGGCCCACCAGCTTCAGCACCAGGTGGAGTTGGCCCTGCACCAGCACCAGCACCGGGAGCGCCAGGCTGGTTGTAAAGAGACTGGCCAAGCTGCATTACTTCCTGGTTAAGGGCAGCGATGGCATCTTTTATTGCTTGAGTTGAACCCCCTGCAACTGACTCCTTGAGCTCGCCAAGTTTTGCCTCAACCTTCTCTTTAACTTCAGCTGGAACCTTGTCCCCCAGCTCTTTCAGCTGCTTCTCAGTCTGGTAGACAACAGAATCAGCCTGGTTCTTTGTGTCAATGGCATCTCTCTTCTCCTTGTCCTCCTTTGCAAACCGCTCGGCTTCACTAACCATCCTTTCCACCTGTATGTTTTCAGACATTTCCATCAAAATAATTCAAAACTTAGACACACAGTAAAGGCATGCCTAGACTTCAGCTCCAAATATAATATCAGGAAGCTGGCAATTTTTTTACTTGCTAGTTAACAACATTGACATACCTCATCACTAGGCAAGGTGCTGGCACCAGTAATCGTGATGTCTTGCTTCTTCCCTGTGCCCTTATCCACAGCAGCGACCGAGAGAATACCATTGGCATCAATGTCAAATTTGACTTCAATTTGAGGAACCCCGCGTGGCGCAGGCGGGATACCATCCAAACGGAAGCTCCCAAGAGATTTGTTATCTCTAACAAATTCTCTTTCCCCTTGAAGTACATTAATCTCCACACTAGTCTGTCCATCTGCAGCTGTTGAGAACACCTCTGACTTAGAGGTAGGTAGAGTTGTGTTTCTTGGGATGATCTTTGTCATGACCCCACCAAGGGTCTCCAAACCCAATGACAGTGGAGTCACATCCAAGAGCACAATGTCACTGACATCACCAGCTAATACACCAGCCTAGAATCAGGAAAATAAAAGTATCACAGGTCAGATATGATAATAGTAACACAAACTGTCTCATGAATAAAAGAACCAATAACTTTAGAAAGCATTATATCAGTTAACAAAACAAAACAAAAGAAGCTTTGTCCCCTCACAATTCAGAAAAATGAAAGTCACATCACAATGGGCATAGCCTGTGGATGGAAATCAGAGACCCACCTGAACTGCAGCCCCTAAGGCAACAACTTCATCAGGATTAACTGTCACATTTGGTTCCTTTCCTGTCACCTTCCTTACAAGCTCCTGCACAGCTGGTATACGTGTTGAACCACCAACAAGTATCACCTCATCTATATCTTTCCAGGCGAGTTTTGCATCCCTCAAGGAGTTTTCAACCGGTGTTCGAAGCCTAAAAAATAAAATATAAATGAGAACTTTACTATAGAATCAAAAAGCACTCTGCAACCCTAAGCACCAAATAGGATATCTTGATATTAGCAACAAAAGGAGCCACAGCCAAATATGCAGATATCCAGTCTTTGCATGTTGAAACAACAGTTCACACCTGTCAAGCAGATCTGAGCACAACTCCTCAAACTTGGCCCTTGTAAGGGTTGTCTCAATGTGCTTGGGGCCATCAGCAGTCGCAGTAATGAAAGGCAGACTGGAACAAAACAATTATCACCAATAAAACACTGTTAGAAATGAAAACAGCCCAGAGAGCTGCAAAACGCTTCACAGACAAAGTAAAGGTTCTCAGATATTCGCAACGAACCTAATGTTAGCCTGAGTCAAAGTTGACAACTCCATCTTGGCTTTCTCAGCTGTCTCTGTCAGCCGCTGAAGAGCTTGTTTATCCTTCAACAGATCTATTCCTTCATTTCTTTTGAAGTCTGCAGCAAGCCAGTCAACAATCCTCTGTACAATAACATCATTATCAGAACCACCCTTATCACTATTTAGGCCTCAAAACTTCACGCAAAGGAGATAAATTTTTTTAATGTAAAAAGATTCAAGTGTACAGCCATAGCATTACAGAATTAATATAAAAAAAATCCGAACCTTATCGAAATCATCACCGCCCAAATGTGTATCTCCAGAAGTAGATAGCACTTCAAACACACCATCACCAACCTCCAGTACTGTAATGGAAGAAGAGAAATTTAGAAAAATTATCTATGCAATGAAATTTTTTATAAATAAATCTAATAACAACACCAAAACCAACAATGTATTTACAGAATTGGCTAGGGAACATATCCCAGTAACAAACACTATACCTGAGACATCAAAAGTACCACCTCCAAGGTCAAATACCAAGATAGTTTCATTGTTCTTCCTGTCAAACCCATATGCTAATGAGGCAGCAGTAGGCTCATTTATGATCCTAAGTACTTCCAAACCAGCAATACGACCGGCATCTTTTGTAGCAGTCCTTTGAGAATCATTGAAGTAAGCAGGCACAGTGACCACTGCTTTAGTGACTTTATCATTCAAAAACTTTGAAGCATCATCCACAAGCTTCCTCAAAACCTAAACCAGTCGTAAAAGGGATTAAAAATAAGACAATCAAAGTATCACGCTGGTTTTGAAAATAAATCAAATCCTGTTAACAGAATCATGCAAATAGCTTCAGAAGGTAAATGCCCAAATGTTTTAATGTTTCACAAATTCACGTTAAAAGGCAAGTACAAACGTCCTTAGAATTTAAATAGTTACCCCCATCATACCCAGTTATCTACCGCCCACTTATTTAGTCTGGGTGAGGGTGGGCAAATGAAAATAAGAAGATTTGCCACCCATAATTCCAAGCCAGAGGTTTCCATGTGAAAAACAATCAAGTTTACAACCCATTGTGCCAAGAACACGCAATTTCCCAGCATTGCACTGAAAGCATCACAATTTAGCAATCCATCCAGTCTCAGTTGTGCCTAGTTTTACTCACCAGCTCATTCAATGCAAGTTATACACTGTCCATGCATCACCATCCAACAAAATTACGAGTAAATTTCATGTTTTTCTTTCATTTTCCCAGCATACAAACAGACCCATATACAAATTCCACAAAACCCATCACCAAAAACCATTGACTACCAAGAAATGACTTCAAAATCTTATTTTCTATAAATCAAAACAGCATAAGACAACAGATTACTCCAAAAATTAACCCCATTTCTCTTACTTTTCCCAATACCTAAAGAGACCCAAATAAGTAAAATTTGAACAACCAATCACCAAAAACACAGAGGCAAACAAAACCCAAACACAAATACCCCACAAAATTATACCTGAGCTGAAATTTCTTCAGCGGCAAACTGTTTCCCAATAGCAGGGCAATCAAGCTTAACATTCCCATTTTCATCCCTAACAACTTTGTACGACACCTGCTTAGACTCCTCGTCCACCTCAGACATCTTCCTCCCAATGAACCTCTTCACCGAGAAGAAGGTGTTCTCCGGGTTCACAACGGCTTGTCGTTTGGCAATCTGCCCCACAAGCCTATCCCCGTTCTTCGTATACGCCACCACGGACGGCGTCGTCCTCTGACCCTCAGCGTTGGTCACTATGGTGGGCTTCCCACCCTCCATAGCCCCAACAGCTGAGTTAGTCGTCCCCAAATCGATACCCACAACTTTCTCGTTGACTATGCGGAGCGGCCCCACCCTTCGAACGCCACTGGATCTCAGGCTCATAAAACCCTTCAACGGCGTCGTTTGGCCGAGCCTCTGGCCCAAAAACACCGTCCTCGGGGTTGTGAAATTGGGCCTCTTGAATGAAGAGCCAGGCGCAGTGCCGAGGACGTTGATTTGAGCAGTGGAGGAAGCCATTGCTGAAAGGTTTTTGAGGTGAATTAGGGTTTTTACAATCTGTATAGAAACCCTAAAACTACCCTAGAAATTGGGAGGAGGCGAAGATAGAGGGCAGAGAGATAGAGAGAGAGAGAGAGTTGGGTGGGCGCTTAGCTTTGAGACTGGTAGAGCGGCGAAATGTTAAGTGTGAGGGGATAAGAGGGGAAGAGAAGAGACGAAAAGAAAACGGTAGAACTTTCTTGTTATCGCCTTTTTTAATCTGTCCGTTTGCTTTTATTGGGCCTTAGCTTTCACTCTTTGGGCCCATTTCTTTTGTTATTGGGCCTGTCTGGCACATTCAATAAATGAGGGTTAGGTGGTGCCACGTGGGAGGTTGGTCTAAGGGCTCAGAGAGCTTTTGCTTTTTTACAAACTTTTGTGATTCTATTTGATTCCGTCAATTTACTTTTAAGCTACTAACTGACATTTTTTCAGGATGTGCTAACGGGTCGGCCACGCGGCTTAGCGAGGGCCTTTGATTTTAAGAAAACCCTTGACTCCAATTTGCGCCGGCCTAAAGTAATTTTTTCATAAATTAAAGAGAGTTGTCCCTAAAGTTCTGAAAAAATAAAATAAAAGAGTTGAGCAATACTATATATCATACATAAGAGCAAGTCCACCGCAAGGACTTTTGCCTTGACAAGATAGGGCCTAGGCCCCCCGAACGGCTTCAGCGCGCAAGGCCAAGTCTGGGCAAGGCGTGGGACCCATCAACCTAGGCAAGTTTAGCCCGTGCTGCTGCCTGCTAACGTCAACAACCAATTTAAATAACAAAAAAATTGAAAAAAAAAATTCAGAATTTTTTTTCATAATAAATACCTAGCCATATTCTTTACTTCCCACACCAAAATTCTATATAAATTCATCTTCTCATATCTCAAGTGAATAGTAATTGACCTTGCCCTAGCCCATAGGGGTGGAAGTGCTCTAAAGGGATTTCTAACTCAAGTAGTTAACAGTATTTACTCATGTATCCGTCTTCTTCCCTTGATATCATTTGGTTAGGTTTGATTATATTATTTTTTTAATATATGATCCGAACTGAAAATATTGAATAAAGAACCGGGTAGCATTTAGATAACCCGAGAAAACTCGTACCGAACTGATATTTAAAATTAATTTATTACACATGACAAAATATTAGTGGATCGCATAACACTACAAAATATTAATGGATTGTTGCATTATTTGTTGTTTAATTGTTATTTTTATGTTGGTTTGTAACTTTAAAACTAATTCATTTGATTTTTTAATTAGATGAATTGGACTATTGGTTTTTATCATTTCTTACTTGGATATGAAGCTAAATCTTGGGCTCGAACGTAGGCTATTTAAAGATCGAACACAAATCCTACTACATGGAATTTATTGTGAAATTTTTGCAGGTTCATAGCCTCATAAATGCGATTCCAATGGTGGTCTAGGGCTGGGGCAAGGGGGGCCCAAGAAGAAAAAGGCGTTCCAACGGGCCTTTTTTGCCCTCGATGGGTGTGGGTCCCACGAAACCGAGCTGGCCGGCGCCAATGGTAGAATAAAATTAAACTTCCGTGCGCAGACGTCAGCCCTTCCTTTCCCCCAACGACTAGCAGACACATGGCGGCCTCTGGGCTCCGATCGGTTTTTCTCCTCCAATCCAATGGCTGCCAAAAAAATTCGAAATTTTTGGTCACTAAGGAAAGAAGCCACCAAAAGACACAAAGCCTAAAAGAATTAAAGGTATAGCCGCGCGGCTATACTTGTTTTGACATGTGGGAGCCTAGGCGCTAGACGGGTCTCTTTTTCTCTATAAATACTATAGCCGCGCAGCTCTACTATGGAGTTTTTTTATAAAAAAAAATAGTATAGCCGCCCGGCTATACCTGTTTTGACACGTGGTCGCCCAGGCGCTAGGCGGGTCCTTTTTTTTTTCTTTCTATAAATCGCAACGCCGAGCAGCTATACTCTCGGATTTTTTCCAAAATAGTATAGCTGTGCGGCGTTACTATGGTATTTGTTTATTAAAAAAATAGTATAGCCACTTGGCTAGGCGGGTCCCCTTTTTTTCTATAAATATTCTATTTGTTGTTTAATTAAATTATTAGAATAATATTGATTGATGTTCCTCAAACAAGTTTCACTCTAGAGAATGAGCTAGATCAAAAGCAAATATACCCACAAAAAACGAACAAGAAAAAATTGAACTCTCAAATTGATTTACTCTGAAATTTCTCTCTCTTCAATATCTGCACTGGATATGTTGAAACTAACTAATTAATATTAATAAAGTATAAACTAACGCAACTAGGAGGGTACTTTTGTTATTATTATTTTTTAAATAAAAGGTATATAATATATTTAAAATACATACGTACGTGTACAATACGAGTATTAAAAGTGAAAATGCTAAATTCTTTATGTGGGTAATAACTCTGAAAAAGTAAAAACTCAAAAGGGGATAATAAAGACTTGGGTAATGGCCTAATACTAATGGATAATGCTCTAAACTATCAATAAACAAAAATCGTGGAAAAACAAGAGGACCTAGCATGAGAGCCATGTTGTTTCTTCAATCATAATTACACAATAGCAATTACTTTTGTCCTAGCAAAGAGAATTAACCATGTTTGGTCGTCAAGAAACACTTGCTCCTAGAAGAAGAAGAATGACAATAGGGCAGAGACTAAGAAGCATCCATGCCCTCATCTTGTTATCCTTCCTTGGGATGACCTTTGTAGCAATGTTGTGTTTAATTTTCGGATTAGTTCATTCTATGATTTTTACCTAATGGATGGTGAGCAAAAGTATGTCTAGGTCCTCTACCTTTTTGTATTGTTACTCAATAGAGAGTTTATTTGGTATTCGATAATAAAGTCCCATGTTGAAAATTCAGGGCTTAGGGTTTAGATATCTCCTCTCTTTGATTTTGGAGGCTGGTATTTCTTCCTTGTGGTTGGTTCGGCTTTTGCATCAGCCGGTGTAATTTTACTTTCAATTTTTAGTTTTGGTTAGTTTTAATTGTTGCTTTATAGGTCCTGATTTGGTTATATTCTCCAAATTTTGTTATCACTCTGTTGTTATGCCAATGTAAAAACTTTATTAGAATATGAAATTACTTGGTTTCAAATACACAATTTTGTTCTTGCCGGCTGCTAGTTTCGCACAGTGAAATGCAGGTTTAAAAACAGTTCCGCAATCGGTATTCTGATCATTCCAAACGTTAGGGTTGAGTTTTTTAAAGTCAGAAAATACGTTTGGTAGTGAAATACTGATGTTGAATTTTAAAAAAAATTGAAAGAAACTGTTTGGTTTGAAGGAAAAAGAAAACCTATTCAGCAGCTCCAAATGCTATACGAACAAAACAAATACAACAAAAAGACAGCGGAAGACAATCGTTCTGAGTTCTCTGAGGCTCCAAAAAATACAACAACTGTTTCTCAATTCAATAACTTCATAGTTTGAAAACTTTGAAAACCAAATCGCCTTCGATGTTTTCAGAAAGTACAAAAGAAAATTGAAGAGGATATAAAATTATATTTGTAAAGTATCAAACTTAATGAATATATAAATCAAAGATATTCAAACAAAAATACGCCTGACATTGTCATGGAACAAAATTGACAAACTAAACTAATAATAATTCCAGTTACGAATGACAAAAATAGTCTACCAGACAAAACCCACACATCATAACATTCTCTCTTGCTACACCAATTTTCCTCCTCATCCCCAACTCAACGAAACAAAAGACATTGGTAAACCAAAAAAAAGCAAAATAGACTATGAAAACGTCTTTAGAATTTTAAAGAAATAAATTACTGGGATACTCCAAGCCACTTTGTGAAGTTGTCAAACTCTGTGTAGTCGCTGTCTGAGATCATCGTTTGGTACCATGCCTTACCAGCTGCCTTGATGGTTGAAGCTTCCTCCTGGATAAAGAGAAATAGACAACAAAGAAATACATTATTACACAAGCCCCGATCACATAAAACAGTCTAAAAGATTAAGAACAGTAGTAATGAATTCAACTGATTTCACTTGTTTATTAGAGTGGATAAGGGTGGTATCAATGGCCAGCTGATACGAGGCTTCCTCTATTCCCAAAGGATGGTTCTTATAGCCAAATCCAGGGAGAAGCTTGGGACTCACTAGCATTTTCTTATGGTTATTTGACTTCAAGCATTGCTCATCAAGATCCTGGACACTTTTGTACAACTGACCAATGCATCCTTTCATAGAGTTATCCTGCATCTGTTTCACAATAAACCCGAGTGGAAGAGTCAAGAAACTGAAGAGTAAATTAACAAACTCCTCCCCTGCTTCTGCATAACAAACCATCTTCCTAGATTTGCTAACTATGAGCTTAATAGAAATCTTTTCTTCTTACTCATTCGTGGCGTCTCCTAACATTCGAGATTCAACATCTATTTCTTGATCAACATTTTCATTGCTCAATTCTAGGAGGGGTTCATGCTTCAGCAGAGTTTCAGTCAAAGGCATCTTTGATACTAATGAGCACACAAGCAACTTCAAAACCTGAAGAAAGTGAAAAGATCATCAGAAACTAGCATTTCATTTCTTACTATAAAATTAACTTTGGTGGTATAACAGATCATTTACCTCATCAACTCCTACATTGACTGTCAACTCCTCAATACTATTCCATCCCGTGAATCCGAGGTTCTTAACTAAAGAAAAGCTTGTAGAAGTAAATGGGGGCATCACTTGTAAATCATCACTAATTATAAATCTGGCTGGACCTTTTACAAAGACCTCACCATCTTCAGCACCAGACACTGGAAGGGTGGTCTCCGTGTCCATTAGACGCTTGCAACGATGACAACGAACCGTTTGGTAATAACTAAAAACAAGACTGTTCCGAAAATTTCTGCAGTGTGGATTAGAACACGTAAAGTACCGCGTGGGTACCGCAATCATCAAATTTCAGTTTGATGTTGTCCAAGAGATATTCTGTCCTATTGCGGAGACCTAACAGCATGGCTCTACATTCTTCAGTTCGGAAAAGCTGTGAGTCAAAACTCTCCACACTTCCATATATGTTGTCCATGCAACCAATTCCCAAGGGAGTTAGGCGGCGCCTAGGCGGGTCTAGGCGGGTGGCGGCCCTGGGCGGGTCTAGGCGGGTCTTGGCTGACGAAGGGCGGTTGAAGCGCGCTAGAGCCGCCTCTTGTTAGGAAGAAAGACGAAGAGAGAGAGAGAGACAGAGACAGAGAGATGAAATCGAAACAGAGAGAGGAAGGAGAAGGCGACGCTGGGAAGAAGAAGATATTTGACCTAATTTTTAATATAACTAACGTGTTGGGTTTTGTAATGGCCTTAAACATTGTATTAAAATGGGCCTATTTTTACTTTTTTTTGCAGTTTTTTTAAAATATCAAGGTTACTAAAAATACAAAAATAAAAATCATATAATATCAAGGTTGGAAAATATTAAAGTTTTATATATCTTATTATTTTGCATGATTTTGGTATAATTTATAATTTATAATACAAAATAATTATTAAAAAAAAAAAAACGGGTGCTTAGGCCCCGATTACACCTCTAGCCTCCTGCCCCATGCCTGCCACCCACCTATTGCCTATGGATTTTTCGAACATATATTAAAGAAAGGCAAGCATATATATGAAAATGGTGTACCATAAAATACAAATGGGACATATAAAAATATTTTATTTTTATGAAATATTTTCATATTTCTTATGTGTATTGGATGGTACACCACAGAGTAGGGGCGGAGCTATAACAAGGCCTGTCATGGCATGGGTCCCCATTCAATTTTCAATCTATTGTAATATATTATAAAATATATGATATAGATATACAAATATTGCAATTAGATTTGTGTTGATCCACTCAGTTGAAAATGAAAAACCTATGTGGAAGTGACTTTGAAATTTTGACCCCTCCATGCTATGAATCCTAGCTCCACCACTGCCAGACAATTGGTGTACCTGAACATAAAAATATTTCTCCTCCCCCTCCCCCTTTCTAAATATGATAAAAATAAATAAATAATAAATAACTACGAAGAAATCTATGGCCCCACTATGACATGAAGATTCTCATTGCTGGAATTAAATATAGAACTATGACCCTTTTTTTTTATTCGATCGATATTCTATTCTAATGGGAGGGGGCACCCACAATGGGATTCAAATTGATGCCATGGAGTTTGTTGAATTATGACTTCTTTTTTTTTTATTATTCCATTGATATTCTATTCAAAGGGGAGGGGGAGAGGGAACTCTATTCTAAGGGGAGGGCGCACCTACAATGGGATTCGAATTGATGTCATGGGGATTGCAAACATAGACCTCAACCACTGAGGTAAACACCCACTGGCAAATATAGAATTATGACTTTAAATTTCACATAATGAGGTGTCAATACAATCTCCAAAGGACAATTTTTTTTTTCTGAAAAAAATCCAAAGGAGACTTTTTTTTTTTTTTTTGAGTTACAACGATATGCTAATTCTATGGGGGAGGAGGATGTGGTGATGCTCGAACCCCACTCGAACCCAAGACCTCCTGGGGGGTAAGGGTAGTTCCCAACCAACTGGGCTAACACCTTACAGGCCTAGAGCCCTTGGCTTCTACTGTTAAAAAGATCTTGGTCTGTGGTGTGCTGTGTATGGTATTTGGAAAGAGATTTCATCCCCATACATTTCATCCTTAAAGAACTCATAGTTTTTTACAACTTCACTCCTTTCCTTTTTTTTCTGTAGAAGAAAAACAAAGCCTGCATTATTATTACATACAGCAGGTCATTCAAGAAACAAACGTTCACTAAATATTCTGCATAAAGAAATCTCTACTAGCAATTGAACCCATGACTATGAGTCTGCTACAAGTATTAGTATGCAAGCATTAGCATTATCCATAAGGAAGTGCAAACACAGTGTCATCCATACTGGAGTTCCAGTTTGTATAAAGGAGAAGCATCATCATCATTTAATGGATAAGCAAGCTCTCTTTATAGACTTCTCTTGATTCAGCTGGCTAATGAAGACATCGGTTAGAGCAGAGTCGCTAAGAAAAGTAGCCACCAAAAGATGCAACGCCTACGACAAGTAACAACACGAGAATCATCAACAATTAAAAAGGGAGAGGGTTTCAGTGAAAAGGGCAACATGAAAATTGTAAACAATTAATTCACCTCCTTCTTGCCAACCTCAACAGTTTCCTCCTTTATGTCAGTGAAAGGTACCTTCAATTCATTTATAATCGAAAAGCAAAAGAAAGGAGATGCAGGCCATATGATCAGCTTGTTAGTTACCATGAACGCCGTTGATTCTTTCAAATACCCTTGAGTACTTTTATCATGCTTCAATTTGAGTGGAAGTGTCAGGGCGTTAGAAGCTACGGGTTTTTATCAGTAGCCAATATATAATGCCAACATCCATCCACCGGCCAATGTGCATAATAATATGAGGCCACAGGGCCATCCTCAATTCCAAAAAGACGGTTCTAGTAGCAAAAACCAGGATAAATCTTAGGACTCAGTAGAATTTCCCTGTGGTAATTTGACTTCAAGTGCTGCTCATCAAGATCTTTGACACATTTGTGCAACTCATCAATGCACCCTTTGAAAGAGGCATCCCACATATGCTTTAATATGAAACCAAGTGGAACAGCTAAAAAACTGAAGAGCAAATTAACAAAATCCTGCCCTGCTTCTGCATCACAAACAATATTCTTCGATACGCTAATTGTAAGCTTAACAACAATCTTTTCTTCTTCCTCCGCATCCATCATGTCTCCAAGCAGTAGAGATTCAATACGTGTCAATATTAGTTTATCCAGATTTAAAAGGCTCAAATTCGGATTTGGTACAGGATTATGCTTCAGTATAGTTTCAGACAGAGGTTTCTTTGATACTAATGAGCGCATAAGCAAGTTGAAAACCTAGAAAAAAGACCATGAGGTCAGAAACCACAAACACTACAGTTGTATGAAAAGAAAAATAAAACAATTGGCAAACAGCATTCATTTACCTCATGAGCTCCTATTTTCAAATTCTGTTGTTCAGTTGTGCTATTCTCATTCATGGCTCCAAGCTTTGTAAATACAGGATTGCTTGCCACCGATAACGGGGACATCACACATAAATCATCAGTAATTATGAACCTAGCTGATTCTTTTACAAAGATGCCCCCACCTTGCTCAGCAGAGGATGAAACTGAAAGTGACGACTTCAAATTCATGCATCTTCCACATTTACAAAGAACACCTTTGTAATGACTTATTGACTTCATTTCGAAGTTGCATTGCCAACTATCACACACAAAGTACCTCGTCGGCCCATCGTTGTCAATTTTCAGTTTGAGGTTTTTGCAATGAGATTCAGCCCCATTGTGGGGACATAGCAACATCTCTTTACATGCTTCAGTCTGGAAATGCCGAACATCGATATTCACAGCACTGGCATACAAATTGCTCGTGCAACCTATTTCCAGCGGTACTGAATGTTTACGGGCTCGGCTAACAATTGTTCCCATTGGTATTGTCAAGAAACTCAAGAGAACATCAATAAAATCGTTATCAGACTCTACGAAGATAATTGTGTTGCTTCCATTGTCCACCAAGGCATTCAAGCTTGTAACATTCTTCACAGTTTTACCAGCCATTGATACCGTAAGAAAGTACAAATTTGGCTTTTTTATCCTGTCCGTGTACAAACTCAGTTGTTTCCCTACTTAAACATGAAAGGACTTCAACAAATCAACTACGGCAAAAGAGAGAAAATTTTACAGCATTAATAGCTTGTAAAACAGGGCAGAGCTTGAGCAGATAACAATTACATGAAAAAGGCGACCAATATTTTTATGAAGAGGAATATTTGGGGAAAAATTCATCAAATATAATCACTCTTTCTCAATAAATTTGCAGATCGGTTTCTTTTGTGAAGTGAAATTATTGTCATGCTTTTACATTCTTTTCTTGATCTAATCCATCTTCTCTAATTAAAGTGAAATTAATTTTTGTACGCATGGTGCATGGTTTCATCACATTAACTAGTAGGAAAAAAAAAAGGCAGCATTAACGTATTGATCTACAGGTTCTGCTGTGCAGCAGTGGCGGTCCTACGCCAATGGCAGAGTAGGCGGCCGCCTTCTCCAGTTTTTCCCAAACCCATATACAATCATGTGGAGCCCACTTCAGAAGTACACTGCCGCCTACTCTATTATTAAGATATATGATTTATACCCCACTTCAAAAGTACAATCATGTGGCTCATAGACTAAACAAGTGGGAAAGAAAAAATAAAGAGAAGACAAACATACCCCCAAGGTTTATACCTATTATTATTATGTATGACCTTTTGACATAAATTGTTAAAAATTTATCCTTTTTTTCTCTTTTCTTGGCACAGACATGTATCACACTTTTTTACTGCTTCTAAGTTTTTCTCTCAAACTCCATATCAAATTTAATTAGTTTAATTTATTTAATTACTTTTTGTTAATCTTCTCCTGTTTTCTCTCTACTTATGGTTTTTTTAAGTTTGTGAAATTTTGATTTCTTCTTTCTATTGATTTTATTGGGCTTTTAGAGATATTTGCTAAATCGATATTCAACTCTAAGTATGTACTTGTCTATTTCTTATAATTTTTCTTGCTTAGTATGTAATTGTATGTCCCTTTGTTGCAATTGTGAACTTGTGAACTTGTGTTGGTGAATTTTAATTTTATTGGGTTTTTGTATGTCTTGTGAGAATTTGAATTTTTATTGTTTATATGTTGTGAGAAGCCCCCACACATATGAAAACTTTGTTTCGCCAATGTGTATAGAGATGCGTATTTGAGGGTAAGGCTTAGTGTGTCACTCATGCCTAATTCGGTGTGTATTTTTATGTGTATTAATGAAATTCACTAGTACCGTCAAGTTTTTAACATAAGCTTTGCCCACTTGACTGTTGAATCCTGGATCAGCCACTGCGTTGCAGGAAATGAAAAGTCATCCCCCATGTTCAATTTTAAAGGTGGCTCTGGTTTTTTTTTTCTTTATACAAAAGTGGTTGGCGAAAGACCGTATGCATCATTCAAACCGGCCAAACCAAACCACATTTGTTTTGGACAAAAAACCAAACCACTTAGCAGTTTTGTTTGGTTTTTACACTAAAAAATTGTAATCTAAAATAGGTTTGAAAAATCAGCCTAAGCGGCACCTAGGCACTAGGTGGAGGACACCGCCCCAATTTCACCCTAATCATTAGGGGTAGGCGCCAGGGAGTTAGGCGGCGCCTGGGCATCCACCTAGGCGACCTAGGCGGGTCTAGGAGGGTCTAGGTGGGGGTTTAGCCGTTGATGCTCGGACGAAGGGCGGTTGAAGCGGGCAAGCGCCACTGCTTGTTAGGAAGAAAGACAGAGAGAGACAAAGATTGAGACAGAGAGATGAAATCGAAACAGAGAGAGGGAGGACAAGGCGACGCTGGGAAGAAGAAGATATCTGACTTAATTTTTAATATAACTAACGGGTTGGGTTTTGTAAAATGGCCTTAAACATTGTATTAAAATGGGCCTATTTTTACTTTTTTTTTGCAGTTTTTTTAAAATATCAAGATTACTGAAAATACAAAAATAAAAGTCAGATAATATTAAGGTTAGAAAATATTAAAGTTTTCTTTTATATATCTTCTTATTTTGCATGATTTTGGTATAAATTTATAATTTATAATACAAAATAATAATTTTAAAAAATTGTGCCTATGCCCCGATTACTCCTCTAGGCTCTAGGCTCTTGGCTTTAGGCCCATGCCTCTGCAACCCACCTACCACCTACGGATTTTTTGAACATATATTAAAAAAAGACAAGCATATATATGAAAATGGTCCTTTTCCAAATAAAGCCCACACCCTTAAGACACCTGAACGCAGAATTGAATGCCTAATCGTGATTCCTAGTTGGGATGAGTTATGAGAAAGATGGAACTTTATGAAAGGAAAAAAAAAGAATATGATGTCTAAAAACAGTAATGGCACAAAGAGTAAACCATTAAACCCCATATCAATATTTTTGCATATAATCAGTCAAAACAACTCAACATCATAAGTACATTTACAAAAAAAAAAAAAAAAAAAAAAAAAAAACATGGAATTTGAAGTTCAAACCTTTTCGGGTAAAACTGCCGAAGTAACGGATGAAGCTAATGAAAACACAAAGACTTAAACAAAGGGCCTACAGAAAGTAATATAAGTAGGAAATGATCATGAGTCTGGAGAGATATTATAGCGAGGAGGGGGTGCACATTATGACCCTCCATCCTTTGCTTTTGAAAAGGGAAGCATTCATTACTTGACTAGGAAGAAACCTCCAGCAAATAGCCCACATAAGATGCATCGGGTCAATCATGAAGCAAAATTCCATTAAAATATCATAATAAAGAAACATCCACCTCCACTAGCACTTGAACCGGTGAGTAATATCCGTAGCACTGAGATTTAGAAACACATAATAAACCATATACTGGAGTTCCAGTTTGTAGAAACAAGAAAAGCATCTTCATCTCTATACAGAGTTTATTGTTCTTGCACTGGTTGCCTAATGAAGACATCGGATAGAGCAAAGCCGCTAAAGAAAGAAGCCACCAAAAGACACAAAGGCTGAAACAATTAAAGGTGTAGCCGCGCGGCCATACATGTTTTGACATGTGGGAGGCTAGGCGCTAGACGGGTGTCTTTTCTTCTATAAATAATATAGCTGCGCAGCTTTACTATGGAGTTCTTTTTTAAAATAGTATAGCTGCTCGGCTATACATGTTTTGACACGTAGTCGCCCAGGTGCTAGTCGTGTCCTTTTGTTTCCTATAAATTGTAACGCTGAGCAGCCATACACTCAGATTTTTTTCAAAATAGTATAGCCGCTCGACCTTCCTACGATATTTTTTTTATTACAAAAATAGTATAGCCACTTGGCTAGGCAGGTCCCCTTTTTTCTATAAATATTCTATTTGTTGTTTAATTTAATTGTTTAATTAAATTATTAGAATAATATTGATTGATGTTCCTCAAACAAGTTGCACTCTAGAGAATGAGCTAAATCAAAAGCAAACATACCCACAAAAAAAGAAGAAAAAAAAATTGAACTCTCAAATTGATTTACTCTAAAATTTCTCTCTCTTCAATATCTGCATTGGTTATGTTGAAACTAGCCAATTAATATTAATAAAGTATAAACTAACGCAACTAGGAGGGTACTTTTGTTATTATTTTTTAAATAAAGGATATATAATACATTTAAAATACAGACGTATGTGTACAATACGAGTATTAAAAGTGAAAATGCTAATTCTTTATATGGGTACTAACTCTGAAAAAGTGAAAACTGAAAAGGGGACAATAAAGACTCGGGTAATGGCCTAATGGTAATGGATAATGCTATAAACTATCAATAGACAAAAATCAGGGAAAAACAATTTTAAAAAAAAGATCACAGCATTTGTGTAAAGCGTATAGCCGCTGGGCTATACTATTTATAAAAATTAAAAATTTAAAAAAAAAAAAAAAAAGAAGAAAAAAAGAGCACCTGTTAGGTGCTCGTGTCAAAAACAGTATAGCCGGGCGGCTGTACAGGTGTATAGCCTAGAGGCTATACTATTTATAAATATAAAATAATATAAAATAAAATAATATAAAAATAGGACCTGCCTAGTGGGTAGCGGCGACGTGTCAAAAACAGTATAGCCGGCGATGGGTATAGAAAATAAATGTAAATTACAATAGGAAATAAATCTCAATTACAACTGGACTAGATAAATGGGTAAATAACCAAAATGCTAACTAAGTAAGGACTCGCCAACAAAATCCCTAATTTGGTTTGGAGTAAAATCCTAAATCTTTTTGTAAAAGGATTCTAATGATTGTATATAAATAACATGAGAGCCATGTTGTTTCTTCAATCATAATTACGCAATAGCAATTACTTTTGTCCTAGCAAAGAGAATTAACCATGTTTGGTCGTCGAGAAACACTTGCTCCTAGAAAAAGAAGAATGACAATAGGGCAGACACTAAGAAGCATCCATGCCCTCATCATGTTATCCTTCCTTGGGATGACCTTTGTAGCAATGTTGTGTTTAATTTTCGGATATTAGTTCATTCTATGATTTTTACCTAATGGATGGTGAGCAAAAGTATGTCTAGATCCTCTACCTTTTCGCATCGTTACTTAGTAGAGTTTATTTGATCTTCGAGAATATCTCATGTCGAAAATTCAGGGTTTAGGGTTTAGATATCTCCTCTCTTTGATTTAGGAGGCTAGTATTTCTTCCTTGTGGTTGGTTCGGCTTTTGCATTGGCGGGTGTAATTTTACTTTCAATTTTTAGTTTTGGTTAGTTTTAATTGTTGCTTTATAGGTCCTGATTTGGTTATATTCTCCAAATTTTGTTATCACTCTGCTGTTATGCCAATGTAAAAACTTTATTAGAATATGAAATTACTTGGTTTTCAAATACACAATTTTGTTCTTGGGAGTTTTTAGCCTCAGAAACTAGAACTGCCGGCTGCTAGTTTCGCACAGTGAAATGCAGGTTTAAAAACAGTTCCGCAATCGGTATTCTGATCATTCCAAACGTTAGGGTTGAGTTTTTTAAAGTCAGAAAATACGTTTGGTAGTGAAATACTGATCTTGAATTTTAAAAAAAATTGAAAGAAACTGTTTGGTTTGAAGGAAAAAGAAAACCTATTCAGCAACTCCAAATGCTAAACAAATACAACAAAAAGACAGAGGAAGACAATCTTTCTGAGTTCTCTGAGGCTCCAAAAAATACCACAACTGTTTCTCAATTCAATAACTTCATGGTTCAAAAACTTGGAAAACCAAATCGCCTTCGACGTTTTCAGAAAGTGCAAAAGAAAATTGAAAAGCATAAAATTATATTTGTAAAGTATCAAACTTAATGAATATGTAGTTAAATTTTATTTTGAAGCTGGGTACCATATATATAAATCAAAGATATTCAAACACAAATACGCCTGACATTGTCATGGAACAAAATTGACAGACTAAACTAATATAATTCCAGTTACGAATGACAAAAATAGTCTACCAGACAAAACCCAGCAGGAAAAACACATCATAATATTCTCTCTTGCTACACCAATTTTCCTCCTCATCCCCAACTCAAGGAAACAAAAGACATTGGTAAACCAAAAAAAGCAAAATGGACTATGAAAACGTCTTTAGAATTTTAAAGAAATAAATTACTGGGATACTCCAAGCCACTTTGTGAAGTTGTCAAACTCTGTGTAGTCGCTGTCTGAGATCATCGTTTGGTACCATGCCTTACCAGCTGCCTTGATGGTTGAAGCTTCCTCCTGGATAAAGAGAAATAGACAACAAAGAAATACATTATTACACAAGCCCCGATCACATAAAACAGTGCAAAAGATTAATGAAATTCCTCCACATAAAAAACAATGACCGTGAGTGGATATCTGGCTCGATAACATGAAGGAAGCATTCTATTAAGAATCAGGACTGATTTATGAATATGTCAATCACACTCCAAAACAGACTCCACATCGATACAATCAATCATGAAAATTATCTGCCTTATGATCAAAAGCAATTGAACATAAAATTAAATATATAGAGCAGCATGCATTCCCTAACCTTAGTATTAAGATGCACTTAGAGAGACTAACATGTGCATTCAAACAATTAAGCATACAACAATAAAGCTTTGATTCATAACACTAGTAGAAATACAACATCAATTAAAAATGAAAACCCCAAATTTTCTACAACAAAAACATATTCCTAATCGAACAATCTTAACCACCATGTAAATAATCAACAGAATCAATTGACCACAAACAGAAACGTATAATCTCAGAAGTTGGGGTGATTTGATTACCTTAGAAATGGGCTTCCTCTTCTTGTCAAGCTTCTCCTTCTTAGCCTTGACCCTCTCCGCCTCGGCCAACAAAGACATTCTCCTAGCTGTCTTTGCATAAGGATTCAACTTAAGCAGGGTATTCAGATTCTTCAGAGGATTCTTCTTCAATGGAGCCCTCTTCACTTCCTTCTTGATCGGCCTAACAACACTCTGAACCTCATCGGAGTTAATAATCCTCGCCAAATCAGCATTCACCATCTTCGACCTCGGCAACACGTACCCATTCTTCTTCTCAGAAACCTTATCAAATGAGCCATAGATCGAATCCAATTTCTCGAAAGCCGACTTGGTCCAGACGACAAACCGACCCAAATGCCCACCGGGAGCAAGCTTCAACAGGTTAAGCCTCTCCACATTGATGATATCAATACCAGGAATGTTCCTAAACGCCTTCACGAGCTTGGCCCCCTCAGTCCCGTACACAATCAACGGCCCCTTTCGGTTAATATAGCGCCTGTTCCTCATCTTACCCTTTCCAGGTCGGATCGAGTGGCTGTCCTTCGCCTTCTCAGCATCGGAGTAAGCCCCGATCTGCTTCAAAACCTTCAAAGCCGCCGAGGTCTTCTCAACACCTTCAATGGAGTCGCTAACAACCAGGGGCAATTCAGGAACAGTCTCAATCTTGTGCCCGCGGGCCAAAACAAGAGACGGCACCGCCGAGGCGGCGATCGCTGAAACGACGGCGTACCGCTTCTGGTTGACGTTGATCTTCCGGTGCCAGCGGCGCCAGATCTTGGTGGGCGCGAACATGCGGCCACCTCGGCACATGTTGCCGAAAGCTCCCTGGCCGGCCCGGTGGGTCCCGCCGCCGGGGACACGAGGGATACGGGAGACGGCTCGGCCGGTACCCCAGGACTCGGCTGAGGTCTGGTGGCCGGCCTTCTTGGAGACGGCGTAGGGCTGGCGGGAGTTCTTCGAAATATTGGAGTGGACGAAGGTGACGATGTCGGGCCGGATCGAGGCCTTCATGACGTCGGGTAGGGCAACGGTTTGGGTCTGGTCTGTGGCCATGTCGCCTTCCAAGGACTGGACTGTGACCAGGGGACGCGCAGCTGCGGCGGCGGCGGCCATTTGGTCTCTCAGAAAATGAAGGGAAGGGGAGGTGGGATATACGAACTTTGGACTGAAGGGCAGCTAGGGTTTTGTGTTGTTTTTTATAGTGTAAACGTGGAAGGTAGGGTTTGATTGGGTTTTTTTTTTGGGGGTTGTGTTAAATGGGCCAGTTCTGATCGCTTTCTCTTCCAGCTATTTGGGCTTAAGTGAAGGTTTTGTTTGAACTTTAGCAGACAGTACGAACCCAAAACCCGCAAAAGATTTACCAAAAATCCCCGGTTGGAGATGGCCAGTGGTATCGTTGTCTCCATCCCCGAACCCGGCCCAATTAGTGATATATATAATTTTTTTAATTAATGAATATAGAATATAGAATATATATTTCAATAAACCAATAGGAAACAATTCATGATTTTCTTGGTTGACCATGAAACATATGTAAATTATTTTTTTATGTGTTCTCCCTTCGTTATTAGAACCTCCTTCCATTCCATATTGTCTGATAAAGCTACGGTGCTGGTACGAATTCTTCTTCCGGTTGGAAAATTATACCTCTTCTATAATGCTACTAGTTTTTTTGTTTTTTTGTTTTTTTTATCTTTTATTTTTGAAGGTCTTTAATGTGTTTTGTTGTTGTTAAGTTTAGCAGTAAAATAAGTATTTTGAGACAAAATATTTAGTTTTGATTGTGGAATATATGATTTCTATTAGTTTGTCAAATTGTTTAGATGATTTTAAGTAGTTAAGTTGAATTTTATGATTTAATTGAATATAATTGAGTTTATTTTTTGGTCAAAATTGAGTGTAATATATTTTTAATAAATAAAAACCGGGGATTCGGGGCGGGTTTGGGAGACAACCCCCCAACGGGTACAGGGACAGGGATGGTATTGCCATACCCGTCCCCGAACCAACCCGTTGCCATCCCTAGCCTATGCACCAATCCCCTAGTGCCGAATGTGCTTGATTGATTATGATACAAACACTAATAATAAGAGCCACCATTTTTGCCAAATTGTAGCCTCTTCTCTCATTGAGTAGAGAACTCACAAATTTTAACCGAGAAACTCACAAAAACGAACAATAGAGAGAACTCATAACATCAAACTCAAAATCAGGTCAAGATCTAAATAAAAGGAGATAATCTAACCCAAAAAAAATATATAACATTCAACATCTAACCCACAAAATCTGAAACCACAATATCAATCAGAAGCCAAATAAGTCTTCCTGGATATGAGAGAGAGAGAGAGAGAGAGAGAGAGAGAGAGAGAGAGAGAGAGATAAAATAGTAGGAGAAAGGAGAGATGAATAGCGAATAAGGCAAACTAGATGGGATGGGAAGGAGACACGACGACAACAGAGTTTAAGGCTAAAAGAGACGATGATGATAGAGGATGAGGCTAAAGGAGACGATGACAACATAGGCTGAGGCTAAAAGAAACGACAACACACCTCTCTTCATTCGAAACCCACATCTCAGATTGAATTTCATATCCCTAGTTATTTGGGATTTGGATCCGAAGGCCCATATCCAGTCTGAAACACATTTAAGCCCACCAAACAATGGTCGGGATCCATATCCATTTTAATTAGAAATATCTCATCCAATCCCGCCCACCAAACATAACCTTAAGACTTTAGTAGTTGGATCATCTTTTTCATTCTTATACCAACATATGAAAAAATAATATTCATCGAGATAATATATTAAAAAGTCATTCAATTTTATGGAACTTGAAAATTTTGTAAAACCCTCAAAAAATTTGTGAAATAAGTAAGTTGTAAATAGGTAATACTTGCGAAACTAGGCACTTGAAAAAGAAAATTCTAAAGGCCCTGTTTGGTAAGCTAGACTGGACTGCACTGGATTAACCTTTCTACATTACACTGGACTGGTTAGGATATGACTGGATTTTAAGAAGTTGTTTGGTGCAGTACAACACCAAAGTTGAGATTAGTATGCCATTTATTGATTTATTTATTTTTATATTCTCATTTCCAAATTAATTACACAAAATAGATTTTCAATCCAACAAAAAAATACAAATATAAAATAAAGGGTGGAAGCTGGAAGACGAAAGGCATGAGGTGGAGTTTGATGGCAGCAGCAAGTTCCCAGAAGTAGACGCCAGCACTCAAGCTTTCACTTCCTCCCCAAATACCAGTTTTTACATACTCTTCATCAGATCTTGAATTTTCAGCCACCTCCCTTCATATCTCAAAGAACAAAAAATTGCAAAATTATATATATAAATAAAGAGGAAGAAGTTATGAATCTGCCCTTCACCAATTTTTTCTTCCACCATATGCCTTTCATTCAAGATCTGAGGTCTATATATGGCAACGAAGAAGATTTGGCAAAGGGGAAGAGAGAGAAGAGAGAAGAGGAGAAAAGAAGAGAAGAGTGGAAGAAAGAGAGAAGAAGATAAGAGAAGAGAAGAGAAGAGGGGAAGAGAGAAGAAGATAAGAGAAGAGAAGAGAAGAGGGGAAGAGAGAAAGAAGAAGAAGAGAGAGAAGAAGAGAGATGGCTGGAGGCGTGCTGGCTTCGCAACCCACGTCTGGGGTTGGGTTTCTAAGCCCCAATTATTTGGGACTTGGATCCAAAGTCTATATCCCTAGACACACTTTAAGTTCACCAAACAATAGCTAGGACTCATGTCCATTTTAATTGAAAATATCCAGTCCAGTCCAACTTACCAAATGGGGCCAAAAAGGTCTATCAAACGAAACAAATTCATCCTCGCTTTTGCTTAAAACACCTCATCTTAGGAAAGAAAAAAGAAAATGTTCCAAATTACAAACGATTCATATGTTTTACTCCATATGTCAAAAAAATTACATTACTTGTTCAGGAAGAAGAAGAAGAAGAAGAAGACAAATTGATAAAATTGATTGAAGATTTAATGTAAAAATTGCATTACTTGCGAGTGGCAGTGCCGGGCAGAGAGACCATTCCATGAGCAACACAAACACAACAGCAGGCAGCGGCCATAAGTCCCAAAAAAGATTATGTTGTTGTGGGTTCACCTGGTCAACAGCTCACCTTTCACGTGAACCAACGTGGCTGCCTTATAACCCATATGCTCTATGGATCCAATCGAATCTACACCCAAATTATCCACTACAAAATTGCCACATCAAACCTTCTACCTTGTAATATCGGACGGCCGGGTTTAGTGGCTCGGGCTAAACTGAACTATTTCAATTAAATCACACATGTATTACTGTTATATAGTGAATTTATAAATGTTAACGGAATTTAGTTTAATAGAAAAGGATCATGATTTATAGACAAATGATGATCGAACATCCATAGCACCCCTTTCCTAACTTTGGAAAGAAAAAACTTATAAAATGTTGATATTAGAAAGCCATTCAATCCAATATATGAATCAACAAATGAATTACTATCCATTTGAATTAATTATGCAACCAAGCCACCCACCACCTTGACTTTCATTAATTAAACGTCTATTCATACTACCCATAAGCCTCTGATTTTTTTTCAAAAATAAATAAAATAAAAACATCTTTTACAATCATTCAAGGGTAATTCTACCTCTATTTTTCTATTCAGAAATAATTAATTTTGAAAATGATTATAATAAAAATAAAAAAAATCAAAGATGGCAAATCAGATGATTAAGCATAAAACTTTTTCTTCACAGCAATGATCATCGAATTGACATTTGTGATTTCGTGCGCTTATGGAACACGCTCAAGAAGAAGCTAAATGGGCGTTTTGGTAATTTACGGCAACATGCCATGTCATTTTATCTTTCCTCTTCTTGATTTTTTTTCCACTTCCTCCTTTACGTGCTTCTCGGTAACCTGCGCGCACACCGCAAATGACAAATTGACCACAACTTGACTTGTGGCCCTCACCCGGCCAGCAGAGGGTATAATAGTCATCTCGTTTCTTTTCGCAGTCAATGGTCTGATGATACGCTAAAACCGTATATACGGCGTATCTACGCCACAAGCAGGCCTGGCACTCTGTAACGCTAGTTCTACGCGCCTACCTCATGTGTGGCTCACGCGTTTTAGGGCTTGTAGTCTTTCCTGCCTTTTCCATTTCTTATAAAGCTTATGTTAATAATTGCTCTCTAAATTAAGTTTTTGAACACTATAGCCCTTTAATATTGAATTGCATGCAACTTTGGTCCTTCTGGCAAAATCTGTTTGCTGTTAACCAAATTTAGGAGTAAAAAGTTATGAGTAGGTGAAATGTTATTAGCATAGAATGACTATATGTAGTGTTAATAATAACTCCATTAAGTAGTATAAATAATTCATCCTATAAATCCACTTTTTGGGTCTATTTTTGTTTGGTAAAGAGGGGGCCGAAGCCCAGACAAATTTTTTGGTCTATTTTTCAGTACATGCGATAGTCTAAACTAGAGGAAAGAAGAATTTATCTTTCACACAAAAATAATGTTATAGGAGTTCAAACCTATTTCTTTTTTTGGTCTATTATATCAACTTGTTGGTAGTTGAAAACTAGCCCTTATCACATGGGTATTGCTTTTTCAATAACATAAGTTCTCCTTCCAACATGACAATAATCACTTTTATAAAAAATAACATGATAATGATAATAATGAATGTGTTTGTAATTTAAATGTATTTATTTCCTTAACTAATTACATTTCACAGTGACAATATTTAACAATAAATTGGATAGAGTTAGGCTTAATTTGTGGAAGGATCGGATCGAAATTAGGAGATTTCAATTGTAATTCAAATATTTTTTTTTTTTTTTTTTTTTTTTTCAGAATTTCAACATCCATTCCGATTCGGAAAACTAATAGTTGTTTGGGAAATTTCAGGACTCGGAATTTTTTTTTGTGTGGAAGATTTCGAAAATTAGTTCAATCCAACTTACATCCCTAAATGTCGGAACTTTTAGATGTTGAAATTGATTTGAACTTGTCAAAAGTGAAAAATTTCGAATCTAAATTGACCATAATTTGAATTCCCAATTCGACTTACACTTTTTGTTTAGATGAAGGAATTGCAAATTGCATAGAATTCTTAAATGATGAAATTTAAATCTCAATCGTTTAAATTTCTGGCAATTAATAATTTCAGTGTTTGGATTTATATATGTCGAATTTTGTAAATGACAGAAATTACAGTGAAAAATGATTTCATACTTAATTGAAATTGCAAAATAAGGGCTCTTTTGGTGGAAATTAAACTCAGGAATCTTGATCCCCAATTTCCACTATTTTTTCCGCATGTCATTTAATAAGTTCCATGCTTTTTTTTTTTAGAAGACCTTTCCTATTGAGAGGGGCGATAACAAACTAAACTCACACACTACACAAATGCCAGGACTCGAACCCAGGATCTTTCTTGACTAGGGGTGCAATTGCTCCAAATCACTACACTAGTGGGTCCTTTGCAATAAGTTTCATGCTTAAGTTGCCAAACAATGAAAATATCAATTTTTCCTATTTAATTATTGACTTTTAGCTCAATCCCGAGTTATTTCCCTCCATCCAAACGGAGGGTAAAAGAAATTAATAGTAAAGGGGAACAATAGGAAATTTGAGAGAGCAATACGAAACTAATTTAGGAGGAACAACTAAATTTTCACTTTCTTTTAAATTTATAAACAATAGTAAAAAGAGAAAAACAGTGACATTTTTAGTGGGAAAAGAGTGAAGAGAAACACGCGCCATGAGTGCGAGGAAGGGTTGGCAGCAGTCCAAATAAAAAATATAATAATAAGCGCAAAAATGAAATAAAGGAGAATAAATCGCCGGCTGTGTTTGTGTTTGGAAGAAAGGCAAACGACTGTTTCCATTAATGTGAGAGAGAGAGAGAGAGAGTGTTTTGGGAAGGAGACACACAAAAGAATCGTCTTTAACGAATCATAAAATCAGACACATCCCAATTAAAATCCATTTTATTTTTTTCCAATTTTAATTCTTTTCATCATTTCCATTTTTCTACTCATCCAGCTCCCTCTCTCTCTGCGAGGCCAGACTGTTGGTCGTCTTCTCTGCTCCTTCTTGTGTGTGTGCCCTAGATCTTGAGAGAGAGAGAGTCAACGATAAATCACTACGCAGAAGAAGTTTCAGATTCCAGATCTTCAATTCTTGATTCGAAGCTCCTTTCAGCTCATTGCATCAGCTACCTCTTTCCATGCTCTCCAAGTTTTCAGAGTGAGAGTGAGATAAGACTTTGCTTTTGAATTTTCGTTTTTGTTGGTGTAGCTACGTTATTGGGAAGTGGTTGTTCGGCTGTTGCTTGGTTTCTTGGAAACCAAACAGGGCAGAAAGAAATGGTGGAAAATTTTGGGGGTTGTGAGTGGTTGAGTTGACTAACGAGGCACTAGAGCTTGCGTCTTGCAGTTGGGTTTTAATTTTCGGGTTTAGATTGGAATCTGTGGGTTGGTTTGACTTTTCTTTACTACGATCGTTGGCTTTTTTTTAAATACCTACATACATATTCAGGCGTTTGGTTTTAGTTGTTGCGCTGATTCTGAGCTTTGAATTCTGAAAATAGGGTTCGCTTATCAAATTCTATCTTTTTCTGGACCTTACGTTTTGTTGCTGAGAAAAGGTAAGGAGAAGAAGGGGAAGAGAAACAAAGAGTTGAAGTTTTGTTTTAGTAATTTGTAAACCATACAGTACGACCCATCTGAGCATGATACTTTCTTCGAAGACTAGGATTTCTTTTTTCCGTTTTCTTTTCAAATGCAATTTTCGGCAAACGATTCTAAGCAATAACAATTACCTTTGGAATTAATTGCTTGATTGTTATCAATTTGATTTGATTTCTGATGCCGCTTACTTTTTGAAAGGTTGCATTGCGCTTCTGTGTGAGGCATATTAGCATTCTCATACATGAGAGTGTTAATCTAACTTTTTTTTTTGGACAGAGTTAATCTAACATCCTTTCTAATGATTTTTATGTCCATATGTCATGCTTGCTGTACCTGTTACTGTTTACTATCAGGATTAGTAGTGATCTAGGCATATTTTTCTTATTAGGAATGGTATTACCAATTTGTCAGCAGTCTTGTGTACCTGCTTAGGATATCCTGTTTATTTTCAGAATAAATTTGTATGAATTAGTCTGCTTATTATTTTACTTGCAGATTGCAGAAATCTCCACACAAATCAATTGAAGTTTCTCTGCTAGACTGTTGATACTAAATCCATATCAAATAGTACAATGGTGGATGGGGACAATAGACAGGAATGAGATCATTAGGTGATGAAATTGTGATGCATTTAGTCTAGATGAAGACGGGTCAGTGGCGACTAGGCATGGGTGACATGCAGATCTTGCCCGGGGCTCGCCATCGCCCACCTCTGAAGAGGCCATTGTGGATTATTGTCTTGGTTTCTTTGGTCAGCATCTTTGTGATTTGTGCTTTTCTCTACCCACCTCAAAGCAGTGCCGCTTGTTACATATTTTCTTCGAGAGGTTGCAAGGCTATTACCGATTGGCTTCCACCTGCTCCTGCAAGGGAATATACTGATGCTGAGATTGCATCCCGTGTTGTGATTAGAGAGATTTTGAGCGCACCTCCTATTCAATCCAAGAATCCGAAAATTGCTTTCATGTTCCTTACACCCAGTGCATTGCCTTTTGAGAAGCTGTGGGATAAGTTTTTCCATGTAAGGTTTCATCTGTTATGATTTATTGGCCCCAAAAAAAAAAAAATTTCTCCTTTTTGTTTGTTTCCTTGGAAGTTTTATCCTAATATGCCTGTCCTGCTTAATTAGTTTAAGCATATTCAAACAAAATCTAATTTTTCAGATAATGCTTTCAAATTAGCACATTAAGAATATGAAGTGATCAACTCATGTTGTGGTTTCCTATAATCACAAGGATAGTTGGAACGTCCCCATACAAGCGAGTCTTTAATACATGATTTATATTGTGATTACTGGTCAACAGTTTAGCACTATGTTGGACAAATAATTATCATGTTTGCTTAATTTCATCAAGCTATCAAATATTCAAGTTTGACAATACAGTATAAGGGTTGACTAAAGCTAAATTTTTTGTTGTATTTGGAGCGAAATAACAAGCCTAATAGGAGAAGCTTCTCATATGGACATATGGATGAGGGCAATAATTCATTGAACAAGGTTCTATACCAAAGTGGCACTCATGCATCCAATTTGTAAACTTTTGTTGTCCTTGTGGCTGATGAGATGAGTTGGTGCTAAGCTTTCTTATGAGTTGTAACCTGCTTGAAAAATGTTAAGTTACATATGATGATCTCTGTTACTTTTGGTGTTTTTAGTGTAATCTGTATGTATGGATTTTCATGCCCCTTGATGCACTTTCCAGTGGCTGTTTTCTTATTAAAAAATTAGTGACTCTGATTTTATAGTAGGATGTTATACAACAGACATCTGTTTATGTCAAATTAGGGCTTTTCCATGGTAATATGTGGAAATAAATGTCGAAGGACATAATTTCTAATCTTGCTCACTCAGTATTCCAGTGTTGATAAAGCCTGCTCAAGTAATTATGAATTCATATGCTTACCTTAAGTCTTTCAATTTTTTATTTGGCAGGGTCATGAAGGAAGGTTCTCTGTTTATGTCCATGCTTCTAAAGAAAAGGCAATTCATTTGAGCCGTTACTTTCTTAATCGCGAGATACGCAGTGACCCGGTAAACCTGATTTTATTGTCATAGTCATTCATGATTGGATTGCATTACTTTAGAAGATTAATGTTTCATACTTTTCAATGTTATTTGAAATAGAAATGAGAATTAACAGACTCCTTGTCTACTGCTATACAAAAACAAAATTTGTTACAGTTGATGAAACCCTCCATCATACGAAACAAAGGACATGATATACAGTGAATATTAAAGCTAGTAAATAACAAACAAACATGTAGAAGATGTTAAAAACAACGTATCCCATCTCATATATTACCATAGACCTCCTACTTGCTTAATTGATGTATGCATCAGGCAGCCTTATATCTCGTTTAATCGAGTTAAAACATGCCAGTTCGGCCACTTAATTGTTAATTGTTAATGTCAGATATTAAGTGGGTGGCGGGGGAATATTTTGTTGTGGAGGGGGTGATTGATTATTTAATCCATACAGTATAATAGTCTCTCCTAAAGAAGCTGAGCATAATCTTTCACAATAACTCAAATAGTAGAAAATGTCTGATTATTTCTTTATTCTGACCTATGTAAATCTTGAACAATTTTAAGCGAGCAGACTATCATGGAAGGGGTTAGAGTTGTGTAGATGATGTTACACAGACAGGTAGAAGAAAATGAGGATAACACAATATGACATATCTTTCACATGTTTTCTTTTCTTAAACCAGATCTACTTAGAGCCAAACTTTTGAAGCCAATATAACTACAACTAAAATTGTTAGTAGAATTCTTATTCCTTGTTGGCTGGATTAATATTATATCATACTCATAGTCATTATATCAGTAGTGGTGATGGTGGTTTATTGTCTTCATGTTTAACTAGTGATCAAGTAGATTAATCAGATTGACAATTTGATCATGTTTTCAGGTGATTTGGGGGAAAATTTCCATGGTAGATGCAGAGAGAAGATTATTGATAAATGCTCTTCAAGATCCTGATAACCAGCATTTTGTCTTACTTTCTGAAAGGTGATCAAATTCTAGGTACCTTTAGTCATCCTTTTTCTGTTGAGTTCTGATTAGTTCTGCAATTATTAATTTCTTATTAATTCTTTCTGTTATGCAGTTGTGTGCCACTGTATCCATTTGACTATATCTATGACTATCTGATGAATACAAATATAAGCTATGTTGACTGGTAAGTGAAATCTTCTTCTATGAGCTACTGTTTTAGTTTAAATGTGTGGGTAGCTCATCATTATGCGAATGCATTTTTGTTTTGATGAATAGGTACAGTTATGACAGTTGCTTCCATAGTAGGGTTTTATTTTTATATCTTATGTTGTTTTCTCTTTTCAGCTTTGAGGATCCTGGTCCACATGGAAATGGGAGGTATTCTGAGCACATGTTACCTGAAATTGAAAAGAAAGACTTTAGAAAGGGTGCACAGGTATTTTTCATTATGTTGTTGCTGCAAATGTAGTTTTTATAATCTCGGGAAATTTGATATTTGCTTAATGGAGTTCTCCATCTCTTTATGGCCATTTTTATCGGTCTTATGAACATGCACTGTCAGTAGGTAATATCAACACATTTTGACAGTAGAGCAATATGACCACCCAAAAAGTAATTCTTGATTCCAAGGTGTTAGAAAATTGAAGGCTTGTTGGCTGTGTAATAGATTCTTGCCATGAGGTTGTGCATGGGTCAGAGGTAGTGCAGTTTAACTATCTAGATGTAGGAATTATTTTTTCGTTTTGATCCCCATTTTTTTGGCCAGGGTTGGTGGTGACAAAGGGATCGATTTTTGAGATGTATTGGTATTCAAATATTTGAAATTCAAGTATCTTCTGTTTTTTCCCCTTTATTAAGTTTATATTCTGAATTATATGCAGTGGTTCACTATGAAGCGTCAGCATGCTGTAATAGTAATGGCTGACAGTCTTTACTACTCAAAATTCCGGGACTACTGCAGGGCAAGTTCTTTTTTTCTTTTTTTGTGTACATTTCTACATCTGCCTTGTTTGTAGTTCTTAATATTTTCATATGTTATATGTTTTTGCCTCTAATTTATTTACCATGTAGATATAGCATATGTGCATGTACGATACCTTCATCCTTGCTTTCTCCTATTATGGGTGTAATTAAATTCTAGGTTGCTCTTTATTTGGTTTTTTCTGATGACGTAAGCTCTTTTAAGGCTCAAAATTTTATTGTTGATATGTAAAATATTTGCTCGATTTCAACGTATGGCTTTCCTCCTTCTCATGCTTGGGCCACTATACAGTTGACATGCAAGTATTTGATAGGTTTTTGTGATCTTTAAAACTATGAAACCCTATGTTCCCTAGCCCAATTTCTTGATGTGGATCTTGTTGGTTATTACAGCCAGGTTTGGACGGGCGCAATTGCATTGCTGATGAACATTACTTGCCTACCTTTTTCAATGTGAGAATTTCCTCTCTAAGAATTTCCTCTTCTGTGTTTCCTTGTATTTAGCATCTCAGTCTGAATGAAATTTCTTTTGCACTTGTTTTCAGATAATTGATCCTGGTGGAATTGCAAACTGGTCCGTAACACATGTTGATTGGTCTGAAAGAAAGTGGCATCCAAAGTTATACAAGGGTCAGGATATTACTAACGACCTTCTGAAGAATATTACGGTACAGTTCTGCTATAAGCTTTTATATATATATATATATATATATATATCTGTGTGTGTTCTAGTTATAAATAAGAGCCCCATCATGCATGCATGTTTATCTTGTTTGGATATGTGCTGCTAAACACTGACTCTGCAATTTCTTGAAGTTCGCATAATGCTACTGTGCAATTTTTGTTCTACCTGTCTGTGTAAGGTACACTGTGTGAAGAATGTGTGCTGCTGGACACTGACTGCAATTTCTTAGGAAGTTTGTGTAATGCAACTTCGCATATTGCTTCTAAAAACTGTGCAATTTTTTTATTTGGTTGGTTGGGTGGTTGGCACTGAGCCAATATTGTCATCTGATCAATACCATCCCTCGCTTCTCTCTCTCCACCCAACCGAAAAAAAGAAAATGCTCCATGCTTTTGAATTTCAGTTTTTAGTACTCGGCCTTTTAATGAAGATGTGGCCTGAATTGATTGGTGGCTTGAAATGACCTGGTGGATGTATAAGTTGGAGTGTCTCTCATTTAGTTGCTTTGGATGTGCCATTGCAATCTTTGTTACACCATCAGTTCCAACATATATAATACTATAGAGAGTACCAATTCAAATACAAATTGTTCATAATTTCTGACGGAGACTTTTGTTGTCTTGTCTCTGCAGTCAGTTGATGTGAGCGTGCATGTAACCAGTGATGAGAAGGTATGCATCTAAAAGATTGCTAATTCATGCTTCAGGAATTTGAATATTGGATGGCTTGGAAATAACTCATTATAATTTAATCCCATTTTTTGTTTTGTTTTTCAGAGGGTAGTACAGAAATGGCCTTGCTTATGGAATGGTATACGACGGCCGTGTTACTTGTTTGCAAGGAAGTTCCATCCAGAGACTCTCAATAACTTGTTGCACCTTTTTGCCAATTATACAACAATTTGAGCCAGATATTTTTGATTCCATATTCTTTGGTTGGATTGTTTTCGACCCTTTCACTCCCATCTTATTTCCAGTATAGCTGACGAAGTTGTAAATTGCCAAATTATAGAGGCTTGATTGTTCGTTCCCCCCGACCACAATTCTTGAGTGCAAGGGCAACAGGCAGAGCAATTAGGGTGACCGGAGTCTGGCAGGAGGCTAACAAGCTAGTGTTGCTTCCGTGGGTATGAGGATATGTTGATCTGTACAAACCCTTCATTTTGCGCTATCAGTGTTAAATTTCTAGAACATAATTTTTCTTTTTCGGGGGACTCTTTCACTGCATTTTGTGGTTAGTCTTTGTAAAAGATGAAGTTTGAACTCTCAAGTGGCAAATATACAACACACAATAGCCGTGAAATTCACGCTTTAAAAATTATTTTGTGCATGTGTGGAAATTCATAGAGAATTAGAAACATATAATGATTGAATTGGAAAAGCTCAAATTTTTTTTTTCCGTACGTTATCTTGTCTTGAGAGAAGAAGAGTTGGAAACACTGAAGTAAGCAGTGAATGATTCTATGCCCTGGCTGCCTTGGGAATTTACAGACCAGATGCAACCGCACAATGACCAAGATTACAGTATAATTAAGCGCATACCAACCAAGGTAAAGAGTTTATTTGTAGGGTAGACCCAAATGAGTGGTTAGCACCGTATTGTTTGGGAGTGATTCTAAATAACTCAATAATCACTTTTCCATATAATCACTTTTAAGTGGTTTTAAGTGATTTATGGAGAAGCACATGCCTCAGAGAATCACTAAAAGTGATTATATAGAGAAGCATGCGAGGTTCTTCTCCCCAGAAGTCCAAAATCACTCCCAAAACTTACTAACTAATAAGCCCTTGAGCACTACTGTATATATTACCCATATTTTAAATGGTAATCCATGACCCTTAATCAAATTTTCACATATTTTACATGGGTTTAATTGTTTTCTAATTTTTATTAGTCATTATCATTACTGACAGAAATTTACCAAATTTCCATTAAGTTTTGTATGGTCTTGGACAAGAATAATATAGCAGTTATGAGACTACCTTAAAAAGGAAGATGAAAACTGAATGGAAAACCTAATGCCATGACTCATGCGTGTGAAAACTAAATGGAAAGACTGCCTTGTTAAAGAACCCTACACACAAGATTATCTTGTTATTTTTCCCTTTATTGCATAGTCATTTTCTTAGGAGGATGCTTTTGATAAGAGCAAGCATATAAGGCAAGTCTACAGTCTGGAGGATACTTCCATATATGTATATTTCTACATACGCATAGTTATAAAGAAGCACAGCTCTCTTGCCTCGTCTGCCTTGAACAATTCTGTGTTCTTTTAAGCAGTAGCCATGGCAGCCCTGTTCCCGGAACCTGTTAGGCTCTCCCTTACTAATTTTGTTATTTTCTTAGATTTGTTATGCTTAACCGCCACAGCTTCCACCATCGAAAGACCAAGGAGTTTTGCCACAAAACTCATTCACCGCGATTCTGCTTTGTCTCCTTACTACAAACCTAATGCAACCATCAAAGACCATGCTATGCACACGTTGAAAACCTCCATGGCACGCTAGCATACTTGGGAGCAAAGTCTAATGTTTTTGTGACAGACGATACTCGTGCCGGGCTTGTTGCTGAGGACAATGGAGCACAATTCATGGCAAGTTTCTCAATCGGTGAGCCACCAGCTCCACAGCTCTTGACCATAGACACAGGCAGCAACTTATTGTGGGTTCAGTGCCTTCCATGCACCAAGTGTTTTGAACAAGCCTCTCCAATTTTTGACCCTTCTAAGTCCTCAACATACACCACATTACAATGCAACTCTCCCTATTGCACCATTTCCCCTAGTGACAAATGTGACCCCTCAAACAATTGCAAGTTCTCTCACAAGTACCTTGATGGCACTGATGTAGCCGGACTTCTTGGGACCGAAAAGTTCACCTTGGAGACGTCCGACGAAGGCATTAGCCCTGTCGCGAATGTGGTTTTTGGTTGTGCCCATGACAATGATTGTTACAATGGCCAACCTAGTGGAATACTTGGTCTTGGACCTTCAAACATATCTTTGGCAACCCAATTGGGGTCAAAATTCTCTTATTGCATTGGTAGCATGAAGGATCCTAAGTACCCTCATAACCAACTAATCTTAGGTGATGGTGCAAAGATAGAAGGCCTTTCAACTCCACTTGAAGTCTACAATGACCTCTACTATTTGACCTTAGAGGGCATCAGCCTCTCCGAAAGGCGGCTCGAAATCGATCCAGAAATTTTCAAAAGAACACCGTCAGGCACTGGTGGAACAGTAATCGATTCTGGGACAACATTAAGCTTCCTAGCCAAAGGTGCATATGATGTGCTTAGTGCTGAAGTGCAAAAGTTGATGGATGGAAAGTTGGAAAAAGTAGAAGAGCCTGATATTCCTTCAGCTTTATGCTACAAGGGAATTATAAGCCAAGACCTTGTTGGGTTTCCAGATGTTGTCTTGAACTTTGCAGATGGGGCTGAGTTGGGTTTGGACATTGAGAGCCTTTTCCAAGAGTATGGCCAGAATGAGTTTTGTATGGCTTTGCAAGAGTCTCCTGTTGGCAATGACTTGAATGTTGTTGGAATTATGGCTCAGCAATTTTATAATGTTGCCTATGATCTTGCTGCAAACAAGGTTTATTTTCAGAGGATTGATTGTGAACTTCTTGATGACTGATGGACATCCATAATATAGGGATTTCAATATATTATAAGGCCTTTTTTATATCAATTTTTCTTCTTCTTATATTTATTTACTTTTGGTGGGTTTTAAATATGGGATATAATTATTGAAGAATAAAAGAAGATGAAACAAAACTGTCTTTCTTGCTCCCATATTGGCCATTAGATGAAGGTAGATTCTAGTTGTCATTCACTTTAGACTCATTTGTAATTAAGAAAAAGAAAATAAAAACCATGTTTAGACTCAGGTTCGAACCCATGACATCCCCATGACATCTTGGACGTGTGTGTGTGAGAAACTCCTCCTCTTATAGTTTAGATTATCGTTTGTATTCAAAATAAAGGTTCTATGAACTACCAAGGAAAAACCATGTATGTTATAACTCATGTTATTATTATCATTTTTGTTTATTTACAATTTTTAAAAAAAATCTCCTCAGCATTTTTCTATGCCAAAAATTCAAGGATTTTTAAAGGGTACTGATTTTCCCACTCCCTTTTTATCCACTTACACTCCATTTTTCTAAACAAAAAGGAGTGTAAGTAGATAAAAGGGGAGTGAGAGCCTTTTTAAAAAGCCGCCTTTCATTGAATCAAATTTCTTCAAGTTCACTTATTAGAATACCATTGTCTTTTTCCATTTCAAAAATTGCCTCTTAAGAGATGGGCATCAAAATTCCTAGTAAGTGCATTCATCAAGAAAATCAAAATTGGGAAATAAGCTTTAAGAGTGTAAGTTGTAATTTAAAGCATGCTTTCCTATATTTCGCAAGTCTTACATTGCAATTCAGTTTCTTATTTTTCTGATAATTGTTGACGCTACCGCCACTCACATTGTTGCCCAAAAACACCTAACTGGTACCCATACTCATTCACCACTCACATCTTGCATCCAAATTCCACACTACAATCGAAATTACAACTAACTACGAGAGATGGTGCTCAAAGTGACATGAAAAGGTTGCTTGGACGCTTTGGTTAACTTAGAACCGACTACTGCGAGCGATGATGCTTCGAACATTTCTATCAACAGACATTGATACTGAAATATTCGTCGATATTTCCAAAGATATCAATATTTACGTGCATCACAGGACTATTCTAATTAAAATCGGGTCATGTACGACGGACTAGACTCATTCAATTGGACAACAGTACAATATATATTAGAATAAACAAGCCCCATCCTCAGGGGTGGAGTGGAACTCTATGATACAGGACTCGAGTCCTCACCAGACATGCCCCCACCAAGGTCCTGAACATATACCATTCATTCTTGTAAGTTGTAACTAGGTCAAGCATTGTGGTTTTGGTTTGATCAGACAACTCATCTTTGAAACATCTAATGAAGGCATGAAACCAAAACCAGAAGGAAATCGAGCAGAATCCTTGGATTTGGAATACGACCACGACCCACATTGTTGGCTACACAACTTAATTGGCAATTGGCAGCATAAGTGATGCTCTCAACAAGTACAACCAATTGATATTGGGAAATGAGGCAGACCTTATACAGGCAACTCAACGCCTTTTGAAACAGCTGACAGTGGCTTTTACTACATGCATATTCCTAGTGTGCACAAGTATTGGAGACAATTCTTTATATCCGCACACCAGGACGCATCACCGAGAAGGGCAGTGAGTCTTCAACCCCAGATCGACATACTGAGTCGACTCATAATTACGCATGGACCATGTTCACACCCCATAGTCAAGGCCAGTGTTGAGCAAATATTTTACACTAGTACATCGGCCAACCAAATTCTCTACAGTATTGTGCTGCCAGCACCAAAGTACCAAAACTGAACAGTTTATGAAGACTCTTTTCAACAGATTAGGGCATTCTGCATTTCTATACTAGCTGTAAACTTTTAATACCAAATCCAATCGCAAGCATAACCTTAGGGAAGCTATGTAACTCCTACCTGCTCTAATAATCCTAGAGAAAACACAGATATAAAAACTTGCTTGTTCCTTTAACATGGTAATCAAACCCTGTGGTTCCAGTTCATGCTGCAAAAAGAAATGGCATGCATAAGGATTGCCATCAGAGTTGGAAACAGGACAAGGAATTCTACATGAAAATGGTAAAGATAAAAAAGCATCTTACCTGGCTTAGATGCTTAAAGAAGACACATCTAACTGGTTGCACAGACCATTTATGAGTCCCAACAAGTAGCTATAAGCCTCTATCCTGTAGTTAACAACCATCATCAGAAAACACTAACTCTACCAGCCACTGCTTGCTATTGGCTGGTTCAAGAAACACATGAGTGCAAATAAGACAAGCTTCTGTGGCACCCTTTGCTAAAGGCGCAGTATAGCTTCACCCTATAAAATTAAATACTAGAAGGAAAACAAAAAACCCAAAATACCAACATTCACCAATAGAAAAATCTTTCAGCAACAAAAATTGGAAGTGAGCACTGAAAATAACTTGACACCAAGCATGCTTCTAGGGATATGAAAACCATAATACGACCATGGGCACATACTTTCCAGAGAAAAAACTGCATTGCAAAAAGGAGCAGTTATTAGACATATAAGCATGACTTCCGCTGGCTAAGCAAAAGGAACTGATCTACTTCCCATTGTCCTTAAGAGACACTCGCCGAGGCACCCAATCTGTAGTAGATATGACACTTACCATCAGTTTAAAGGCAACAATTATATGTTCAAGAAAAATCATCCTATTAATACACAACCAACATATAATCTCCCATATAACATCAAAGAAAGTAGAAGAGCAAAAGTCCCACATGATATATTGAATATTCTCATGGTAACACGAAAATTCCAGCAAGAACCTTAATCAGCCTGGTCAAATAATCTGCTCATCTCTTTCTTCCACCACGCTCTCTTAATGAAAGACTAAGTGCTTCTCCTGCTCCAACATTATAATATGCAAGCGACATATTGTCCTTGAGAAAACCAGGTTTTCCACTCAATTTCTGTTTGTTTGCAGGAAGCTGGATCTCCCCAGAAATTTTTTCTTTCAGACTCCCAACAGTTTCAGATAAGGACTGCACCGTAATCTCCAAAAGTTGTCCCTTCAGATTACCTTCATCAACATTGGGGACAGATACTGTGATGCGAACAGGTCCCTGCAACCAAAAAGAAAATAAATAAAAACGAATAATTTCTGCCAGGCTACCAACAATAATTATACAATAAGATTTCAATTACTAAAGAATTTACAGTGGAAAGACAAGGATATGCAGGGAATCCATACCGGATGCTGTGCCAGAAACTGATCTTCTGAAATAAGCATAGAATCATCAAGCTTCTGCCGCTTTGGCTCAGGTTCTTCTGGAAGCGGTGGAGGAGCTTCCTCAGGTGGTGGTGGCGGGGGCATCCCCTGAGGCAAAGGTGGTGGTGGCATCATTTGCATTGTAGGTGGAGGAACAGGAAGAGGCATATAAGGTCGGGGAACTTGCATGGGTGTAAACTGCGAACCAGGTGGAGGTGGTACAGATGGATTCATAGACATTGATGGTGGCATCGGAGGTGGCCGATTCACCAAAAGGGATTGCTGTCCCGAACTCATGGGCATTGGAGGTCCAGGAGGTCGAACTGATTGATATTGGACAACTGATGGCCTCAGTGGAGGTACAGGGAGGCCACCGCTAGATGGAGCAGAATACTGGGCTGTATTTGGAGGAACACGAGGTAGATTCAAGGCAAGACCTGGTGGTGGGGGTAGAGGGCGAACAGACGGCACACCAGGTCTTGGAGGAGGAGCTGCAGGACCAGGAAGGTTCCTTGCATCATTGTTAAGAACATCATTCTGATCCTCTCCGTTGATATTCTGTGACATGGCTTGATTTGCTGTGCGGCCAATGCTTCCAGTGTGACCATCCCATATGACCTGCTTTGGTTGCTCATCTTTCTTTTTTTCAATCTCAGCCTTGACAGCGTTAGAAACTTCTTCCTCTGTGGTACCAAAAATATCAGGACGGGTTCGTGCAAGGCCCACAATGTTTCTTGAGATTTCGTCATCCTGAGCGAGAGTAGTCTCCCGAATCTTGGCAAACATCCTTTCTTTTTGCTCTTTGTATTTTGGATCAATGAGAGAAATCCTCATGTGTTCAGACATCTCATTGATAGGGATAAGCTCTCCAGTGATTGGTGAAATGACATACTTTGTTGGGTCTCTTTCAGCAGGGATCCTGTCTTCAGGTCTCTTCCAGTTCTTCACAATTCTCATTGGTGGTTCTGGATCATCTGTCACCTTATTCTCATTCTTCTTTTCATCACCATTCTCTTCAATTCTGGCTGTCCTCAAGCCCTCTTCAACAAGCTGCATCTCTTCTACATCCATTTCCATTTCCACCTCCTTACCAGGCTCAACAATATCTTCTTCCATATCTGTGACCTTGCTTCTCCTTATAACCTCCTCAAGGGTCATTGGAGGAGGTAAATCCTCATCCTCATCATCTGCAAAGTCTATTGATTCAACCACAACAAAATCATGCCAATCAATCATAGCCATTTGCATCCTTTCCAGCTCAATCTCATCTTCTTCCTTCTGCCTTGCCTGCTCTTGTGAACGCTCCCACTCCAGCCGGTGCACACACCGTTCAAGCACAGTTGTCATGTCTGCAATACTTTTCTTAAGCTTCTCTGTCAACCCCGTTGGAGGCATCAACACCTTTGAGTAAGCATCAGCCAGAGAAGTGAAAAGTGTAAACATACTATGGTTAGGTTTTAAAAAATGGAACTGGGGGTTATTCGTTTCCCTGTTTGTCAATCCTAACAAAAATGATTTCCCATTTCGAGCTACAAACTGGGCTGTGAGCTTTATAATATCCAACTCTTCCCCAGTAATCCCTTCAGGAAGCCGAACAGTATACTGCTCAGCTTCTGGTTTTTCTGGTGGTTCAGGAACTTTGCGCACCGATTTAAACTGAGCAGAGGGATCCAGCTTTGGTGCTCCTGTTTCACCATCTGTAGCTGGAGCTGGTGGGGCTGACTCAGGTGTTGCAGAATCTTCAGGCTGCGAAGAAGGTTGCTGTCCAGAAGACTGATTCTGGGCACGGAATTCAGACAATCGATGCTGATAATATGCATGGTAGGGATCTGAGGAAATCAAAAAGCTGAACTTTGCATTTCCGGTATTATTAGCTATGATCCTTTTCTCAAACTCCGGTCCGTTCTTTGCCACGAATTGGGAAGTTTTGTCAACAATATTTCTGATGTCTTGAGGAGGATAAATGATACCAATAGCCCTAGTATGTGTTGCAACGGAGTTGGCTTTGGTCTGCTCCTCATTCAATTGTTTCTCATCGTTAATAGGTTCAGTCACTTGGGATTCTGGAAGAGGCCCAAGGTCTCCATCAGAAGGAGGAGCCGGTAAGGGCAAAATGGAACCTATCATTTTCCTTTTAGAAAAACAGACACTTACGTAACAATTCGCAAACTATAGGGAATTAAAAAACAGCTTTTTGCTCATCCACAACCTGCACATATACAAATACATAAGACAACTTATAAAAGTATTGAGCTACTGTTAAGTAGAGAAAAATCAATTCAGGCCGACCAGCAACAATTTCAAAGATGAATGTGATAAAGACGAGAACACTAACAGTCCTACTGAAAGCAAGTCAGTCAAATTGATCAACACGACTCCAAAAAACCAGCTTTCCAGCATTCTAAGGACATAATTTCACCACAAGCTCTACCTCTACATGGAAATATATACAAATCTTCGATTTTCTAGAAAAAAAACAGACGGAAAAGTCAATACTTTTTTTCTGAATCTAAAAATTATAGTACCAATTGAAAGAGAACCTCAAACCCAGATAGAATCCAAACACCAGAAACGAAAATTAAATAATAACTGCATCTTTCAAAACAAAACAAACATTAGTACAAAAGCCTAGTTCAAGAGATATTCGCATGATAACTAAAGGTGAGAATCGAGATCCTCGTAGTTTTAAGAGTAACGAAATATTAGGGTTTAACGCAGAGAGAGAGAGATAGAGAGAGAGTACCTTAGGGCTGTAATTAGATGATTGCACTTCTTCTAGGGTTTCAAAGTCCCCCCCACTGCTGAGAGAGAAAAGGAGAGAGATTGTGTGATGTATTTATTTAACTAACATACATTACATACACCGTCACGACCCCAATTTTCTGAAAAAAAATACCTCCTCTGAATTCCTAATTTGCCCTTCTTTTGTAGAGCGAAATTTAAGGGGGGGTTTTTTGTTGCTAAAAGAGTATGTAATTTTTTATTTATTTTAAATTTCTCTCTTCTTTTTTTAAAATGAAATTTTTATTTATTATTATAGTTTCCCCTTCATTCAGAAAAAATAATAATAATAAACGCCAACATGGAGTAAAAAAGGCTTTTGACTTGTAGTTTAGACTATTGCTTGTATTATAAAAAAATTAAACAATTTTCATCCATAAGATTTAATTTACTAATCTCCAACAATAAAATGAGACTAATATGTGAGTGATAAATTTGGTTCCACAATGTTTGTGTATTAACTAGAGTAGGAGTATGATTTGCAAATAAGTCTAAATGATTTTAACTAACTTTAAGGTCATCTCCAGTCATGAGGGCTAAATGTAGCACTAGGCTACAATTTAGCTCTCCAAAATATTAATTTAAAAAAAAATAATGTAAGTCTAAATTTTTCTATCTCGAGTCATGTATAGCTATGCGTGAACTAATCATGTGATCACGCCCACGCATGATTCTTCCTCTTATTAGGCAACACATGCGTTGGGCCCACAAAAAAAATTTGGCCTAGGCTACAGTTTGGCTATATGTGGCTTGATAGAAGGACCAAAGGAATAAATGTTGCCCTCAAAATTTAGCCCATGACTGGGGATGAGTTTTACACATTTTGGGGCTTACATTTGACTTATAGTCCATAGCTGAAGATAACCTAATACATCTAGGAGTTGTAGCTTAAGTGGATATGAGTATTTACTAATGAACTCGAGGTTAGTGTTCAATTCCTTATCCCTAAGAGCACCTCCAGCGCTGCTGGTTTGCCCGAGCAGGAGGGGGCCTAGGCCCAGCTTTTGGCTCCAGCGCACAAAGGCAAGACCAGGCAGTTGATGGGGGCCACAAGCCTTGTCTTGCCTTGTCTTGCCTTATCTTTGCCTTGCCTTCCCCTTTGGGGTGGAAGTGCTCTAATATGACTTATATAAATTAAAAAACTAATTTAACAAGAATAATTGTATATTTCAGTTTAAAATTTTTGCTTATAGTTTTTTAACGAAACAACAAAAGAAGGATTCGCACATATCCAAGTGAGTCTGGTTGTAAATATGGTGGATACTTCAAATCAAGTTAGTCATTAGAGTTTCTTTCACCTTTTTTTTTTTAAAGGAAAAAAAAGAGTTAGTGATGAGGTTAAATTGTTTGTTTAGACTACTAAAATTCATAAATGTCAAGATTTAAATAAGAAGAAAATAAAAAACAAATTGATTTCAAATGACTCATTGCATATAGTCATTTTAATTGTATTACATCTACCTAGTTATGTGAATAAAATTTCCCTCGAGTTTACAACTTGTTCTATGCCGATAAAAAAAAAAAAAGAAGTTAGTAACAAACAGGGCAAAATTGTAATTCTGCGTTTTTACGTGTTCCAAATTCCCTTTATACACCCCCTATCATCATCTTAAAAGTCCAAGCGCCAAGTGCCAGTGATGATAAGGTTCTAAAGGAAAACATGTCCAGCATTTCTTCCTTCGGTATTTGTTGAGAGAGCAAACGAGAGATGGCAGAAGTTGGTCATTTGGTATCAGCAAGACTTATTAAGCTTCCCACTGTAAAGCCAGCAAACCCCAAACCCTCTAAATTGGTGTCTCATTCATTCAAAATCAGAGCTGCTTCAAAAAGAAACTCTTTCTCTCTGGTAATATGACCAACAAATATATGTAATTCTGAAACTCCATTCTTTTCCTTCTTCTTGGTATTTTTCTGTGATTTCTTTCATGATTTTCTTGCCTACAATATTATCTACAACTTCATCTCCTTTTGTGTACATGTCTTGGCCACGTAATGCACATGATATTTTTCTACTTGGGCCCACAAATTAATGCAGAACAACAAAAAGAACAGCAGGAGTCTGATCAAAATATCAACAGCAGATGGGAGATGGCATGGGAATTGGTGCTGTGATTACCTTCTCTCCCTCCATGACCTGCGTTTGGAAGATTTGATTGAAGATGAAAATGAAAAGGATGCACAAGTTTCAGTTAATCTCTGCGTCCAGAAGGTCACTCCTATTTTATATGACCTATTAGTTGATTACTTCTAGTTACAACTTCCTCAGATCACATTATTTCATCATTATAGAAGTTTGAGTATTTGTTTTTTTTAATGAAATAAGTTTTAAGTTAATGTCATCAAGAATCTTCAGATTTGTATCGCTAAATAGTTAATTTATAACGTATCGTACCATGTTCTAAGTCGTTTGATGCGGTTGATTAATAGGGTAACGATTTAGAGCATGTAAGTACATTAGGGATTTTTTTCCCTCTCTTTTTGGCTGTCATGTATACGGATCGTTATATAAGCGAAACCAAACTCTAAAACAAACTGAATTTCCTAAACGCAGTTGAGTTTCTTTGTGCAGATTATGGTAGTAAGGAAGATAAAAGTGGTATTAATTAGCAGAGATTAATGTTAGGTGTATACACTCAACAACCCTAATTTTCCCTCGTGATAATTACCAGCATGCTAGCTTTGGCTTCTCTGTTGATGGAAAGATCATGACATCATTCACCAGAAAATGTAGCAACTGCTCTTCTCCATACTGCAGAAAGGTACTTTGTCTTTGCAGAAGTTTGAAACTTTGATGCTTTATCCAATCATAAATTCAATCCAGCTGATTTTATACATGGGCATTGTAACAGATCAACACACAATTTAATGTATGGGTTCTGTCATCAAGCAGAGACGAGCACACAATTCAACTGCCTGAGATCGGTGGTGACGATCCATCATTAAGTCTCTAAACTCTCTCCCTCTTGCTCTCTGTCACTCCCCAAGATAGTGCCTTAACACAGCTGCTTCAACAGGTAATCTATGTGAAGCCTGGAAATGAAGCTGAACTCGATTCGCTGATACAGGACACGATACGGCTTGCCACCTCCATAAAAGTAAGAACTACTAATGCAATACTTTTGAATGTAAAACCAACATGATGCAATACTTTTTCCTGCACTAAATGATCGACGAATGAATGCGGAAAATTTCACTTTGCAGGATACTTGTTCAGAGCTGTGTGAGAAATCTTACCCAACTGTAGAGTGTAAGTTTTCTGTGACAACTTCAGAACTAGAAGATTAGAAATTAATTTAAGCAAGGCCAATTCCTAATACAATTCCGATTTGCAGACATTGGTGGACAAAGCACTGCTTCTATTGATAAGAGGTGGTCTAGACTCTTGGAGCTAAGGGATTTGCAATAATATGCACAAAGTTGGAAACTAAGCCTTCATAAAATGGGAGGAATTGTTCTATCTACATCTATGGTGTGTTTATATCAGTGTAAATAGTATTTTGTAAAGACAATAAAGAGTTTTATGTCAATGAAATACATTGTTGCTAGTTTCAGTAATGCCTTTTCATTTTTCTGCAATTAAAGGAAAAGAGTGTAAAGGTTATGCTCTCATTTGAAGTAGAGAAGCCGAGTTCAAAATGAAGAATACAATGTGAAGTATGTTTCATACTTCCTCATTTGAAGGCTGCCAAAGGACGATTTGAGTCTTGATTTGTCAAGATTAACTTTGTTTGGGTCAACGTAAGAGCTTATGAGAGCATCTATTGTTGTTAATGGTCATTTTCTCTTGGAATGTGTATAATGAGCAATGGGGAGAATGGAGAGTAGGGGTGACAATTTTAAACACGGCATCGTTACATGATTCAATGATGACATAAAACAATCGTATTTGTGTTGAGTAAAATCGTATGAAATGTCATCTTACGATAAACATCGTAAAAATCCTATCATTTTCTTTGAGAAAATTTAATTCAATTTGAGGATTAATAATCATGTTGTATAATTGTGGATCGAATTAGTGTAATACATAACATGACACTAGAAACCAAAATGCCATCATAAATTGAGTATTGAGAGGAATTATTTGAATTTCCCTAATTAATTATTATTTTTCTTCAATTTTTTATTATTTATTTTATCAATTGGGTAAAATTCAGCTTTGATCAAATCTGTGATAAATTAGAGGCCTTTCCCAACTTCCAGCTCCCAATCTCTAGCCAATCTCCCGCCATCTCATTACCTACGACAGACAAGAACTGAGAAAATCAGAAATGGGGACGACGACGCTGGCGCCGGGACTGTCCCGGAAGCTGAAGAAGGTACTGGAATGTCGCACAGACACTCCCGATGTGCTCGCCTCACTCAACACCCTCTCTTCTTTCTATTCCGAAAATACCCCTCAATCGCGGCGCAATCTCCGATCCACCATCGAGAAGCGAGGCCTCTCCATCAACCTCGAGTTCCTGGAGGCCTCCCAGGCGGCCCAAGAGGCCTTGGATCGCGTGGAGGACGAGGTCGGTGCCCTGGCCAGTAGCTGCGACAAGATCGCCGTGGCTCTCAGCAGCTGCACTGCTACCACCGGTGACATTATCGCCACCACCGAAAGGCTGAAGCAGGAGCTCAACGTGACCACCCAGAGGCAGCAGATCGTGTCTTGCTTCCTCCGGGATTACCAGCTCTCGAATCAAGAGGTACCCATCAAGCGATATTTGTGGATAATTGATCTGTGTTGAGATTTACATCAATTTTATTTGTTTGTTTATGTGAGTTTTTGTAGATAAGTGCATTGAGGGATGAAGAACTGAATGAGAACTTCTTCAAGGCGCTTTCTCATGTTCAAGAAATTCATGCCAACTGTAAATTGCTCTTGAGAACACATCACCAGGTACTCTCTACTCTCTCTCTCTCTCATCTGAATTTTTTCTGAATCAAGGAAACTTAAAAGGTGATAGTATACTAACAACCCAATTTACCATTCACTTGCAGCGTGCAGGTCTCGAGCTCATGGATATTATGGCTGTCTACCAAGAAGGAGCCTACGAGCGCCTCTGCAGGTTTTTCTCTTCTACCATCTTCCTCAATTTGCATATGTATAAGGAAATTTTTTCTTGTCAAACAGCTTGACAAGTCATTGTTGGCAAAGTGTCAACATTTACCATTTATTAGGTGAATTCTTGTTTATATGTGTGACCCAGATTTACAGACTGACAATATAATATGCTTTGATCTGGCAAGAGATCATTACCACTATGTATAGTGGTTGTTTCAATTTTTTGGCACTAGTATTCTACTAGGATAAATAAATTATGATATATTGGGTCTTTAATTGACCCCGTCTTCTAGGTGGGTTCAGGCAGAATGTAGAAGACTTGGCGACTCTGATAATCCTGAAGTTAGTGATCTTTTGAAAACAGCAGTTCGTTGCCTCAAGGAAAGGCCTGTCCTTTTCAAGTATTGTGCAGAAGAGGTGATTCTCTATGCTAACCATTTCACCTGTTTCACTTTCTACTACCTTGTTTATTGATTTTCTGACAAATTTCTAGGTAGCAAATATGAGGCATAATGCATTGTTTAGGCGGTTCATCAGTGCTCTTACACGTGGAGGACCTGGTGGAATGCCTCGACCCATTGAAGTTCATGCTCATGATCCCTTACGATACGTTGGGGACATGCTAGGTTGGTTACATCAGGTGTGAAAACAAAGGCCTATTGGTTGCATTCCACTTCCATTTGTGAAGTATAATTCATCATCTGGCAATCGTAATTTCTTGCTCCCTTTGCAGGCCTTGGCATCTGAACGGGAACTTGTCTTTCTATTACTGGATCCAGATGCGGCGGTAGATACTGGTCCAGCCACAAACCAATTCTCCATGAGCCCTGAAAGTGATTCTCGAAAGACAGAATCTGATTTGACATTTGTTATGGATAGAATTTTCGAAGGAGTTTGCCGGCCATTTAAAGTAAGAGTTGAACAAGTTTTGCAGTCTCAATCGAGTCTCATAATTTCATACAAACTAAGTAATACCCTGGAGTTCTACAGCCACACTGTAAGTGATGCCTTTCCTTATTCATCAATGGAACAAATTGTCCCACATGTTATTTGCTTTTCTTTTTTCTTTCCCCTGATCTATGGCTGTGTTTACTTGCAGATATCAGATTTTCTTGGGAGAGAAACAGCTTTATCTGATACATTGTGGACACTGAAGGATGCTGCTCAGAAAACGTTCTTTGACATTCTGAAAACCCGAGGGGAAAAGCTTTTGAGGTATCCTCCCCTTGTTGCTGTTGATCTTGCCCCTCCACCAGCAGTAAGGGAAGGAGTCTCTCTGCTGCTTGAAATAGTGGAGACGCATAACAGCATGATGCTTCCTACTTTAGGAAAAAATCCTGCGTTTGGTCCAGTTATATCTGCTTTACTCGATCCAATTATTAAGGTGTGTTGTGCTGGGCATTTGGTTATGTAAATGGCATGCTTTGTAAGCTTGCTTCTAGTTTCATGATGGTCAAAACAACATTGAAATTAGTTTTTAAGCATGATTGAAGTTTCAACACTACGTCATATTCCCATTAATTAAGGACAAACTACAAAGAACTTCACTTTGAGTGCTGTTGCTCCTATTGTTGTGAGTCCATATAATCCCACAACCAGATGCTCTCTATATTAGTAGCAATTTAAGTTAAACTTGTTGCAGAGTCAGACTGTGAAGTCATATCTGGAAACATCATACTGAGGACATTATTTCATTGTACCTCTTCCAGAATTCATGTTAGAGATTTAATGGGACTTAAAACTGTGTTGATGCATTCCATATAAAAAATAACATTTAACTTCAGTTTGAGAACAGAGATAGTCTTCAGTTTATTTAAATGTTGAATAGATTCCATTACTTCAACCATTGCAGATATGTGAGCAAGCAGCTGAGGCACATAAGTCCAAGGGGGCTGGCCACTCTTCAAGAAGAAGTAGGTTGAGTTCTGACTTAGGTCAATTTAGTAAATCACCAGTTGACGCACTATTGTCCAACAGCAGTTCTGCCCCGTCATCTCAGGTTTTCTTTTCTCATTTATTTCCAAGCGTCTGATTTCAAAGTATCTTCACTCAATCAGAGGATATCGGGTCTATCTGTTGCATTTTGTTGTAATTCTCGTGGCTTGCTGTTTCATTTTGTTGTAATTCTCATCAACTCTAGCGCATAGAATTATTCCTGGTGCCAAATTATGACAAATGTCAAATGTCAAGCTAGTTTCAAAGATTTTGTGACCCACTTTAATATTCTGGCCAGTTCCCTTATTCTGTAGTTGTGTAACTGAGTTTAAGGCTTATTAAAACTAAAATGTTTGAGCTTATCATCCTGCCTTACTATTCTTAAAAAACTTATCAAAAGAGGAAAAAGAAAACTAGAGTTTGTAAGTCTGATTCTACAGGTATTATTATGACTTTCCACAGGATTTGGTATGCAGAAAAACAAGTTCTCAGTACTAGAACCCTATGTCTGGAAATATAAGCGTATCAAAAACCAGCTATGACAAGGGAAATTGGTGTGATTTTTGAAAATAAATTTAATGGTAGTCTTTACGTTTTCCCTTTCACTAGTAGTATGGGGAAGAAGTGGACTCTAGAAGTACTGCTAATTGAGTTTAGGAACTAAACTGTATCAATTTTTTTTTAAGGCCCCTGTATTTAATGATTAATAACTTTGATCTTGTAATTCTCATGCATAGTCTTCTTCATTGCTTTCGTACTAATGCCTTTTTAATGGATTGGTGCAGTCTAGTGGAACATCCTCTAAGATTTTCCTCATCAATTGCTTGTGTGCCATCCAACAACCATTGTCTGGGCATGAGGTTGCAGCGGAATACGTGAAGAACCTCGGGATGATGATAGATAGACACATGCAAGCACTTGTAGAAAATGAAGTTGATGCCATCCTTAGAAGATGCGGCTTGTCACAGAAAATTCCTTACTTCCGCAACTCTCTCAACAAGGAGACTGGCAATACCCCATTGGTAGAGATAGAGGACACTTCTCCAGCCTCTCTCTCTGAGTGTTTGAAGACTTTCTTTGGGCTTGTTTTGGGAAGTGAGAGTTCCCTGCCTGAATTTGAGCAGATGCAGGTTCCAAAGTTGCGTTCTGAAGCGTGTATCCAAGTGGCTAGATCGTTGGCCGAAGCATATGATCTTACATACCAGGCGATTATGGATCCCAAGAATGGCTACTCAGATCCTAAGTCACTGGCAAGGCATCCTCCAGACCAGATAAGGACCATTTTAGGAATATAAAGCACTAATTTCTTCTTCTTCTTCTTCCCTCTTGCCTCCCATGTGTCTTAATCTTATAGATTTGCTTATTCTTTTTTGAACAGATTGTCAAACTCTTATTTCCAACAAATTAGTTTATTAATTGACTATTTGATTTTCTAAATGTTAATATTCGTTAGCAAAAAGAAGGAACAGGTAAACGAGTTGTTCATTTGTGGTTTTCTTTGGTGAACGATGGATAACGCGCGGTACTCATTCATTACATTATGTGTGATATACTAGTGGAATACTTTATATATATATAATTTTAGTTCAAAATCTAAAATACTACCAAATAATATCAAGCATAACACAAAGAAAACATCTTATCATAAAAAATTTATGTCAAACACATCACATAGCAAATGTCCAGAAAATTACTAAAAACCTAAGATACAAAAGAAAGAACGTATATATGTTAAAAGATTTTTCAGAAAGAAAAAATAACTAAAAGTATATTTTACAAAGATAACGGTTCAGTATCATATTTCATGAATGAACACTACCCGACTCGTTAATGATCATGTTAATATTGTGTCAACCCGTTATGACCCGGTCCAATAAGACTCAAATTGAACACTAACTGTTTTTTTCTTCAAATTTTTAGTTATTTTGAGGTGTAAAATTACCAATTTGCCCTTAAAGTGCTATACATGCTTACAAGTTTAGGAGGTATTTTAGCGGTTTAGCCTATTACATGATATATAACATGATTCCCATTATTACACAACTCAAACATGGGAGCAATAATGGAAACTATTTTTTATTATAATAATTAGTATTTCAACATGGATGAGAGGCATTCATTCCCATCTTGAATGAGTTTAGGCATAATAGGCGTAAATTTTAAATCTGATGTAACAACTTCCATAAATTGCACGTCTACCCATTTTTTCATAACTATGAATTAGAAGTTCTCTTCTTGTAGTGTGAAGACACTTTTTACAATCTGCGTCAGAAAGGTCTTGAGTGCATTCCAGCATATTCAAGATCTTAGTCTTGTTAATCACTTTTCGAGCTCCATGAGCATATGACGGTCCAAGAACAATATTAGCAATTAATGCATTGAATAACTCATCAACTTTATTTTGAATCAATGGTGGATTATCAAAAAAATTGCGATTCGTATCATAAATCCCGTTATCTGTGTCAATTTTACCAAAGAAGTTTGAATCTGAATATTTTAAGAGGCAGTATGCCATCCAAATTACAGTTCCTTTATTGACCGAACAACGCTTGTAAAGTTCAAGGGTTGCACTATGAAGACAAGTTCTGCATGGTGCATAATCGTCGCGAGTCAAACAAGTCTTCCAACATTTTGCTAGCCCATATACAGAAATATTTTCTTCTGCTGTGGATTTAGATGTGTGATTGACGACTCCATTTTTTTTTTTAATCAAAGGAAAAATCTTCATTACTTTCAATAACAGTCAATATCACATACAAAAGGACACCCAAAAAAATGGAAAAAGGAGGTGCACCTAGGGTGGCCTCATTAAAACCTTGCCATGAAAACCCTCAATGGAGGAAAATATGGTCAAGGAAAAAGAGTACCATGCACCTCCCGCAAAAGACTAAATTTCTTCTCTATTCGCCACAAGCGTAGGCCATAACCAATTTGGAGCCAACCCAGCCCAAAACAATCGCCATTGTTGTAAGCCAAATTGAGCCAAAAGGTGCGCTACTGTATTCCCATTGCGAGGCTGATAAAACACTTCTCATACTTGTAAATACACCAATAGATTCCTCACATCCTCAACTAGATTGCCTAGATTACTCCAACATTCGCCAGAACCGGTAACAAGTGTCATATCCTCTTGAGAATTAGAAGCCATATGAAAATTTCGGTAACCTCTCCATAAAAGACATCAACAACCCTTCCTGTATCGCCGCGAGTTCAGTTCCTAGAATATCAAGTCTAGCCGGTCCATCACAAGCAAAACCGCAAAGAAACTCACCATCTTGATTGCGAAACAAACCCCCGAATCCACGCACAGTGCTACCAGTCACCACCGCCACACCAGTCACAACTCCACTTTTATATCCTGAATATGAAATTTTTTTAGATAAAACTTCTGTCAATAACGTATTTAGATTATTTTCATAATTGGGCAGAAATTCTACCTGATTGAAACAATTATGACCATATACAAGAGTTGTATAATATTCAAAGGTCACTTGATAAAAAAGAGAAAGTTAAAAGATTCAAAAGGATTGCAGCTTTGAGTAAAACATCTTCATTATATTGAATTAGGATTTGATTTAAAATTTTCTTTTGAACAAATGTATACTTATATGGCAATTCCCAATCTTATCATCACAAATAGACAAGTGTTTTCCCTAATTATATTTTTCTTTCCTTTTGTTTAGAGGTGGGCCAGCAATTGTCTAACTCATTCAACTCGCCAAAGCAAATTAATTTGAATGGTTTGGTTTTTTTCGGTTTTTAAATTATAAAAAAAATAAAAATAAATCTTCGACCAAACTTAACTTAGCTACAATTCTAATTTTGGTTATCTAATTTTAAACCAAACGATATTAATCTCAATATTTTTTACACTGGGTATTTTCTTATTCATTATCACAAGTTAATACAAAAACCTTCATACAGTGAATCAGTTGGTAAATCTCATGGGCACAAAATTGGAAATTTGTGGTCAATAAGACTGAGAAATTACTTGACTGGAAGAGTTCATGGAGCATACTCTTATCATGGAGCATGCCTCTGATATTACTTGTTAATCAGTTGCCGAAATTTGACGGGGTGTATTTGAGTTGTCTGTGGTTACTTTACTCTATCTGGATCAATGGAAGGTTGGGCAAGTGTTTGCGTTGGGGCAAAATGATGGAATAGCGTTGGTACTCTTTTTGATATGCCTCAAAAATTGGCCAACTTTGCTGGGTTATGCTTCACATGCAGCTCACTATAGCAGTACTCAAGAGTGTTCACACAAAGCTTCAAGTCTGAGGTGTGAACGATTCAATTCAATGCCGTTTGGAACAGCAAGTCAATTTTTGCTCAGTTCCACTGACAGGTTGTCGACTTTAAGAGCGTAGAACCTGTTCAGGGTTTAGGATTTATATCTAGGGTTTTGACTAAAAAAGTGTAGCAACTGTTAAGGATTTTTAGCTCTTGATTTTGGGATCATTCCAGCGGCAATGGATAAAACCTGCATGCAAAATCACTGTCGTTCAAACGGCAGCAGACAAAGTTCTGGTGGTTGATCTTATGAGTGTAGAAATGACTTTTATACAACTTATTTAAGGCTTGGAGTTTAGGGTTTAGCTCTTGCGGCATGTTTTGGAGAAAAATAGGACGCCATTCGAATGAAACAGATGTCAACAGTACGAAACTCATACAAGCAGACTTCATATGTGCGTGTGTTCCAAAACAAGCAGAAAAGCACAACACAGAAGCAGGCAGGGGCCATACCTTGCACAAACTAAACCCACCAAACTGGCCTCAATAAATAAAGAGCATTATGGAAACACTTGAACATGACAGAAACACTGATACAGAAACTCTAATGAAAACGAATTGCAAAGTACAACAGCTGAAACCACATAACCCCCAACATCATAACCAAGAAGTACAAGGTATATTCCATTGTCTGCAGATGCGCGTACTCAGAGAAGAAACTGAATATTCCATCCAGCAGCTCTACAGTTTGCATCCTTTGCCAAAGGATGCTGAAATTACTCCCCAGTTCTACATTTACAGCAAGGAATTCGCTGATATTTTTTCGAATGAAATGTGGTAGATTAATCAAGCCCAAACCATCCAGATCAAGTTGGCAGCAAAGTAATTTGAAGTAATGAAACAAATCATCATGTGCATCCAAGGAACCTGACTGACAATTGGCATGATTCTAGAACTACCCTTTTAATAAGGCTGCTTGACAGCATAAAGATATACCATTGAGAGATGCAAGATTGACAATAGGTTTCACTAGACATCAGTTGTTAAGTAACACAGGATTTCAAAGTTTGGAGAATACTAAATCCAACTAGTGTCACCCGGTTGCACTAAGTTCGTCGTCTGAGATTAAAGGGAGAGAGAAAAATTGTTAGCTCAATCTATATCTACCAAAGCCCTTCTTACAGACAATATGATTCAAACACTCATTCTTCAGCAATGTAAAATTACGAGGACTCTAGCACCGAGAGAAGAAAAAGGGTGTTATCATATGCAATAATCTATTTAGACTCTGCAATTAAGCTTGCTCACCCGAGAGATGTGTTTGATTTTGCGAGCTTTTGTCAAAGCAAGTGATGCCAAGTAGATCTTTAAACAATGTGGACTTCATGGTCTTTCACACTTTTTGCTTAGACACATGGTGCAGTACTTGTTTCGTTCAAGATGTCATCCACACACCTCCTTCTTTTTCTTCTTTTGGGAATGCATTTTACTTGCAAAAGCCCCGAAATTATTCACAGTGGAAAAGATAGAAAGTGAAAGTTGAACATAAATCCACATGCATCATGAGCTGGTAAATTACCTGAGGAACAAACATCCATCCAAATTTTCCAATATATCCTTCAACAGCAGCGATATCATGGTTGAAAGCCACATTGTGCAGCAGGCTTCTGTAGCTAAGCAATAAACTCCAATTGAGAGGACAAAAGACGTAAATAAACAAATAAAGAATTGAAACAATATAGAGGGTTACCTTTTCATCTTCATTACGCCAGAAAAATGAAAAAATTTAAATGGCGGAAAACCACCATTAACATTGCTTCCAATTTTCATGCTTCAACTTCCACCAGCTGAACTCTTTGTGTTTGACAGTATTCTGTTGCAAGCCAAAATTTATACTTATGGCATAATTGTCCAGAGAGGTTAAAAAAAAAAAATCATGAAAAACTATTGCCTGCCAACAAACTGATAATCATTTTTTTTGGGTTGGGTACAAAGGAGGAGGGGTAGGTTCGAACTGTAGTATTGTCCTAAATTTCATTGTTTTCTATTTTCGGCAACTAATTGAGAACTTTCTGGTTTTTGTGCATTTTTCTTCTGACTAAAACTTTGCAGCTGAAGCCAGAATGTGTGAATTTGCACAGCTTAAAGGAAGGCATAGTTACCAGGAAACACTACATAGACACCTGAAACATATTTATGGGTGCTAACTTACCAGATGGCTGATCACAATAGTCAAATTTAATTATCTTTTCCTTTAGACCTTTAAGGTTATTCTGCGAATTGATAATATGAAATTTAAGATGGCTTCAAATCACAAGAACCTTTAAATGGTACATGAACAATCATGCGAGAGAGAGAGAGAGCAAATCATAACAGTTTCAAACCAAAGATTAAATCAAGAACCATGTTGTTAAGTTTTTATAACTTTCTATCAATATGTTCAAAAATTTGGTGCGAGACTGATAAAAAAAACCTAAGCAAGCAAGTTAAAAAGAAAGCTTCAGTTACCTCATAAAAAAAGCGGTAGACTAATATAATTTCATTCATATTATGGATTGGGTATATTCACAGAAGGATTGCTGCAAAACAATACATATAATGCCTTTCCAAAACTTGCAAATTGAATGGCATAACACAAAGAGATAAATAAACATAGCACACATACATACCACCCAAGTGATAAACAATTATCTAAATTGAAAGGATAGGAAAACTTTCAAAGAACCAAAAAATATACCTGCATCTGCATGCATGATGCCTGGTCCCTCATTGACAGGGAAGGAAGCACCTACATCACTTAGGTGGCCAGCGTTCTGAGTTCTACTAATTTGCCCTGCCAAAATTGGAAACTACTTCCTTTGCTAATTGACTAGCTTCTTGTATTTCCCCTCTTGAACAGAGTGTAGCAATTTGCTTATAGCAATAGTCAAAGTCATCAAATTTAGACCTTCTCCCTTTATCATCGTAATTTTCTGCCACATTCTTTACATCCCTCATACCAGAAAATTGGATATCCAAATCTGCATCGGTAGAGGTTACAGACGTTGAAGCAACTGTACCATATGCCTCCCTGTCATAAGGCTTGTGTAGTTTATGAGATTGATTGCAGGCATTAGGTGAACTCCGAACAGGAAAAAATATGGACCCAATTTCGTTGAGGAGAGTAAGTGATTCTTGGACACTGCCTTGCTCACATAATGAAACGAGCAAACCTTCCAATGAATCTGTTTCAACCTCCACATCAACTCTATTTATTAGCTCCACAACAGATTGTGACTGAAGCATTTCCCTCAAGATGGTTCTGGCTTCTTCCATCCTTCCCTTGGCACATAAACCTCTTATCAAATATAAGAAACCCAAAAAATCAGGTGATGTACCTTTACTCTTGAGCTCAATAAAGAATTCAAGAGCACCTTCCATATCACCCTTTAGACAAAACCCATTGATTATAATACTAACAGTGAATTCATCAGGCCTGAGGGTTTTTAAGTCAAATTCATAAAGAAGCTTCAAGGCATCCTCCATATGTCCAGTTTTGCAATAACCATCAATAATTGAGTTATATATATGTGTATTTGGTTTCAAGCCTTTGAGGACCATCCTCTCAAATAACTGCTTGGCATCCAGAAGAAAGCCCTCTCTACTTAAAGCATCAATCAATGTAGCATATGTGATTTCCGAGGGAACCAAATTAATTTTCTCCAACGAATCAAATAGCCGAAACGCTTCTACAAGGTGGCCTTGGCGGCACAATCCATTTAAAACTGAATTATAGCAGATGATATTAAGGGTAACCCCTTTATTTTTAGCAAAACAACATAGATCTAAGGCCTCACTGATATATCCTACTTTACAAAGGCCATCAACAATAAGCGAATAGTCACACACATCCAGAATGGGTAGGCCATCTTCAGCCACCATGACAAGTTTATATGCATCCAAAACTCTACCATTCTTTATAAGTGTCTTGAAAAGAGAAACAGGCAAAGTGGCCATTGCAGGCTTGTCCTTCATTTTGTTTAGAAACCGGAGAGCATCATCGACACCCTTCAGACATATGTAGTAAGCTAGAATCTTACTTACCTTAGGTTCAACTAGGCCATATTCTTTCACAAAGATGTTCAAAAAAGACTGAGTTAGCCACTCTTTCCCATCACAAATTAGACCTTTTAAAATTGAATAGTAAGTTTTGCTTGTGGCAACTGACCCTTTCCTCCTCATCACCAAAAACACTTCACATGCAGACTCAGGAAAACCTCTCTTGCACAAGAAACTGATAGCATCATTGCTTATAACATCATACACTTCTGTCCTCAAATTCTCTGTTCTTTGAACCAGACATAAAACTCCAGTTGCACTTTTTTCTTCAAGAATTGCCTTCAACAGAATTTTGTAGATACCTAAATCCAAACCTAAATCTTTCCCATTGAGTTCAATAAATACCTCGGTGGCCATATCTACCATTCCCTGCTTACAGAGCCAACTGATAATACAATTATAACATGCAACTGAGGAAACTGGTGTCCTTCTGAACTCGTCAAATATCTCCAGTGCCTCATCCATTCTACCTACTTTACAGTACCCATCAATCATTGTACAATATGTAATGGAATCAGCAACCAAGTCCTTTTCTGGCATTCCCTTGTACAGCATATAAGCATCCTCAAATGCCCCCACCATGAACAGTGATTTAATAACTATGTTACACATAACAACATCCATGCAGACTCCAGCTTCCTCCAATCTCCTCTTTGTTTCCATAATCCCTGTGATATTTTCTTCCTCAATATAGCCATGTAGCAATGCACTATATGTAATTGTATCTCCAAGTATTCCCTTTGAGATCTTATCAGCCTCCGATGTCCTCCCGAATTTGCATAATCCATTAATTACAGTATTGTATGTGACAATGCTCGGATTTATCCCCCTCTTTTCCATGTTATGTAGGAGATGAAAAGCACCATCAAGATCCCCGCTCATGCAAGACCCGTTAATTAAAGTTGCATACATAAATTCATCAACTTCAATTCCCAAATCTTCAACCATCTTGAAAATAGCAAATGCCTCCTCCAATTTTCCTTTCTTGCAAAATCCCAACATGATGGCAGTATATGTAATCAAATTGGGTTCTAATCCACCTTTCCTCATCTTTATCAGAAAACCAAGTGCCTTTTCGACATCTCCTAGCTTGGAAAACCCATCTATCATTATAGTATAGCTAATTGTATCTGATCTTATGCCCTTATCCACCATCTGTCTATTCTTCTGAAATACCTCCTTTAGAGCACCTTCGGAAATATAACCACAAATCCAACTACTATAGAAAACAACATCAAACGCCAATTCTTCCTTCTCTATCCTACAAACCAAATCACAAACTTCATTTACTCTTCCCAATTTACAAAGAGCACCCACAAGTGCTGTATAAGTCACAATATTAGGCTGTAAAGCTCCCGAATTTACAGCATTCTCGAAAAATTTAACAGCAATTTCTGGCTTCCCAATCTTACAAAACCCAGAAATTACTGAACTACAAACAAAATTATCAAAGGGGTACTTAACTTTATCATCAGTCATCAACTCCAGAACCTCAATTGCCTTGCTCATATCTCCTTGATAGCTAAATCTATGAATTAATGAGAAAAAAGTGAAAGATGAAGGAAAAATACCATAGTTGATCAAGCAATCCCGTAATACCAATAAAGCCTTCTCCGGGTCTTTCCGGTTTATACATAGGCCTTGAATTAGAGAGTCCCAAATGCGATTACTCTGAAATTTTGAAGTTTCGGTCATCTGGGTCCTCATGAAATGCTCCGCTTCTTCATATTTGTACAATTTTAGGAGAGCCCATGTGAGAATTGAGCGAGTCTGGGAGTTGCCTTTGACTTGGTTGGAGTCCATTTGAGAGAAGAAATGGATGACTGTGTTGAACCTGCGGGTTTGAGAAAGGAAGAGAAGGAATTGGACGATGGATTTGAGTGTGGGAGTGAAGCCGCATTTGAGTAAAGTTTGAATAGGTGGGAGTTCTGGAAGACTGTTACGATAAGAAGAAGAAGCCGACGAAGAAGAAGAAGAGAAGCATCGGCTGAGTTTAGTGTGGAAGAGAGTAGAGAACAACATTATCATAGTTCAGTGGATTTTTTTTGAATTTGGGGAACGTTGTGGCTGCTGCTTCTGCTACTCCCCTCAAGTGTTTAGTGGGAGTGTCTTTAAAAACGCAGACCAAATGTGCAGGAGTTGGTACAATTCATCAGGTGAATATGCCAGTGCAGGCATTTGGTGGTACGTCAGTATTTGGGCCAAAATGGCACTTTTTTTTTTCTTTTTTTTTGTCTGAATCACGAAGTGGTCCTGGATAGGCCCCAACTATGGATGGCACCTTTAAGCCTTAACCACAATGGCACTTCGTTTTTCATTACACCCAATTCATGCTCTCGTGAAAGACTTCCACTATACAGAAATAGCATTATTTTGCTATTCTCGATCAATAATTCTATAACATGCATGATAATACTTTTATATAATATAATATTATTGGTCGGAGATAACAAAATAGTGTTATTCCCGTATTATAACTACGTTTTTCTCCCTCGACACCCATCAAAATTTTCCTTTAGTAAAATTATATTTACACATATTTGTAAAATTACTACACTAAGTTGAATGATTTTATTTACAAACTAACTTCTTCGCACATACAACAATTTTATTCATTTGTGAAATTAGTACACTGAGTTGAATTATTTTTATTTAATACTAGCCTCTTCACACGCGCTTCCGCGCTTGCGAGAGGCTTTATTTTATTTTATTTTTTTAATTTTTAATTTATTTTAGAATTAAATAAGATAATGGGTAGTTGTGTTTCATCAAAATAGAATCAATTATCTTATTTTTCTTTTAATTTTAATTTTTTTAAATATGAAAAAGTATGCATTTAACATATTATCCTCATTTAATTAATAATTTCAATTCTTAATGTTTGCATTAACCAAGGACATTTTCTAGTATTTTGAATGTTTTACTATTCTCTGTCTTTTGCTTTATACAATGGAAAAATCAACACAGGACTTGACTTGGGGACTTGTGTTGCAATTATATATATATATATAGGGGGCGGATCCGTGGCACCATATTTTTGACACAAGTTTTGACACAATTTTTGGACCATTAGATTACTCCACTTTTAATGGTTCAGATTAAATCTGACATAATAAATAGTTTTAATGTTTTAAATAAACAATCATTAATTTTTTTTTCTCTCTCATAAAAGTAAAATAAAATTATTCTCTCTCCTCCCTTTTTTGGACACAAATTTTGACATAATTTTTGGGCCATTAGATTACACCACTTTTAATGGTTAAGATTAAACCTGACATTGCAAAACAATATTTTTTTTCTTTAATTAATATTTATACATTGGCATTAAAATTCTGATACCATATTAATTAAGAATTCATTCTCTCTCCTCTCATTAATTATCTTTAATTAATTCATTCTCTCTCTTTTTTCTAAAGAGAATTGACACCTCCTCCTCTGCCTCTGCTTCTTCTTTCTCTCTCTCTCATCCCATTCTCATCCCCAAAGCCACCCTCACCACCAGCACCACTCCAAATTTTGACATAATTTTTGGGCCAAAGTCTGGGTTCTGTTCAGACTTCAGAGCTGTGAAGCAACTGAAACTAGGTTCTGTTCATAGTTTCCCGCAGAGTTAGCTTCCTGTGAGTTAAAGTTTTATGATTTTGATGTGATTTCAATTATGGGTACTTTCATTTTTGTTATTTATGCTGTTGTTTTGGATTGGTTTTTGATGATTTTCATGCTAACTTTATATTTGCAAGGGACATGAATTAGTTTCTGTTTCATTTTTAAACTCAACTGGTCAAAGCTGAGAAATTTTATGCTTGCAATTATTGGACTGATAGTTTCCTTCAGCTTTTATTGGCTCTCAGCTAGTATGCTTGTAAATTTTGATATTTTTCAGTATTGTTTATACCCAAAATGAACAGCCAATGAGAACGAGACACGTGGAGGAAATCGAGCTTGGTCAAGGACGCCCTTGCCACCCTACCTACCGATCGCTCCATTAGGGCAACACACTCTTCTGAGACACGTGGCATGCTCCCAGGCGACGTCCACAGTCCCACATCGAAATTATCAACAAAGTGCACACCTCCCAAGGCCTATAAAAGAGGCCAACTACCCCAAAACAAAGGTAATCAGAACTTACGGCATGCAAGCCTATTGATCTGTCAGTTGAACTTTCTAATCCCGAACTTACTTAAGCATCGGAGAGCCTTCAGCCGGTACCACATCGGTGCCTTGGGTCTTTCCGAGCGTTTGCTCATATTGCAGATCACGCTCCCTACCGAGGCATTGAGGATACCGAAGGTATAAAATTACTAAGTTGACCCCCTAAGTCAGAGAACCACTTTTTGGTGTCAACAAGTATTGTTTCTGAGGCTAGCTTATTGTGTATGCTCAATGATATGCTTAAATATCTATTTCTAGTTGTTGGTGATTGAGAATTCTATTGCTAATGTGACATTTTGTTCTTGCAGAGGTTGAGTTCAAAAATCAAGTATGATGCTTTGGATAAATTAAATGAAGAGCTTGTAAGCATCTTTTATATCTCTTATTTCAGAATCAATCTTGCTTTATTCGTGCTGTGCAAATCCCATATTATGTTCTGTCAACATCTAAGGTCTCGTTAAATGGTGCAGAGACTACAAGCAACTAAAGCCAAACAAATCTAATAGCATGTAAAATTAAGGTTATGCACCTGTATTTGAAGAAGGCACAAAGTCTCAATGTGGCAGTCATGGTGATATGCAACTGTCAAATGAGAAGAGATGCTATTGAGTCTTGTGGTTTTTTTATAGTCGTGATTTCATGAATCAGTTGTATCATGTTACGATCTATAACTTTTTCAAATTGGTATCAGTCTGAGGAGAGATGCTATTGAGCATTGTTTGCATGTGAAACTCTTCGAACTATAACCGTGAGCAAAATTTGTAAATGGGAACACTGAATTGTTGGTTCAAAGTTCACACTTTATTGAGTGTAGAGAGAAGCGCCAGTTGACAACAATGTTTCCCATGTTTTCTTCTTCCTAAATTCAACACTGACAACACCAAAAGGCTTCTCAATATTCTATACAAGTCTAAGTAAAAAAGGCTTCTCAATATTCCATACAAGTGTGAGGAAAATTTCAACTTCCAAGCTATTCAAAGTTTGTTAGTGAGAGCAAGATACTTGGTATGAGAGCCCTTAGCTATAATTTTGCATGTCTTCTTCTTCCTTAACTCAACACTGGCAACACCAACAGCCTTCCCAACTCGTAAATCCTTGGTCTCAACTTCAACCTCCTCACCAGGGTAAGCAGAATTCAAGTATGAAACATTGATATCTACTGAAACTCCGGAGCTGGGAAGAAAAAAATAATTCTCTGCTCTACCTATTGAACATATTAATCTTTCTTAAGGATGCAACTTAGAAAAACATTAATACATATGTTAATGCAATATTAAATATAATTGAGTAGACTATCATACTGATTTTAAAAAATAATTCTTATCTTCCTATTTTGACATCTCAAATTCAAGTACCTGATTCAATCAAAGAGCTGAGAACTTGAGAGATCAATATAGGCAGATAGAAAACGGGTTAAAGATAATATGGCAGTGTGAATTGGGTTGAGGCAAGGCCAGCCGACAAGGAAGAGTCACACTATATGGAGCAAGCAATAAATTTTGAGTTTCCTACCAAAAGCATAGCATATTAAGTCTCTCATATAATCTATTAAGATATTATCAAGAGTTGAAAAGCTTACCTCGTCGACGTTGCCATCCTCTGTCATAGGGTTGAGAGAAAGCATAGCTTCAGTCAGCATATCTTCTAAATCATCTATGTAGAGAGATGGATGTTGAACATGGAAGGCCTTGGGTGTAATGGACTGCTAACGCATAACAGATAACTAAACTATCAATATAATCATAAATAACAAAACAAAACATATTTGTTTTAAGAAAAATAAAAATGGAGTAGAGAATTCATACGGTTGGTTTGCAGTTATTGGAGAGAGAGAGAGAGAGAGAGAGGTATGCATGAGAAAGAAGAGGGATTAGAGTACCAAATAAAAAAGGATACTACCATTTAAAGAGATTACGTTTCCTTAAAAAAGGGAGGAGAGAGAATTATTTTATTTTATTTTTATGAGAGAGAAAATAAAATTAATGATTGTTTATTTAAAACATTAAAACTATTTGTTTTGTTAGATTTAATCTCAACCATTAAAAGTGGAGTAATCTAATGGCCCAAAAATTGTGTCAAAACTTGTGTCAAAAATATGGTGCTACGGATCCGCCCCCATATATATATATATATATCATAGATTTGTTTATGTTTAAATCTATTAAAAGGATCGTACTATATTAACTCAATAAAAACTATAGACTCAATTAGAAGTCCGAAAATTAATATTTTGACCAGTACCTATCCATCTAATTCCTTTTAGAAGGATATGCCTTGCCTTCTAAATTTCTTAATAGTTGATAATTTTGAGGAGGAAAAATGTAGGATTTGGTGTGAAATTTTTTTGGCTTCATAACACATGCAACGTATAATTACACTTGGAAAAATTTTTACTTTGTAATTTTTGCAGTAAACAATAGCCGCACAACTCATAAATATATGATTACAACATGTGAGACATGAGATATGTAATGATAGAAATAAAGAGAAAGGTGTATGAAACATGGGATGGAATCGGCAATTTTTTTTCATGAGATGAAATCTCTAAATTTTTAGACTTGGGCCCAATCTCAACTTGGGTAACAACCAGCTAGGCCCGTGGACTTCAAAGTTACATTTTATCCCACTACCACCATTTCCCACTGTTTTCCCAGCTCCTCCCAAACCCCAGAAATTGGAAAAAAGAAGAACGAAAGTATGAGTAACACAAGCCTTGGTCTGTCCCTAAATCCGTTAATTCAGTTGAAAACCCCACCCAAATTTCGCGCCAGAAATTGCCGCACGAATTTCTCAGCAGTCTCAGCTCGTCTTGACAATTCCAAAAGCAGCTCAGCAGACCCACAACTCAATCTCTCCGTCCTCCGCTTCACACTAGGTATCTCTCTCTCTCTCTCTCTCTCTCAGATTGAGATTTTGAATGATGGGTTATTGGACGGTGCAGGAATACCTGGGCTTGACGAATCCTACTTACCCAGATGGATTGGATATGGGTTTGGTTCGCTTTTGATTTTGAACCATTTTGCTGGTTCCATTTCACCCGCCAGCACAACCCCAGCTCAGCTTGTAAGCGACCAAAACCATCTTCTACTGTGTTAACTTATATTTGCTTCACTTCTTGTTGGCTTTGTGTCAATTTTTGTGGGTTCGTTTGGTTTTCGGCTTTTTTGATTAGAGAACAGAGGCTTTGGGTCTATCTTTGGCTGCATTTTCCATAGCACTTCCCTATCTGGGAAGATTTCTCAAGGTAATTTTCAAGGCACTTAAAAAAAACTCCAATAGATTAATTAGATGTCAATAGCATCGGTTTTCAATGTAAAAAAAACTCATAAAAATGCAAAGTGCAGCTTAAAATCATAACCCCCATGAAGGTGAAGTTTGATTTGTAAGCCTCTTCTATGGTGCAAAAAATATAAACTACCAAGAACCCTTCACAGTCAATGACATTGATATTAGATAGGGTGGCAGGTATAAACTGTCTGCTCAGCATTTTGGTAAGCCTGATTATGTGGAATTATATTGCAGGGTGCTACTCCAATGGATCAAACTAGCATCCCACAAGGGTGTGAGCAAATATTTGTGATATCACAAAATGTCTCAGATACTCAGAAGGAGGACTTGGCTTGGGCTACGTACATCTTGTTGCGGAATACAAACACCATAGCCGTGGTACATATCAGGTTTTTATTAAATATTGGCACTAGACGCTAGTGATGAGAGTGAGAAGAAAAATCCATTTTAATTTGAATGACAATGCAACTTTTGTTTTGTTAGGTCAGAATCCAATTGAAAAAAAAGAAGTTATGTTCTTATAGTTTGGATATTTTGTTATAAGCTTTTCAAAAGTGGTTGTTGCTAATATTTCAGATAATATCAATTCGAAATGAATTATGCGTGCGCGGCTACTGGAACATACCAGATGATGTATCAAAAACCAATGTACTTGGTTGGTTTGAGAAACAGATTGAAAGCATTGGTCTTTCTGATTTGAAGGAAACCCTATACCTTTCTGAGATTGAAGGTAGCTATAACTTGATGTCTTCAGCTCTGTTTCTGAACATGATTGCCTTTACTTGGAATAGTATGAAATGTTTTATTGTCTCTGTTTCAGATTCTGGACTTTGGGAGATGCTACCACAGGGGACTCGTTCTCTCCTTGTACAACCAATTGTGCAAGTTCTGCCCTCAAGTGACAATGAGGTTCAAAAAAGTGAAGGATTTGTCTTGTTGGCTTCAAGCATGAGGTATGCATATAGTGATAAAGATAAAGCCTGGATCGGAGCTCTTGCAAACAAATTTAAAGGTAAGCGATAAAAGATAGAGCCTGTATAGGAGCTCTCACAAAAAACAAATAGAAAACTAAAAATAGAAGAAGAAGAAGAAACCCGGAGGTAAAAGCATATGTGCAGCTTTGTAAAGAATTGAACTTTTTATTATAAGGCAGCTTTTTTGGCTCAGTATGTTTATGCTGATGCATTTGAAATTTCGAAATAGGCATTAGTTTCGTAGATTGCCAATTGGCTCTCTTGGGATTCATATAAGATTAGCATGAGAACAAGTGCATAATTCTTCCCTGAAATGCTAACTACAGTAAAAGCATAAGCCATTTGAAGCAAATACTAAACTTTTATGAAGCAAATGTCTGGTAAAATGATCGTAAAAAGGCATATGAATTATGTGAATGTCTCCAATACAATAAGCAGATAAGAAGACATTTGCAGCTTCTAGATATAGGAATAGCAAATATTAGTCGGCCCATAGGAATATGGGCTTTGTTTGTGTTTTCTTCTATGTGTCTCGTTGTTTTTATGGGTTGGGTTTGTTTGGTCGTCTTTTGTTGCCTGTTACTTTTCCTTTGAGCCTTGAGGGCAAGTAAAAGGTTGCAGAAAAGCTAGCAATCTAAACTGAACTATAAGAAAATAAGTGATCAAAACTCCAACTTTGGCCAGCAACTGTTTTGCTTAACGAATCCAAACAACTTAGTTGGATCAGTTTTGTAAATACCACGAGGTGTCGCATCACCCAAAGGGTGGGATTACCCCGCTCAGGGTTCGGCTTGTCCTGGTCACAAAGTGCTTCCAACATTTATTTCTTCCTTTTATATTTGATATATTCTAATGGTTGGCAAATCATTAAATTCATAATTTATCAACGATTAACAGTCCCTCATGAATGCGCGGAGTCAACCTTACTTTCGGAGTGATCATTTATCACACTCAACCACTCAAGTCTCACCAATATGTTGCCCATACAATCACTCTAGGCTCCCACCATTTGACACTCAAATCATAATCAGTCACAATCTACAATGCAATTATTTTGACTATTTCAGAAAATTAATCACAGTGCAACCCTAGTTTAAAAAGAATTACTTGTTACATTATCCCAATTGGCAGTTGAACCAAATTTGAGTTAAAACTTTGATATCAAAGAAATTGTGCCACTTCAAAGATGGAAAGCAGAACATGACCTTATCAACATTAAGAAAAGGTTGGTTTGAAATTGAACTCTATCTTGGTTTCTGATGCAAGTCACTAATTATTTTATATTGTAAAACTCCCCTCACGCGTGGATCTCTTTTCATCAGTAAACACTACTACAATAATGTAAAAGTATAATACTAATTATACGACGTAACATCAAAAAATTGTCGTGGTGTTTTAAAGCACCACAGGTGTTCTATGACCATTGATCATGATAGTAGGGAGATACACTACAAAAAGTAACTTCTGTTGGGTTGATTTTGAGTGGCACGACGAATGTCAAGAAGGAACCGTTGTACATCTAAAATACGCTTTAAAAAAATGTCACTTAGTGTTTACTTTCTCTTCCCAAAATTTTACAATCCCCAAAAAAATCCGAGTTCCCGAAAGAATAGATGTTGGAGCATAAAATTTTGGAACCTCCAACAAGTAATCAATGTTGAGAAGCATGAGACCGTCTTCGCTTGCCATCAATGAGGGAAGAGGGAGGTACACACAAGAAAAAAAAACCTTTGACGCGTAAGTCAGTAGGAGTATAAGAAGATTGAAGTAGAGTTTAGAATAACATTGACCCTTTTTTCCCTCTGTGTTGATGGATTAATTGGCCTTTTATAGAAATTCGAGTCTTAGGCTTTAAGTTCCATGTTCAATGATTTTCATTATGATCCACAATTACTCCATCATGGGCATAGTAGTGAGGGATCATGTAGGCTCTGCCATGTGGCTTGAATGATGCTAGCCTTTGTTCATTGGCATAGAAAATGTTTGTCTTGGTAGGTCTTCGTTATCAAGTCCCATAAATGCCATGATTTCATTTATGTGTGTTCATGAATAGAAAATTGGAAAAACATGTTTTTTAAAAATAAATTATGGCTCCACTTCCCAAGTTTAGAGTGCCAGTGGAATAATTTCTTGAGGAGTAATTCTTGCTCTCACACCAAGGCCTATAAACTATGTTGCACCGATACTCCTAATTGGAGGGGTATGCTCATATATGATACTCCGATAATCGTACATGATATGCATATAGGCTATAAATCTGTACTTATGATCTGCAATTACTCTTTACCATGACATAGAATGTTGTTTATTAGTATTCCCAGAAGTTTAATTGGTTAGAGCTAAACCCTATGGTTGACCTGAATACCATCCCCAATTTGTTTTCTTGCAGCAAAATTGGTTTGGTTCTCATCTCAAATGTTACTACACGCACACATACAGAGCTCGACTTTTGGGTGAGCTCAATGAAAAGCTGTGGACATGTTGGTCCAAATTATAAATAAATTTAAAAAATAAATAAATAAACTGCTTTTAATACTAATAAAAACATTATTTCCCAATAATTGTGTTAATTTGGAACCTTTGGGTTTAGTGGCAAGTCCTTCTCTTCAACATTAAGAAATATGTTTATGGATAATCCAATCTCTTTATGTGTAGTGCTAGTTATTTTTAAAGCTCCAATTGGACATGACAGCCCCACCAACTTTTGAAGTAAACGATGCTTGTTTGATTAATTAGAGGAAAAATCATGTTAATCTTTAATTATGTGACATCAAATGAGAGTGTGTAACACGTCACATTATGCAGATATAGAATCAAATGGGGGTCCCTCTAAATTCTAAATTCTAAATTCCTAATCAAGGCAAATGCTCCACTATAATTGTATACAATTTCTCTCTCTCTCTCTCCTCCATGGTCAATGGGAAGCTTTAGGCTGCCAATGCCCGTGCCCCACGGCTACGGATTAAGATGGTAACTTTCCAAAGGAAGTCACATGAGTCATCAGAAAAAGGCAAATCTTCATGAACCTTTCAATGACCCAACCAAAACTTACATGGAATACTATGTGAGTGATTTCCATTTGGTTGACTGGGTCAACAACTCAGTCAATGGATTTACCACTTATAATCATGAATTACAAAAGTTAAAACTCACACACACATGGAATTATCCCAAGAATGAGGTCCATAAATGTGCAAATCTGTGGATCAGATTGAAGTCTTTTAGTTTGACTCGAATGATGTTTAGGTTGTGAGTGCGTAGCGTATTTGATTGTCCTGAAGAAGTCATATTTATTGATTTCAAAATTGAAAACTTTTTATATCAAACTTAAGAGGTTTTTGTGAAACTGTTCGTAAATTTTCAATGTTAAAAGATCAAGCCGAAGTCTTTGAGTTTGAATCAAAGGGATTTTGGTTGTGAAATCAAAGTTTATTTGATTGCCGTTAAGAGTTTTCAATTTCAAAACTGAAAATCTTCAAGGAAACCCAAAATTCCTTCTGATTTGGTCAGTAAATTTACCAATTTTCTTGACTGTTAAAAGATCAAACTGAAGTCTTTGAGTTTGACTCAAAGGGATTTCAGTTGCGAAGTTGAAGTTTATTTGACTACCGTGAAGAATTTTCAATTTCAAAATTGAAAATCTTCAAGGAAACCCAAAATTCCATCCAATTTGGTCAGTAAATTTACCAATTTTCTTGACTGTTAGGAGGGTATGTATGTGTAAGCTAGCATAGTAGCATTTGCACCAGTAAAATGAAATATGGTCCATAACTCACGGTAGGGGCTGGTTGCCCCTTCCTCACGGTTGGGTTTAAATCAATGTGGATGACTTAAAATAATATAATTTCCCCATCCAATTGAAACATTCCACTGTGCAAGATTATAATACAATTCGTACACCCCCCCCACTAGATTTTTTCAATAAAATTCAATTTGTAGTTGGGCTGCTAAAAGCTGTAAATTTAAAGCCAAAAAACAACCCAAAGTCTTCCCTTCTTTAAATCCCCATTAGTCATATATATATCCAATTATATTATCCCTCTCAAGCAAGGTCACTCTCTTTCTTCTCTGCATCTCTAAACACAAAAAGATGGGTGCTTGCTTTTCTTGCAAACCAAAACCTGCACTTCAAAATGTGAGAGTGGTTCATCTAAATGGCTATGTGGAGGACTTTGAGCATGCAATTTCTGTAGGTCAAGTCACAGGGAAGCCCACAAAGCACTTTGTCTGCACCCCAGCTCAGCTTCTCTCTACTGGGTCCAAGCCCTTAAAGCAGGACACTCTGCTTCAACCAGGGCAGGTCTATTTTCTGCTTCCATACTCAGCATTGCAGAGTGATGTTTCTCCTTTGGACTGGGCCTCCATATCCAGAAAGCTCACTGCAGCAGCAGCAAAAAGCAGGAGGTCTTCATGTGAGGCTAACAATAATTCTTCTCATTCTTCTCCTTTGGCTCCTTCTAGTCCTTTGATGATGGGCCAGTTTTGCTCAAGCCCTGTGTGGAGCTCTTCATCTTCACCAGGTAGAAGTCCTAGCAGGTTTTCTATGGAGCAGGAGAACATGGGCTCTCTGATGGATTATGGCTCTCAAAGGTCTTGTAGAGCTAGGTCATGGAAGCCACTTTTGGATACAATTACCGAGAAATCATTTAACAGGAGGACTGAATCAGATTTACAAGAGATGCATGTGGAGGCTGTGAAATAGATTGGGTTTGAATTTGATCAGGTACAGTAGTATATGTTGTAGTGGAAAGAGAGAGAAAGAGAAAAAAAAAAAAAAAAAACAGAAAACTCCATGCTTGGTTTTTTTGTGGTGGATATTGCTAGAGGATATTGGGATGGATGTAATGGGGATTTTCTTGTGGGAAAATGAAATGGAAAACTCTGTTGATTTTAGTTTTTCTGGTTTGGAAATATCAGCAGATGATGGCAACTGAAGATCATCAGATATTGATCTTCTTTTTTCCCACTTTGAATCTTTCAATTCTATTATTACATTGTGAGCTGACATCTAACTTTGAAGTGAAGCAAATGAATTTCTGGTCATTCTTTTCTCTCTCCTCCTTTGTTTTTGTTTTGGTTTTGGTTTCGTTCTTGCCCAAGAGTGATATAAGAAACATCTCAACTTGAGATATCAATGATTCTTCTGACAATTCTCTCATCAGAAATTTTCCTTTGAATTTGCAAGTTTTCATTTGGTTTGTTGGAGAAGATAAGTTACAAATCACAGTATAAAAAAAAAAAAACCTACAACTTTTGCAGTGCTAATTTTATTTAGTTGGATCCAAAAGGAAAATTCCAGAATTGAATCCACCTTATGCTGCTATGCATGTCTCATATTTGGTTCAGTCCTTAGATCATTGTTCTACTGTGGATCCCATTAGAGCATCTCCAAGGGAGATGTCAAATACCAAACATCAAATTTAAATTTGATGGCTGATGTGTCAATTTGACATCTTACACAGCTTTACACTCCACCCGATATGTCAAATTAAATTATTATTTTATTACATTTTAGTGTTGATTTATTTTTAATTAAAAAGAAAAGAAAATAAAAAATAATAAAATATTCATTTGACATCTTGCTTTTGGGATGTCAAAAATAACATATCAACCTCCAGCCTTCATTCCACATAAGCTTTAACACATCGGTTGGAGTCATGTGAGATGTTATTTCTAGCCGTTAAATGTCTATGTGGCACTTTTGACACATCGGTTGGAGATGCTCTTAGGTCCCTACCAATAAATTAAAACATTTTAAGATTGGCAAGTTGAATGTGACAACTTTTTAAAAGGTCTGCATTTTCTTTAAAATGGCACCGAAGTTTGGAAACTCATTTAATTCTCTTCGTGGAAGCAGGAGAAGAACTTGGATGTGTAACGGGGATGCTATTGTGGTGGTATCCCAAGCCTATCACGCATTGTCAGAAAAATAAAATGCATGACAATAAGTGATTGGCTTGGGATTGCGCTATCCTTAATATAGGTAAGTTTTTTTTTTTGGTGGAAGCAGGAGACAGAATAAATGGTTGTGTTTATTCTGGACTTTCAACTAGTATCATAACTGCAGCCACCGCAAAGTTTAAGACATTTTTTTTCAACAAAAGCAGTTTGGTGGATTTCTTCATCTAATTGTATTTGGAAACTCTGAATTCTCAACCAAGACACAAGAACATTACCATTACTGGTAGGTTGGTCTAGCTACTAACATAAGAAGATGCAAATTAATTATAAGGGTACAGATATAGGAGCTGGAGGGACCCACTTTTGAATAGGTGAGCAATCCCACCCACCTTCTTTGCTATGTGTCACCGTAAAATGGTTAGGAACCCAAGTTTCCCCTCTTGATTCTCTTTCTCTCAAGAGCTCCCTCTGTTTTTCCTCAACAGCTTTCTTCGCTTCTCTTGCTTTGCTCCAGTCTTTCCCAAGAATAGCTTGGCTCAGAATGCCCCAAATTAAAGCTGATTCACTTGGCCACACTCCCTAATTCAAATTAAATAAATTACATCATAGGTAATTGATAACATAAACACAGAAAAGTAATTGCATTGATTTTTGTTTTACTTTTTAATTTTTTTTACAAGAGGGGGTGAATCTCCTTTCACTTTTTTTTCCTATGTGGAAAGTACTTTCTCTAAATTAAGTTCAATGAATTCTTTACATAATTTTTGTATAATTGCATATAATCCATTCATAAGTATGAGAAACTTCAAGATCCCAAGAAGCAAGGGGAAGCATGAAGAATGGTGATAGAAGAACAAAAAAGGAAAAGAATTCTCCAAATAAATTGCAAAGACTTTATATGCATGAGGAGAAACCAATGTGCAGTTTGCATTTAAAGAAGAAATTAGTGTCTGTAGGACATATTGACTTAATGCAAAGCAAGTTAAAGGATTTGGAGATCGAGGTAGATATTAGTTACCTTTGGATCCGTTACAATCGGAGCTTTCAGTCCTGAAATGGCTTCTTTCGCATTGTATATAACTGTTTCTTTCCCGCTACTGACGTCCTTCATTTTGACAGTTCTGCAATCAAATACAGGATGCAGCATTATAACAAGACAGATATGGATGTGTTAAACGTCAACAGAATTTTTCAAGGCTAAACATGAATATGGTCAGGAGAAAAGTTGTTAGATAATATGAGAGAACCATTTTACTTGTTATTTGTTAAAGATTGTTAAGAAACCTTGTCCCTGTAGCATCAAGGTGTAACTTGTAAGTAATCAACGGTTTCCTTTTTTCTTTTTGTTGCTTTTTCAAATGTATGAAATCAAACCACTGTTAATCTTTATGCACATAGCAGCAGTTTAAAGAAGAAGAAGATAATCCTTTCATGGACCCTTGAATTACCTATCCCACTGACCATCTATCTCATAAAGAAGCTCGAACGACGTTGAGTCAAAGATCTTTCCCTTAACTGTTCTATGATTTCCCCTAAGCCCAAAAAATGAGCTGCTTCCATAATATAACTCAGCTTCAAGGCCAGTCTCATGACACCGGATTCTATTTTCACCAACCCAATCAACCCAAGGTATTGGCAAGAATTTGATCAAGAGTTTTGGGGAGTTGATTTCATATGTTTCTCCATGATTCAGGAGCTTCAGTTGCCTTTTTCCATGCACCTCAGTTTCCACTGAAGTACCTGCAGCATGGTTCTTGATAAGAAATATGGCATTTAAACCCAATAGAAGATTTAAAGAGAGGAACTTAAAGTGTGTAAAAGTTATGACAAGAATGAAATCTTCGATATTGTTGGTGAGTTTGAAGTTCTTAACTAGTGAATATATACACAGCCTGAAACATTAAAGTAAATGATTTTTGAGCTTCCAATGAGTATTAAAGTAAAGGATTAGAGTGACTTGAAAACATACAGACAACCTGATATAATAGTAATATATAAAGGCTAATAACATGTTGAGGGCCAAAGATAAAAGGAACCTTTCGGATTGATAGTGCGGTTAATCTTACTGTTAGAAACTGAAATCACATCCTCTACTCTGGTTTTCACACTGAAATTTTGTTGTTTTGAGGTATTGTACCTAAGAATAGTTTTCAGATCAAATCAATTACCACTTTCATCTGAACTGTACAGTCAAGATAAGCGAAGCACATTTTCAAAGGAGTATCAGAAAGGAAAAGGAAGATATACGAACATCAAAAGCAGCAGCAGCATTGAAACTGTCTCTAAACAGTCAGTATTAACTAAGAACTTCGGTAAAAATAAGTAAATTTTTTTTTTTCTAAGAACTCGGTAAGGAGTACAGGTTCCTTGTAAGAGGTCTACTTCATCTAAGTCTTCGAATTCTTTTTATCTGGCTCTGGCAGATAACTACTATCTTAACCATCAGTCAGAATTGGTAGATAATCCAAAACTAATGAAATAGCAAAGCAAACGCTTATGTAGATTGGATGGCAGATTAGAGTCAAAAGGTAAAAATTTCTTAGATATGACAAAATTTCAGGTGTTTGAAGGATCTTTGACTTTCATTTTCCGACAAAGATCGCAAAAACAAGACTAGAGACAGAGAGGAAAGACTTGATGCATATGATTGGTGACTGTGCTATTTTTTTTCAAATAGAAACAAACAAGTAAACAATCTGGATGATTGTGAGTAATAGCTATTTTTTTCTTTTTTTCGCAGTACAAACAAATTAACAAAAGTTCAAGCTTTACAATTTTTTTTATAGTGACATTTTACATTTGGTTTGCTAAATATGTAACGGCTATGGTAACCAGCAAACCAGTATTTATTCTACTAGATTAATCATTATTATGAAAAGTAAGAAGTAGAGGTACCATAGAATTGGGGAGTAGGATGTTGACACCATATCATTTCAAGGTTTTCTTTTTCATCAGTTGCATGAAGGGCAGTAACTGGTGGGTGATGTGAAACCTGCAAGTATGCAACCCAAAAAGCAACCACATTAGGCAACGTATGCATAAAAGATCCACCAACTCGCCACTCGTCAGGTAATAGCGAGATCATGTTCAAGTTTGGCCAGCATGGCAGCATAAATTGGAGGCTAAGATAATCATAAGGCAACCATTTACGAGCAAAGGTTCAGCAGAAAACAGAAATACAAGTACCTGCTCAAGTAGAACATTGAGATTCCCCCTTGAAACATGATGAGTTTCTCCAAGAATGGGGTTGTAAGGAGCAATTCCGAAGATCATAGGACGCAAAATAGAAATGCTCCATGATACGACGGCTGTGAACCTATCTTGGGGACTTTCCCCTTTGTTGCACCTCCCTAACAGATCATTACCAATGCAATACACCGATTCACCGAAACACTGGAGGTGTGACTTTGGTATGTTAAAAAGAGGTGACAGCTGAACTTGCAAAACAAGTAACAAGATCAATTACCATTGACCACCAAATACAATCAAGAATACACTACTGTGTGATATTTAGTTTTTCAACAGAACTGCAAGAAGATTCACAAATGCAAATATGTTATTCTTTGTAAATTGTATGTAAGCACATGCAAGATTGAAGAGAATGGTATGCATATATAGTTTTTTATGTCAAGGTTGTTTTGTTCCATACAGCAAAGAGAACATAAAATTGGTTTAGGACTTTCCAAAGTTGTGTTTCTTTACTTGGATCTCCTCAACGCTGCTCCTAGGAATTTATTAAGGCCCTTGATTGGAGAAATTATTGTATGTATTTGATACACCACGTGGCTCGTTTCGAATTGCTTCAAAGCAATTCAAATTGAAGATGATCCTAAATTAGTTGTTGTAAATGTTACAGGAATTCCAATGTTAGATGGTGATTGAAAACAATTGTCAACAATATTCCGTTTATAATTGCATATGTGCAGCATGCTGAATTCGAACGTGTACTGGGAAGCATATCAATGTTTTTAAGGTAATTTTATTTTAGAGACGAATTTCTCATAAAAATTTATAGAAAAGTTGAAAACTCATCCTGGGAGTTTCATTGTAGAAAATAAAAATAAAAATAAAACTTCTTTTTGAAAAATTATTCTGGTCCACACGGAAATTTTTTTAATTGGGACTACCTTTTGTATTAATGTATTAATTTTCACATGTAAAATCTCATAAAAAGCATTTGTATAAGTGATCCAGTTGCAGAAACCCTTTTGGGCCTGTTTCTGTAAAAAGCACTTCCACTGATAAACCTTTTTTTGGGAAGTACTTCTATTAGAAGAACGTCGGAATTTTTATTAAAAAGGCTTTTTATCACAAAACGTCCCTGACGTTTGCGAAACTATCAGATTGCATCCTTAAAGTTTTTTTGTATCACTCATGGTCCCTAACGTTAATATAGGTGCTCTTAAATAGTCCCCCTGTCAAAAAAACTGTTAAATCTAGGGATATAATCGTCAAATCAATCCAAAATTATAAATATATATATATATATGTATATATTTGTTTTTCCTTCCATTTTCTCTTTCATTTTTCTTCTTCTTTCTCTCCGCCAGATTCCTTATCTCTTCTCTCTCTATTTCTCTTTTTTTCCCCTATCCTCTATCACTCTCTCCTTTTTCTTCTTTCCTAGCAGCGGTCAACTATTACAAAATGCTATCTAAGAAAATCAATGGTTGCTTCAATGATGCATTCAGAATATCAAAACACAAATGCAGTACTTATTCCACCCAGACCAAGAAATATTTTATACAGATTTTCAAAACCCATCAATCATTTAAATCGGGGTTAACAACCCATTATATTTTAACATTGAAACGCAAAAAAATTCAACAAATGCATGAAAAAGGTGTTCACAATATGAATCCTTTCGACTTGTGTGAATATTTTCAGCAAGCTCTCCTCCTCTTTCTCGGATACTTTGCAAAGAAAATTGCAGAAACTCAGCACCCTCTCTTGCACTGAGTGGAGCTCCGAGAAGGCAGACCAAAGAGCGAATGAGAGAGACAGGTTTTCAAAACCTTTGTGATGGCCTGAGAAGACAAAGTTTGAGAGACAAGAAATGAGAGGAAGAGAGGGGCTGCACTGTAGAAGACAGAGTGCTTGCGAGTCAGAGGAAAAAGGGGCAGTTTTGGAAGAAATGGTTAAACCCCATTTATGCAGAATGGGCTTGCACTGGGGATTTTTTGAGAAAAAGGAGATGGATGCATTCATTATTCATGCCAAAAAGCGGGAGAGAGAGAGAGAAGAGTGAACTCTGGGAGAGAGAAGAAAGAAGAAGAATAGATATCTGGCGGAGAGAAAGAAGAAGAAGAAAGAAAGAGAGAGGAAGGAAATAAAATATATATTTTTTACAATTTTTGATTGATTTGACGATTATATCCTTGGATTTAACTGTTTTTTTGACAGATGGACTATTTAAGAGCACTCATATTAACGTTAGGGACCATGAGTGATACAAAAAAACTTTAAGGATGCAATCTGATAGTTTCGTAAACGTCAAGGATGTTTTGTGATAAAAAGCCTATTAAAAATATGATTCCTGAAAAAGCACAGACTAGGTGCTTCTTTAAACAGCGCTTTTGTGGTGCAGAAGCACCGATAAGACTCTCCGCCAAACACTACCAAAAGCGATGCGCTTTTAACCATTTCGGATGCACTCCCAAACACAACTGAGTACAGTAGCAGTTAGAAATTGTAATTTGTAACCATGTAAATAAGTAGGACCAGACTGGACGATAAAAACAAAAGCTTTGTGTACGGCCGGCTCATGCATGATAGTCCATTTTGTCTTTTTATGTAATGACCACAGATATTCATAAAAAACCAGGTGTGAACATATAAAAGTATGGAAATAAAAGAAAAAGAAAATGAAAGAAACTCCTAAAAATGTGAAAGTGTGGAGTAATGCTACATACCATTCACTTTTTAACCACAATTTTTTCGAGTAATTATAGTATGGTATGATATTGAAGTAGGGCTACATTGTATAAAATTGAAGATATTATTCATGCCGTTTTATACAATGTGATCATATTTCAGTACCGTACAATAATTTTTTTATTTTTTTATAAAAATAGGACCTACCACAGCAGTGGGTCCAGTGAGTCATATTTTTGATGAGGTTTGTAAAATGTAATTTGAGGATGCGACAGAAATGATAAAACCTAAAGTTATGAAAGAAGCACTAGACTTGCCTGGAAGCGAGAGAGATCTGATCCTGGCCGTACATTTTTAAACAGACTTAGGACGCGCTTAATTACATTAGGAGCTCTATAATCAACCTCCGAATCCCCGTCTAATGACAATGGCTTCGTCAAAAAAATAACTCTGGTCTTCTCCTCCTCATCTGTCGTGACCTGCACCGCACCGAATCATTCCCCAATATTTGGAATTATTCTCACAAATCCAACTTGAAAACCTCGAAAGGAACACTATAAAATTTATAATTAAATAAATTAAATTAAAAAAAATCAAAAGGGACCATTTTTGGCCCCAGACTTGAGATTCCTTGCCAAATGACAATTTTCCATTTCAAAAAAGACAGAATAAAATACTTTTTCAAGTTAAATGCAAAAGGATAATTCAAACTTATAGGAAAAAAATGTTTTTTTTCTTCCTATTTTGTATCATGTTTGACTGCAAAATTAATAAATAAATAAATAAATAAAGTTGCACTATGTCCTACGTTTGCAACAACTAGCACATAGTTGCGTGGGAAGTAAGTTTTTTTATTTTTTTTATTTTCCTATTAAAATATAGGGAATACCATTTTGTAATTTACCCGGAACTTTAATAGGAAGCGTAGCTTACTTGAAAAGGAAAAAAAAAAAAAAGAAGAAGCAAAAATCACATCAAATTAAAAAATAAGGATTGAATTGAAACTTAGCATTTGCTCCATTTAGAAACAGGGCATATTATAGAAGCTCTCTTCTTTTTTATTTATTTCTATTTAAACTATTCTAA
>NW_018921751.1:864511-906172 GCF_002207925.1 Prunus avium | reverse complement strand
CAATATATATATATATATATATATATATATATATATATATATATATATATATATATAAAATTAACAAACGTTAGTAGAGGCTGGCCGAGGCTCCAATCAAACAGCCCAGCAGATATAATAATTAAATATTCAATAGCAGGTGCTGCTGCAAGCCTGCAAACAAAATAAAAACTGCTTTTTGTCTTCTGAATACCGCTTTTCCTGAGTGGGAAAACAGCTAAAGTTTTAGAAAACTGTTTTGAATACCATGGTTGATGAAGATGATGAAATAGATACTGTGACTTAGAATAAGTAAGAGGAAACAAAACCCATTAGCGGGTTTGATTTGATCTGCAAGAACTTCTCCCAATTGGGCACCCAGAAATATGAAATCAATCAAGAAATACATGCATATAAATACCAACTAGGAAATCATTCCAAAATAGATACATACCAATAAATACCATTTGAGCCACTGGCTCACTGTGTTACAGAGAGAAACAGAGAGAAACAGAGAGAGAGATACATACCATTTTAAATTTTGCAGAGGCAGAGATGGTGTGGAGAGAGAGAGGTGCTGGTTTTGTTTTGTAAAAGAATATGTAATGAAGAGAAATAGAGGAAGTGGCGGAAACTGAGAGATGGACTGTCGCAGGGAAAAATAAAGGGGTTTTTATAGGCGTTGATTTGTTTAAATTAATGATTTTTGTTAATGTAATTCAGGAAACTATGAGTAGACAAAAACAAACCTCAAATTGTTTTTCCTAATATTAGGATAAATTTAAATATATAAAAAACATTAATTTGTTATTATTTTCCCAATTAAAAGAAGAAGAAGAAGGAAAATAAAATAAAAAGAAGCCAATCACAATAAATAATGACGGTTAATAGTTGTTCGTTGGTCATTGGAAAGCTATCCAAACGGAAAGCGTAGCGTGTTCTGCTTTGTTTGTTCGGCTGCCGACGCATTTGTTTCATTTTCATCGCGCACAGCACACTGTTCATGAAAGGAAATGAAAAACTCTTGTTGCGACCAACGTTCCAAATTAACCCATGGCTTCTTGTTTTTGCGCCTCTCATAATATTCAAATAACACAACAACATACCAAGAAAAAAAAAGGGAACACCAAAGGGCTTGCTAGGCACTTACAATATATTTTTTTTATCCATTTTACTTTCTCTTCTTTTTCTTATACCTTAATTGGCGGTGAGCGTTGGTACTAAATTAAATGGCGTTAGATGAATTTAATGTTTAAGATGTGCGTAGTAGCTCACATTTATCTACTGTGATTAATGTTGTGGTAATGCTCACTCACAACAAATCAATGTCGCGGGCTCATTGGCCTATATGCTCCCATGTTATCTAGTATGAATTGTACATGTGTTAGGTGCACGCGATTATTTTGTGTAGGTTGGTTAATGGGATCATCATATAAAATGGCAATAAAATTACTAACAGTACATACCCCATTGGACCACGTTATTTATGGTAATACCATCTACTTCTAGTTGTATGACATAATGGCCTTATCAATGGTGCCTAGCTCAACTAGGGCATGTTATGAAATGTGTCATTTTACCTTCCAAGTACATGTTATTTGGTATTAGTGCCATTCCCATTCATGGACGGAAAACGACACCAACCTACCACCACCGGAGCTCTGTTGGAGGTTTTTCAAAATAAAGATGCAGACTATGGTCGGATATAGGCAAGGATTTCATATTTGATCACTCAAATAAAGCAACTGACCGGTCGTGACAGAACGACCAAATCGGTTTGTCGCCAAAAATGATTTTCACGTACCTTTTGAGTTTTGGGAGGTGTCTCTTGATCCCAAATTACTTTATTTCAGATACATTAATTTAAACTAAAAGACACATACTTACACAAAATATGTGTCAGAAAGTGGTACCTCTTGATAAAGATATGTAATCCAAGAGATACATGAATTCAAAAAAAACACACACACACTCCTCTATAAATAGAAGAGGATTCTTGAGCATCTTTGTCAATTGCAATTGTATTTGGGGTTTGTCTTTGGGTATGAAACTCATTGAAAAACAACACAGGCTATAGGTTGGGCTTCATTGCATTTCCCTTTTGCACACAAGTTGTGGGGGCAATTAAATTCTAAAAGATAGCGTAAAGTTACGTGCCTTGAAGCAATCTTTCATCCTCTCATTATCAATATTAATTCCTCATAACACTTACCAAGTATCAACAAAATAGCCAACAAGCTCCTCCCGTCGAAATGGAAGTCGATCTCCACAAAGAGAAGATCTAAGAGGTACATGATTCATTGGCGTCTCTCATCATCAATAATGAGATTTATCAGTCCACAATTGGTGAAGCCTCTTGGAAACCCTTTACTCACCAACGAGAAGTTGTAGACTGAAATAATTAATGTTTCATTTGTAAAGACTGAAGGCCAACTGACTGATACTCTTACCATGGTAGTCTTCATAGCAGAGTGTTTTACAGTTTATTTGGCAATTTGGGTATGCGAGATATCAACTTGAGAAGAAATGTAGGCGTGAATTGTGTGGTAATTAGGAAATTACATTCTTATGATGCATGATTGACTTGTTCTGCTTATTACGGATTAATTATCTTTTTTATTATGTACACACTGTAATCTTATGTTTACCTCCTCGAGGAGATGAATAACATACTTAAGTATCCAAATACCATTATTTGACCGGATTGCGCACAATGTTTTCGATAAAAGTATTAAAATGTTTGTGGTGATAATTAAATAACTAAATTATTTCCAGTTTGATTGATCTGAAATAACGTGATGTGTGGTAGACCCAAATGAAAAGAAGTAGTTGTTGTTGATTGTAAGGAACAACTCTTGCTAATTGCTTGGTATATGGAACATCAGCGTGTTAAGCTTTATCTTCAGGTATTTTTGTTCGACTGAAACCTATATTGGCTTGACGAAGAAAATAAAAAAAAAAGAAATGGAGAAATGGGAATTACATCCTTTAACTCGACAAAGTAGTTCCAATTGGGTCCTGCCATTCAATTTTGTCAATTTGTCCGTCAAAATGAGGGGTAAAAGCATCCCTTTGAGTTCTCCTTCGCTTGATAATCCCTCAATAAGAGAAATCCTCAAAATGAAGAAACCATAGGGTTCTGAGTATCCCAAATCACACCCTAAGGTAAAATGTCAGAGAGTTTGACAGACTCAAATTGCAGCCGTTGTTACTGCGAGTGTGGGTTGGAAATTAAACGCCGGACTTCATGGACGGATCTGAACCTGTCGAAATGGGCAGGAAATGGGCATAATGTTATATATCCTCTTCAAAAGCTTTTGATGGCATGGGCATTGTGTAGAAATGGGTAGGAAATGGGCAGGATATAGGAAGGAATTACTAGTGTAGAAACCTGGGCATAAGGAATTGCTAGTATGGACCGCACTGATGAAAACAAAACCAACTCATCCATTTTCAAACATGCATAATCACTTATTGTATTTAAGAGCACCACCACCCAACGAAAATCAGACTCTTCCATCACAATCAGCCAAAAGGACGAAAAACCCAAGTATCCCCAAAATGAAACCTTAACCCTTAATTGTACCCCCAATCAACCCCAAATTTCGAAGCTTACACACAAAAATTCTCACTCACTCAACACTGGCTTAGTCACTGCTGCAGCAAATTGAACTCCAATGTTTGACGGAAGGCTTGGTTCACTAGTATGGAAGATCGAAATCGCTTTCCCCCTCTCTCCTAGCCCCAAATTGGATTATGTTTCGCTCAAAACGATGAAAACTCATACCCCTCACAACAAGAGCACGTGCCATTCACACAGTCAAACTCGACGGATTCTGTTACGACAGGACCCAATTGGAACTACTTGTCAGAGTTAAAGGATGTAATTGCCTTAAAAAAAAATACTTCACGGACCCAATTGCAACTCGAGGCAAAGTTCAGGGACGTCTACAGTTAAAAACCCTTCATTAAACTTGAAAATTAAAGTTTTCTAGACATCAAAAAGCTTCGTTATAAGTCAACATATATAAGAAAATGAGATACATTAGAGAAACGTTAAAAGTCTTAAAGGGGATGATAAAGTTGCAAATAATTGGTCAAATATAGAGGTGCCGCTTAATCAAATCTTATAAATTACAATCAGTATTTTATAATTAAAAGTTAGAGTAAATAAGAATGAAAACCTAAAGTTTGATGATAAGGGGAAAAAAATCTTGACTTGTAGACTAGTGGTCTTAGGTTTGAACCCCCACATGACACTTTTGACAATGTGTATGTAAACTCCCTCCCTCTCTTCATTTTTGGCAACAACAAAAAACCAAAAAACAAAAGTCTAGAACTTTCTAAAAAGTTATTTATTTATTTTGTATTATAAGCCATTTTCGCAGTTTGCTTTCACTGGAATAATCGCTTTGACAGCCGTAAAAGGCAAAGGGAACATCCAAACAAGTCAACAATTGATCTCCAAGTTCCAACCACAATGGTCGAAGCTGGCCCTAAAGTTTTTGCTGCATGAGACAAACTATTAAAATGTAATGTGAACAGAGTGCGTATTGGCATAAACAAAAAAATAAAAGTTTCTTTTGAATTGTGTAGATTTTGAACAATTTTTTTCTGTTCTTCGTTGTAAATTTGGATGCCCCAAGACACCAAATGTGGAGGCTATTGAATTGACTGAATGTAAAGTGAAGATTACTGTAGGAGACCTGGAGAGTGAAGTACGGAAAAAATGGCACTTTGTTGTAAATATGGATGGCCGGCAACACCAAATGTGGAGGCTATTTGGACTTTCCCTTCATCTAATTGGATCTTTCACTCTCATATTTCGTTGTGCTCTCGCATTCTGTCTATTTCACAACATTCTTGTTTTAATTAGAATTTTGAGGCCTTTATAGCTCGGTTATAAGTCACGATCAAGTCTATGTTGAAGTTTGTTGGTGTGTTTGGATGAAGTAATTCTAATTTTCATGGAAATTGTAAATGACGGAATTTCCAATTACATCATTTAAAAATTTCGTCAATTGCAAATTTCAGCATTTGGATTCATATATGCAGAATTTAAGAAATGACAGAAATTACAATTTTTACTTGTTTGGATAGTCATCACATAATTAGAATTTACGTAAGAACTTTTTTTTTATTTTTTTTATTTACAACAGTCTTGTATATAAAATATGATAGGAATAATTAGCATGGTTCAACACATTATTATTATATATATAATTTGAAAGACTTGAGATGTACGAAAATGTCTAACAGCACATACCTCAATTGTTACTAATGTAAAGAATTGCAACTGTAGCTTGTCTAATTTAAAAAAGCATAAATCACGTAATTGAAAAAAAAATGAAGCTAATCATCCCAACCAATGTTTCAACAAAATAGCAAAAATTAAAAATGTCAACTTTCCCTTTTCCACGCTCCAAATCCCGACTTTTATTAAAATCCCGAGTTATTTTACCGCATCCAAACACATAGGCTTGGACATTATTTGGATAAGATAGTGTTATTTGAGGTACCTTTCAACTGAAAGGAATTGTATATCCCGAGGTGGTGCACGATACGATTGCTTAAAAATTATTGTGGAATGATAGTCTTATTGTAAAGATTTATGAGATTTATTCGTATCCGATGGTCATACATAGATTAAGTCCTTACCACAACACTCTTTTTATATATTGCATCCAAAGAATTCATCTCATACAAGAAAGGGTAACAAACTTTTGATTTTGAGAGGAGCTTGTAGCTCAAATCGTTAAGTTAAGAGCATTTACCCCTCCATCCGAGGTCCTAGGTTTGATTACCCTTTTCCCAATATCACTTGTATAAAAACAAAACAAAAAACTTTCGATTGATGAAAGAGGAGAGGGGAAGGAGTTCTCTCCCAAGAGTCCCCAACTGCATTGTGTAGATATTGTCGTTTTAGGTATGCAATGCGTCGTACGAGGCCACCAAATCCAGCAAAATGTCAATCTCCTGATATTGAATCGATCATATGGAATCTGGATAATATCATATTGTTTTATTCTATTTGTTGTCTTGTTGCAAAATCATAATCTCAACTAAACCACTTTCAATATAGACCTTTTGTTTCCTTCTAAACTTCTGCAATTATTTGTCGTTGCCAATAGAAACGTCTAGAGCTTCAAACAACATGAAGCATCAACACATCCACATCCCTTGAAAGAAATTCTTTCTAAGCCAAGCTTACCAAACCATTCTCTAAATAAAATAATTGGGAAATTTAGCCTAAGGTCAAAACATCTACAATCTTCTTTCATAAAACAATAGATCCAATTCTACTTTAAGGTTCGGTCCAAAGGAAAACGTGTTTTTCCTGGATTCTACTAGAGGGAGAATTTTTTTTTTTTTAATTTTATTTCGTAGATTAGTTGATAATAAAAAATGCATACAGCAAATGTGACTTCTCAATTTGTTTCCTTTTTTTAAACCTGAATGAATGTTCATTAAGCCCAAAGGCAAACAACTACTAGGGCAGGCCCAGAACGAGGGAAGCTCAAGAGACCTAATACTGAGGTCATTGGGGATGCACCAATGAAGCACCGGGGAGGGGATAGAACTCGGGTGAAAGGGGACGGGCGTATCCTTGACCAATTCAAACGACAATGTAATGATGCAAGGTTTAATGTAATGAGATGAACATAAGTAGGCGTTTCTCCAAAGGTGGAATTAAGGCTAGAGATTTCTTGTTAGAAATAACCAGACTTCCACCTAATTTTCTGAGCATGCTATTAACACTGAACTATTTTATAAAGACCTAACGGAACGGAATTGTAAAGAAAACGTGTAACAAACCCAAAGAAGATCTAACAGACATTACATACTTGTTGAATAATCGAACAAACAAAAACTTTAGCCTTTGTTCAAAGATGTCAAACCATTACAAATAGGCCCAGGTTTCTTACATTATATAGAATTATAATCTGATCTTCCAACCAACCAAATTTAATTCAATCGCAAACTGGAACTCATTCCTCACAAGATTTTCACTGTGGATTTGAAACCTGTATTCCATGGCGCTTGAAAAATTCTCTAAATCCATAGGCACTAGTGTCGTAATTGAACTGGACACGTGCAGATACAACAAAACAGACAATACATTAGTTTGGAGAAATTATCATTCTCAGACACTGAATCTATAGTTTCCATAAAGGAGGGGGAACAAAAAAGATGCTGAATCTCTGCATGAATACATAAGAATGGAATTGGCTATTCATGGACCTCGCTAAATTACAGAGTGATCAAATCAGGTCAAAATATGATAGAGAAGGTCCACCTCTTAGGATAATAACATCATAATTTGTAAGCAAGCTTGGAAACTTACAGGTATAACTTTCACAGCGTACTTTGTAATATTTGGATCAGCAACCCTTCCCTGGTTCAGTGTCTGCACCAGAAAGATTTTCAATAAGCTGAAAGATGAGCAGTGGCATAGTGCCTAAGGGGCTTAATTTCAAGGAGTTATCAACTAGGACAAACGAAAACCATCAGCCTGTCTACAAAGCATGTCATGGAAAGAGAGTCACTACTTTCACTAGTCTTCCTGCTGGGCACAAATTCAGCCTAAAAATGGTAACATCATGAAACAGATTGGCCATAACAAACTACAATAAAAAACCAAATGTCATCACACAACTCTGATCATTTTACATTCCATCAAGAATTGTTTCAAATTCTTAAGGCAACTTGCTTCTAGTTCAACGTTCAAAAAAACCAAGAATTGTTTCAAATGCTGAAGGCAAATTGCTTCTAGTTCAATGTAAAAAAAGAATAAATAAATAAAACAGTGAGAGAGAAAATATTGTTTCATTTCCTATTATCTTCCTCTTTTTTTCTTCTTCTTTTGCAACACTTTCTCAGAAACTATATAAACCAAGATATATGAGCTGCCCAGCAGCCACTGTCCACGTAGGAATCTTCAAAGATTTAACTGGAGTAAGAGAGGTAAAATCCGAGCCCCACAACAACTGATTCTATCTTTAGGCATGACAGTCAAAGTCATTATCAACAATAGTTGAAAAGAAAATACAGAATATTTTCCGAAGTACAAGCAAAATTAAGTAGTAGTAGGTTCTTTCAAGTGCAGGATGTTCGCATAAAAAATAATGCAAACTACTTCAACTATGATAAGCTCCACAGGTTACAGTTAAAACATGACTGGAATAAGAAAAAGATTCTGTCTTACTTGTTGGGGACTATGAAATATTTCTATAAATGGATATTCCTTCCTCTGCCGCGTAATACAAAATCCAGGATATTTTGGGCATTCAACCTGAAATATGCCAGAGCAAGAAAAAAAAAATTATATCATAGAATATTAGGAGGTTCTAAGGGAAGATGAACATAAAATTATGTGAAAGTTGGCTCAAAAATCAGGAAATCATGCATTCATCAAAGAGATTGCTCTTTTAAGGGTGGCTGAGCTACACCAACAGGGGCTAGCTCTCTACTTTAAACACAAGACCTCCCTGTTTAGGAAGAATGCCAATAATGCAAATGGGCCCTAGTGCCAAGGGTAAAGACATGGCTTTTAATTCACATATATGTTGCTTAATATATGCTTGCAGAAGGATCATACTAGTGTGCATCAACATATTTTAAAATTCATAATTTTAAGCAAAAATATATTTTATTAGAAATTGACAGTAGTATTTATTTTCTAAAACTTAACTAATGCTTGTTAAGACATCATTTAAACATAACTTACACGCATAAATTTTACATGCGGATGAAACTCGGCTGCAGCTTCCTCCAATACGCTATCAAGATGCTTTGTGAGATTACACCTGCATTATCCAAAGCGAGCATTTAGACTTTCAATTGAAGAGTAAAGGAATAAAATAAAAAATAAAAAATGGTGGAGACCAACTCTAGATGACCTGAGGGTAAATGCAACAACCACGGGATAGCCTTCGTGAAGGAGCTGCACAAACTCACGTTCTGATGTAAAATGGATGATCCTTGATGGCCCCAGATCCTTTGGATAACCAGTATAATACCTTATATCACAGACAATAAACATAAGGAGACTGGAGTGGTACAAACGTAACAAAGTAAAGTTGATTAGACAAGAGGCTTCCTAGGGAAACCCCACAATCAAGAACTGCCTAAATCCTACTGCATCAATCAAAATTTCATATGGATATGGTAATTTAACTTAGTTCATGAAATTTTATAAAAGATACTACCATCTACACCTACACCAAAGGTTTCAAGATATTACCACATACTTGAATTTATACTTTATAAAGAAGAAAAGAACTGTCCAAGGGACAACAGAGAGAATTTGGATACAATTCATCAATTCCAAATGGTAGTAATTGAATATATGAAAGACAGTAAGAAATGCAGGCATTATCTCAATTGAGATTGAAGATTCTATAAAAAGAAAACAACTTTTCCTAGTTGCCCTTGGCTCCCTGCCCTGCCTCAGCCTCAGCCTCGGCCTCTTTGAGGCATTTTGTCGAACACCTTGCACGCATGACTCAGACCGACAACAAAACGCAGACAGAAGTGAGAAATGAGAGGTGAAGTAGAGAATACTAATGCTCGTACTTGGAAGTTGCACGGAGATGGTTGATCATTTTATCAAAAAGTGATGGCTCCCCCATTTATTTGATCAACGCACCAAATACCCGGATGCTGTCGTTACGCAGTGCCAAATCACACCCAGTGATAATAAACAGCAGAATTCTAGAGAGAGAGAGAGAGATATATATATATATATATATATATATAGTTATTCTCTTATCCGGATGTCCGCACGTTATTATCGTCCGGATCCTATTGTAAACAGGCAGGAAAACAGAGAGGGGTAGTACAAAATACACTGCGTCCGCACGATAATAACGTCCGGATGTCCACATAAGAGAATTTCTGTATATATATAAACTAATTGATATATTTTTATTTGAAAAAATTCATTGAAGGCTCCTCTATGCTTTTTTTTTAAAGCAGTTTTGAAAAACAATCTAGAGGCTAGTTTTAAAATAATCAGGATATTTTATTTTTACCAAACACTTTAAATTGCTTAACTTTAAAGTGAAGCATATTTTTGACGAAAAAAAGAAATCACAAACGGAACCTAACATATGATTAATTTTATTGTTTACCAAAAAGAACATCCATCTACTTATTTGATCTCAATTAAATGACTAAAATTGATGTTATGATCCTTGAATGATGACTTAAAAATGCTCATTTCGGATTATAATATCACATAGAAAGTTCGTTGACTACATGAACAATTCCATTTGGGCTTTAGGATGAAGTGTAGCAGTAAATATTGGAGTGCATGGCACGACATTAATACATATTTAATTTCGTACTTGTAATTTTTTTTTTATAGAAGTAATATTTTACTTTAATTTAATCTAAACTGCGGGAAGAGGGACTCCGACTCGAGTGAAGAGTGGAGAGCATATCCGTTCTAACTAATTTGACTAAGCCCATATATGAACTCCATTGTAATTTTTTTGTTTTTGTAATAATGCAAAGTTGACCTTAACGTTGGGTTGTTCAAAGTTAATGATCTGTTGGGATGTCAAAGCCCTCTTCTCAATCAACGCTGATGGACCCTTTACTATAGAATGACTCTATATTTCATCCCATATCCTTTATGTTGCAGCGGGATTTTTCTATTGCTAGTTTGTAACTTTATATCCCATATCCTTCATGCATTCAACTAGACTTTTCAAGATCATGGGAATAACATTTGCATTTATTCAGTTGTTACAAGTAAATGTCACAACCATTTTGGTTTTTTAGGGTTATAAAAAATTAAAAATGACTAATTAGTCCTGTGCTTTCAATTTAGCCAATTTAGTCCTCGTGTTTTACTCCATTAGCCAATGTTGTCCATTATGTTAAATTACCGTTAAAAAAAATTCATTAAAGTTTAAAATTTAATTAAAAAATTGTTAAGTTCAGTTTATAATATTAATACAAATAACAAAATAAAAAAATAAATAAGAAATTCTAGAAACCCAACAGACTATGTGTACTTCTTCTCTCATACTGCTGCCGCCACCCAACCCAACACCACAACCATTAATTGCCTACCAATACTGATGTTGAATCTTTATTTCAGTCATATTTTGTGGGGGTGGGTGGGATAGAAAAAGGGAGAGAGAAAGAGAGGGAAGAGAGATGGAGGAGTTGTGGGGTGGGTGGGTGGAATGGATCGGGGAGGGAAGGGAAGGCTCGGGCCAGATTTCTTTATCCCTCCAAGGGTCTTTTGGGACTGCTCATGGTGGTTGTGGTGTGCGTTGGGTGGTGGTGGTGGCATGAGAGAATGACAGAGAGGCTGTAGGGTTTCCAGATTTTTTATTTATTAATATTTTGTTTTTTTAATTCATATTCATTTTCTTTGTAAATAGAACTTTTAAAAATTTTAAATGAATTTTTTAACAGTAATTTAACAAAACGGACAACATTGGTTAACAAAGTAAAACACAGGGACTAAATTTGCCAATTGAGTAAAACACAAAGACCATTTTAACATTTAAGCCATGAATATTTGTGTAAGCCACGCTCCGCAATCACTTATTCTTAAAAAAGACCCTTGCAAGGCTCACTTTTATTGGAGCAGAGATGAGTAGTTGGCCAATTGAGATGATGCATTAAAGTGATGTTCAAAAATTCAAGGAACAAAACTTGTACCAAATCAAATTAGCAAAACTTATAAGTGGAAGAAACTAAGAGTCACCCCTCGTACCAGTTCTCTTTACAGCTATTCCACATACAAATATATTTCAGACACGTACATCTAGCCTCACAACTTATTCCCACAGATTACAAAGAATATTACAACCACGACGGTTAAAATTTTTAATTTAACCAACCCAAACTACCGTTGGTAACCCATGGCAACCACCGGGATCCTCACCTTGTGGCCCCGGTTACCTTTCATTAGCACCTCTCCAAAACTGTAAGTTCCGGTCACAGACCGAACTGTGAGAGTCACTGAGAACTTTCGTGATGCACCGGGTTTCAGAGTCATTGCCGGAGGGTTGGCTTCAATGGCAATGGCTGGAGCCATTCTTGTTGTGATCACATAAGTTTCTAGTTCAGCAACATTTGTGACTGTGCGTGTAACCGTTTGACTTCTCACCAGATGAGATACTGCGATTGAAGGAGAGTTGAAATTTGATGGGTGGCCGATGGTGTAATTGCAGGCGCAGTTTGTGTAGTTCCTTATTTCACGAGCATCAATACCAGGTGTTGTACACAAGAAACCCAAGTAATCCTGATAACCTAAAATTCAATAAAATTTGGATTAAGATTTCATCAGATAACAGGTCAAATATAATTCAACAGAATAATCTGCTTCATCCCAGCAGGAAATATCTGCAGTGCTCTGGAAGGCAACCTACAAACTTTTCTTTAACATTTATGGGAAATGTTTGTTATAATATTGATTTCCTCATGCTTCCTAATCCCCCTGTCCCCACCCCCTATTTTCTTCCCTGGTTTGGACAATCCATATTTCCAAAGTTACATGGGGATTTACTTTAAGTCCAGTAGCGTAAAATCATTTATAAAGTGGAAGAAGAATACATACCCACGTCAAAGATTAGTCCAGGATCCAGGGCAGCTCTTGGATCAACATGGCCGCTCCCACAATCAAAAGGGGTGGCACTGACCAGCTTCATGGCTTGTGTTTCGGAATATTGTTGTGCTTGAAGAGGTCTTCCAGCCCTGTCCAGAGTTGTTGATGTAGTCATCAAGGCTGATTTGATGGCAGCAGGGCTCCAATGAGGGTGCTTTTGCTTTATAAGAGCAGCTATTCCTGCTATATGTGGTGCAGCCATACTTGTTCCAGAAATCATAGCAAATCCCTCCCCTGTCATAGCAAATAATCCGTTAATATGCCAAATTGAATCTCTAGAGGTACAATTGTTATTGCCTTGGGTTTAATTTGACAGTTGAGAAAGACTAGGAAAAGCAATTACTGACAAAAATTCTGAATACTTCACCTTATTTTCTTAGCAAAACGAGCGTTACCTTACCAAAATTTTGATACCTCAAAAACCTATTTTTAACATTTATGTCCAAACCACATAATAACTGCACTACGGCACTAAAGTTTGATAGACTCTGTCGTATGGGGAAAGCTTGAAACATCAAAATCTGGGGAGAGAACATTTAAACGCTTTGATTTGATTCCTACCAACGTAATCAGGCTCATCTGTTCCATTTGGAGACCAAGCAGCCCAAATCAGAGAACCAGGAGCTAGAATATCTGGTTTGAGAAGATCTGCATCTTGGAAGCTGAAATCTTTGATGTTGGGTCCTCGGGCAGAGAATAGTGCCACCTGTGGTGCTGATTTGTGGAGTATAGGCATCAAACCATCCCCAATGCTACCTATACCTTTGAAGCTCTTCACACGACCAGTCCAATCCCTTGATGTAGAAATGTTGTAATAATTTATAAGATCCTGAACAACGGCAAAGCCAGAGCACCAAGCACCAATGTCGCACATAATTGCATGAAAGGGGACAAGTTAGAACATACATAAACGAGAAAGGAGCCAAGACTTAAACAGTAGTTCACATAAACTGTAACAGGTAATAAGTACCGCAACAGTTATTAGGATCAAGCTCATATGCTACTAAGACATGACAAAAATAAATTTGCCTGACTATATTATATATTTTCCTTTCTCCCTGTATAAATTTGTTCCTGGTCCTGTCCACTTTTCAAATATGACAAGCGTATGACAGAATTTGGCTATAGCTACTGTAGTCCTCTAATCAAATTTCACGAAACACTTGGAGAATGTTCCAGACTCATGACTTGATTATGAGACAACTCAAATCTTTAGAATTCTGTTTGAAAAAGAGAAAAAAAACCGAACCATATCAGTAAGGAGAAAAGTTGAAATAATTACCAATGACTTGCTAACGTCAGTGATTAGAATCCCAGGAACGCCAACAGGAACAGGATCAAATTTTGTTCCTGGGGAAACATTTTCCACAGCAAGAACAAAGCCGATTGCACCAAGACTTTTGGCTGTTTCTGACACTTTCTTGATTGATGCAGTACCAACAACAAAATTGAATGAATAGCCACAAAGAAGAATATTCCCCTGAACCAAGTTCTTGTTTAAAACTTCTGGTTTCTGGCAATCTGAGGGACTATACTTCACTACTGAAGAATCAAGAAGAGCATCATTTGCAGCAACCAATGTGTACGTTCGATTTGGATGTGTTGATGCTGCAAAAGGGGGAACACAGGAGGAAGTACGTCAGATTGCGAAATGCAGAAATGTAGAGAAGGGGCAACTAACGAAAATGCAATTGAACAAAAGGTTACTGAATACAAACGCTTGCTCCCAAAATAGATACTTACGTGACAACCCAATTCCAGCTAATATTTTTCCATTTCCAAGCGTCAGGTGGTTTTTGTATCTGCGATCATCGATGGCAGCAGCAACAGATACTATCCAAGGGCTATAGGAAACCAAAGTTTTTGGAAAAGGTCCTCCATTTCCAGCTGCCTGTGCAACAAATACACCTGCTTTCACAGCTGAAAGAAGTGTGGCATCAAAAGGATTCAAATAAGTGGTCTTGGTGGTAGCTGGAGGACTGTTTGGTCCCACTGAAAGGCTCAGTATATCCACTCCATCATATACAGCCTGTTCAAAAATTATTTTCAATTAAGAATCACCATTCCAGGACATAGCAACCAAAGGTAGTATCCCAAAAGAATGTTAAACTAGTTGGGATAAGACAATATCTTTTCATTTTATCTTCGAAATATGCAGAAGTTCATACGCAACCAACTTAAATGTTTATCCTCTTTTTGGTGTAAGATGATGGAGACAGATGTGCTAAAGTGGAGAATCAAAAATACTTTCTTTTCTTTTTCTCTTATTGCTAAAGAGTCAAATACAAAATAAAAGCAAAGATGGTAAATCAGATCACATGCTAAACAGATTGCTAGAGTTTTGCAAAGTAAGCAAGAATATAATCTCAGGGAACATGGATGAACAAAACTCAAATAAGAGAACAGGTTATATCTACATGTGCACATACCCCACACACAACAAAAGACACCCCGACACACTCAAACATACACAAAAAACAGCACCACTAGCATCACCCAACTTTATTTGTTCTGTCATGGAATTATTGCGCACCTGATCAATTGCGGCTACTACATCTGCAACAAACCCTCCAAAAAGCCTGTAGAGGGCTTTATATACAGCAATTCTGGACACAGCAATTTATGTGTATCGATTAAAAGAAAGAATGATATTTATTCCTTGGATTCAAGACATGACAAGAAGAAGTTATGATCCTTTACCTGGCACGTGGAGCCATCCCACTTGCTTTCCCAAATTCATGACCATGCATTCTCACAGGAATTCCATTATTTCCAGCTGCAATTGCTGCAGTGTGACTGGCAGACAAAGAAACAAAAGACAGGAGGGGAAAAGCTTCAGACAGAAAAACAAAACAAAACAAAAATCTCCACCAGCAAGCGGGAAAGGAAAAGATCAACAGATTTTGTGTCACAAATAAATGTTGCTACAAACAAGAGCAAAACAGTTCCTATGCAAAACAGTTCCTATCAACTCCGAGTAGAAATGAAGAACTTTTATGGTTGTCATGGTTTTACTCATGTGAACAGTGAAACCCAAAAGTTCCATCTTCTGAAATCTATCAATTATAGATGTATGATACTTTTGTTAGCACATTGTTATCCGTATGCTCATCCATCGATTTTGAATAAATATAGATGTACGTGTTTTAAGAAATGTCCTAATCTGTTTGTTCACGCAATAACAAAATGAAATATTTTTATTATATGGAAGTGTTTCTAAGCTTAATAATTGGACTCTCCAATTGCTGCCAGTCATGGTATTTATCTATGCTTAACAGAGTGTAAAAGTTACTCTTTACTTCTTTGAAACTAATATGTTTCTGTATATGCATGAAAGACTGATATAAACTAAATATCCAGTCAGAATGAAGTAGAGAAAATACGCAATAGCAAGGTTCCCATGAAGAACGTATAACAGAAGTACGGGACCTAACCTTCCATGTCCATCACCATCCATAGGAGAGGCGAAATCAATAGAAGGATTAAATACCCCAGCTGCTATTGCAGCTTTGGCGAAATGGTGGGCTCCAATAATCTTCCCATTACAGAAGCTCCTCTTGGTGTCTGGATCGACTTCACATTTACCTCTGTACTTTGGAACAGGTCCATAAGGATCAGAGTTGTAGGATGCAAAGCTTGGATGCTGTGGGTAAATCCCTGAGTCCACAAATCCTATCACAATATTTTCTCCGGCCCTATCAAAGCCACCTCCTGTCGGCCATACTCCAGTTGGAAGCCCTAAAAACTGTGGGGTGTGGGTTGTAAGTCTCCTAACCTTCCAATCTCTCTCCACTGATTTCACACCAGGAGCACGCATCAATTTTTCTGCCTACTAATATAAGGAACAGCGTAAGAAAACGACAATGCAAGAGTAGACATCAATATCGGTGACTCAAACAAGTGTTACAAAGAGGAAGTGTCTGTCCAAGGTTTCACCTGTTCAGGAGAAATGTGCACTGCAAAGCCATTTATAAGATGTTGATAGCTGTAGAGTTTCTGGTAAGTCCCTTGCTCAAACAACATCCCAAGAAGCATATCATGTTTACTCTCAAGGTGTCGGGCATAGGATGTGACTGATTCACTGAAAGAAGACCACAAGATTGGGCAAAATTGAGATAACAAAATGTTAATTAACACGGTTCATTTTCAGGTTCAAAAACAGAGAGATAACGACCCCTCCGGGAAAGGGGAATATCTCCCCAAATATATTATATAATTTAGGATGAGGGAAGTGCACTATATAGACCATGAGATGATATTGAAATGCAATCTTTTCCGGACAAAGTAACTAGTTGCATATAAGTTGTCGCATAACAGTACAGTAAGAATTAATATGTACATGATGGTTATATCTGAATATATTAGGAAAGATATGGATGAAACTAATTAGTACATATATGCCAGCAACTATTTAAGGTGGGAAACATTTTGTAAGATTTCTTAAGAACCTATTCCATAAAACTAATTAGTACATATATGCCAGCAACTATTTAAGGTGGGAAACATTTTGTAAGATTTCTTAAGAACCTATTGATGGTAATAAGCAAAACAAAGGAATGATTACCATAATAAACACAAACATATTGGATAGAACTGTATTTTAACTTGTTTGACCATTTCATAAAATAAATTAAAAAACAAAATTGCTAGTTTGATTCATTGGATGAATTTTATGATATATTTATCATCTAGAGGAAAACCATCAATCAAATGCCGAATATTAGCAGAATATATAGAGGGTTCGTTGCACTTCATATGGTTTCATAAATGGTCCAACAAAAGTAGTTCTACAGATGGTAATAGTTCTTTTCAATGACTCTCTGTCCATGTCATTAGATTCGTACATTTAAAACATGCACGAATTTGGACAGATTCTTGATTTTCATGCAACAACCATCTGGCCCTAAGTAAATGCTCTCATACAAGTAACAATTAAGAACAACATAACTTTGTTCGGGCTGAGTGGTTATGATTTTACAATAATTATGGCAAGCAATTAGTAAAACAAGTGAGCTAGACAATGTCAGTTCCTGAGTGCAAGCAAAACCATTTAACCCAAGCTTTCTTGGATGGATAAGAACAGTGTATCTCTGTTTGTGCTGAAGTTATCATTTCTAATATAATTAGGGCAAGCAAATAGATAAAAGAAGTGAGCTAGACAGCAACAGGTCCTGAGTGCAAGCAAAACCAATACCCAGTGTTGCTTGGATGGATTGATGTTGAAGTCATTCCCCACCATCTCTAAAATGCCATATCCACCTTGAAACTAGTTTAGATTTAACACACCTAAGCATATTCGTAAACTTGCTTATACATGATTTATTTTTGTTTTTTGTAAGAAACAAAACTTGCTTATACATTATTAGACATTAAATGCAGTCAACCATAGAATTAGAATTCATATGACCCAACAACATACAAGTTATTCTGGAAAGTCTTTGGTCCAAACAAAGAACCTCAGAATTCTAGAACCCCAATAGGACTATGTGCAACACTAATGACATAGAAATTAAATTTCAACGCTTTTTGGAATAGTAAAAGCATCTCAGGCTGTCTATGAGTGGTTGGTTGGAAATAGGATAAGATTCTAATCTATACGAAACTTTTCTGTCTACATAATATAGCTAAACATATATACACAAATTAATATACATGCTATACGGATTTTATGTATATTTATATTTGCATATATAGAAAGTATAAAATATATGACAAAAAATTCAAGAGAATTTTTTTTGCATATACCTAGTTGTGTCAATCTTCTCATCAGATTCCACAGCAGTGGCTTCAAAACCATCAACACCACCCTTATAACTTATAATAGGCTCTCCTTCGATTGTCACAATGTAAACATCAGCTTTGCCAACAATTAAAAGGGCAAATAATACTGCAACCGCACACCCAAACTCCGCAGCCCTCATTTTTACCATTCAAGTATCCAACTTCAGCACTCCACAAGATCTGAATCATCAGAATCACCAAGAGTCAATAATATGAAGTTGATCCCTAAGTATACTAAATTAAAAAACACAATACTTATGAGGACGATGACCACAAATAACGACGACTGGAGGCTTTCACCATTACAAGCTCAAAGAAATCAAAGTAAAGAATTTATTTATTTTTTGGTTCCTTGGATATGGAAGGATTATAAATTCATTGTAAACAAAAAATTTGCTTAATCTCCCTTTCATTTAAGTATTCTGTATGGCTGTGAAGTTGAAAACAAGAATGAATTAATAGAAACTCAAAATCTGAATAGGAAACAAAATACCCAGAGAAAGAATTAGAATGCTAATATTACTAAAAGTCCGAAACAGCATACCCAAACTATATACAGAAATTAAATATGTACCAACTTGTGGTAGGATCAGATTGCTGAAGTAGTTAAACAAGCAAAAAGGGTCTTTGAGTCTAAGAAATCAAAGTTCGATGAGTAAATAAGTGAGCGACTGGGTGAGTGGAAGAGATAATGCAGAGTAGCTTCAAGATCACAAAGAAGCACTCAAAAAAAAAAGCAGCTTCCATTACTAAGAATCTTAAAAAAAGTAAAATGAATCTCATGAATTTTAGAAATATACTAAAATAAAAAATATATAACAAAAACAAAAGCAACCACTTTGTTAGCGATCCAAGCAAAGAATAATCAGCTAGAACAAAAGAAGATGGCATTCATATTTAAAGAAAAAGAGAGAGATTCAGATATTATATAAAAATTCAAAAGCCAGCAGTGGTTGGTTACTTGCAGAGATCCAAGAGACGAATCGCAGAGGAGGACGAGAGCTTAGATTTACATGTAGGCTTGAATGCGGAACGGAGGACTGAGATTTGATCAGAATGCGGATCGCATTGCGCTTGGTTGTTGCAGAGCAGAGTGAAGCTCTGAGTCTGAGAAAGAGCTCAAAGCTGTGAAGTGGATGGAATTTTCAGTGAGCAGTGAAGTGTGAGAGTGACTGAATGAGAGCGAGAGAGAGAGAGAGACAGAGAAAGACAGAGAGTCTGGTAGTTAGGGTTTTTATTTATTTATTTTAAAAAAATTTCGCTGATTTAATTTGTAGGAGCTGAGGATCAGACAGCGAGCCGAAGATGATGGAGGATTATATATAAAATTAAGAAATTTAATTGATTTAATTTAATTTAATTTTTTTGGTAAATTTTGGTGGTTTTAGTTTAATTTTCGTACGAATTTTTCCTTTAGTGAGAGAAGGGTCAAAGTTTTCTGTTTTCGTGGTGGAGCGAGCGAACATTCGCGCGCAAGCTGTCGGGGCGGTTTATTGGAAATGACGAAAATGCCCTCATGGTTTTTGTCGCGAGGGCATATGGCAGAGGTAGCACCTGAGGGAGGGGGATCGGGCGGCGTCGGGTTCGGGTTAAGGTTTTTGGGTCCGTCTGTCTCATTTCAGGTGGAGATTCCTTGATATACTACGTCGTTGCTATACTTTTTTGGAAGGCTTTTTTACACTAGTAAAAAAAGTTAGCACTTGTCATGGTTAAAACTTAAAACTATAAACTGATTTATCGTTATCAGTATTTTGCTAGAGACAATCGCCCACAAACCAATGAATGCAACTGACTCAGACATTCGTCATGAATTTTTTTTTTTCAAATGGTAGAGAAATTGCATTCATAAATTACTTAACGAATGATAAATACAGTAGTCACAAAGACCACTACAACTACCCACAAAGAAGTTAAACTCATAATCGAGTGAAGTTTGACTCTCGTTCTTTTTCTCAGCTATTCTTTATAATAAGAAGGAACTAATATGTTGTTGGTTTTCTTACATGGATATTTTGATTTGTCCTTTTTTTTAATTGCAAATAAGTTATTAACTAGCTTTAAATTTAGTAGTTTCTCTGGAAAGCAGAGCTGGTGATTTCAATTTTCTCATCCTCCATCTATTGTTCTATCTTCTATGTGTTTAATGTATAAGAAATGAACACATTTTTGCTTTTATTTTTTTACTTTCTGGTTGTTGAGGCTGGAAAGGATGGGCTCCATTTGTGTCGTAATAAATAAATAGTTGCTCAAAACTAATAATTCAACATAATAAATAAAATCGTTTAGAGCTCACACTATACTTTAGATTGCTTTTTTGACATTAAAAAATTACTAGATTTGCTTTCATATCAAGGGCTCCATGGGTGTCATGTAAACAAATAGTTGCTCAACTCAAATCTAATAATTCAACATAAAAAGTATCATCGTTTAAAGCTCATACCATGCTTTAGGTTGCTAATTAACATTATAAAAAGACTAAATTTGCTTTGATATCAAAGTCACAAATAATCTTGCTTTGGTAGAATTAAAAACTGAATGGATCTAGGCAAGTGGAAAATGGTCTTAACTTGCAGACTATAGGTCTCAGGTTCGAATTCTCATGACATCACTTGTGTGTGTGTGTGTATGTGTGTGAGGAGAGAAACTCTCATGCAACGAGGATAGCACTTTTTGCTATACTTGACCAATAACGCAATGACATGTAGGATAACTTTTTCATGTGTCATAGTGTTATTGACCAGGTATAGCAAAACAGTGTTATCCCCGTTACAAGTAAGTTTTTTTTTGTGTGAGAATCCCCTCCCTTCTAGTTTAAACTATCTCTTGTACTAAAAAAAACTGAAGTTGATTAATGATATTAGAGAATAATATATTAATTAAACTCGCTTTTGGGAAATCTTTCGGCCTCCTTCATGGGACATTGGGTCTACAACTCAAAACTATATGAAAGTTTTCAAGGTCAAAAGGTGTGTTTATATAAAGGGTGATGATTTTCCTACTCCCCTTTTATCCACCTACACTCCCTTTTGTTTTTTTAGTACTTTTTACTATAAGATATAAGGGAGTGTGAGTGAACAAAATAGGAGTGAGAACATGCAATTTTTAAAAAATAGAGTGTAAGTGGATAAAAAGGGAGTGGGAAAATTAGTAACCTATATAAATCATGCCTCAAAACTAAAACTGAGTCAGACTCAACATTCCCCCTAAACTTGTTAATTATTGTTATGGAAAAGAAAACGTGTGGGGGATCATATTTTCAGTTTTATATATGCCCCTTGTTTGTAAGACCACTTAATGAATTTTATTTCACATTTTTATTACCTCTAAGATATATGTGTTTGTGCAAAGGATCTGTGTTATGTGTGTGCGTTCAGTATATTATCGCCCACAATAGGAAAATCAATAACCAAAACCATTCAATATTTAGGTTATCTTCTAATAATTATCCATGTAAAAAAATTCAGCTAAACCAGAATTTATTTAGTCATTTGATTATCCACATTTTCATTTCAATTTTATCTAACAAACTGCCTCCTCTATTGAGTTTTTTCTTTAAGAGAGAGAAAGAGACTAGGGTTTTAGTCGTCTAGTTAAGGTCGAGATTGTGATACTAACTTTTTTTTTTTTTTAATCGCGGGCTTTAAAAATCTAAATTACCTTTGGTTTTAGCGGTTAGGATGACCCCTCCCTATCATAATTGTTTTTCTTTAGTCTTTACTCCTTGTGATGATGCAGGACCATGAGACCACTCCAAAATCACCCCCAAAATCATATTTACCTCTACATGATCGTGAAAAGGACAGCCCTCTAAAGTCATTTTCAAATAATCACCATCAGCTACAACAACTTTATTCGTATGGACCCATTTTTTTTCAATGTGCTTTCAAATCCATGCCATAGTTTATTTTGGAAATAGAAAACCAAACAAATAAGCAAAATTATAAAATTATAAAAAAATACAGAAAAATGAAAATAAAACGAAGGTAAAAAGAAAATTCTGGTATGGCGTTTGTGGATTGGACAAAAGGAGTTTAGTTTGTTGAGGGTTGCTATTAGTATTATCCGAGCACATGTGAGGGCTGCCCCCACCCAACTTGTCGCTGAGCTTTGGACATCACATGGGACTGGATTTAAGACCAATCCAGAGGCCCAAAATAATCCAAAACTGACAAATTGTTAGTTTATTATTGGTCATCCAAACAGTCCTTTATACGATTTCGGTGCACGTGATGATTTCATATGGGTCCATGAATAAGCAAGCTGCTTGCTTTGTTTATTAATCTTCCTACTTTATTCTATTTCTTTTGTGTGTTCCATGTTGTAGTTCATGTGGGATTCTATACCCTTTTCTTGTAACTTCAATTCCTGCTCATAAGTTTGAGGCTTAAAATGTGGATCAAGAGTTGCTTCCTTTGTTGTTTTGCTTAACTTTTTTGGAAATAAACCAACCATCAATGCATCTATAAAGTAGTTATTGATCTAATATATAGTATTTTTCTCCGCTCTATTCGGATTCGGAAGACGTCTCAAACTGGAATTCCTCTTATAATCACGTGCACCAAATTCGCGGTAAACTCTACTAACAGCCTAACAGCTCAATTAAAGTTCATATACAGCTTACAAAGCAATAGATGCCCAGGGCTAATTGCCGCCACTAAGTTTCCCAAAATGAAGTTATGATGCACTTTTTCATCCCAAATTGAAGTTGCAACAAATTTTGGATGAAATAGGAGAAGAAAAGTAGAGGGCAAGATGTTTGGTGAGTATATATATATGGTGTTAGTAGACATTTTAAGGGCTCGGTATAGTTATATTGATTTAAGCATGATTAGACTACACTTTTTTTTTTTTTTTTTCTATCAATGGGTAATGGAGATGTGAACTTGGAATCTATTTCCATTCTTGAAAAGAGAAATACCACTAGACTGAGAGTTAGTTGGTAAACTAAACTATACTTAATTCTCTTAAATTGCACTAAACTTGTGCAAAACTTAGGCATGAATCCAACAAACTAAATTATACTAAAGTTTTGTTAAATATCCCTAAATAATACAACATAGTCCAATCCAATATGGCCAAATACGAGTATGAAGTAGTTAGAGCATCCACAATCATGCTATTTATTTTTTAGTTAAAATTTAGCTAAAAATACTATAAAGCTATTTTAGGAGATTCTTATAAAATTTCAACTCCAACCATGCTTTCTAGTTTAGGGAATCATAAATTATTATTATTATTTTTTTTTAATTTAGCATAAATGCTCCATCTTCATTATAAAAATAAAATAAAAGTTAGCATTAAATAAATATTTAAAATAGCATTAAAATAAAGCATCATTTAATTATAAGGAGTCACTAGGAGCTCTTTATCTCTCCTCAAATTTAGGAGCTCCTAGAGGTCTCCCTATCCAACTCCTAAGAGTATCCACAATCATACTCTCTATTTTTTAGTTAAAATTTAGCTAAAAATACTAGAAAGCTATTTTAAGAGTTCTCTATAAAATTTCAACTCCAACCATACTCCATAGTTTAAAAAGTCATAAATGTTTTTAATAAATTTTAATTCAATTTTTGAATAAAGTGTAGACACAAAAGCAATAATAAAAAATAGTTTGCATTAAATAAATGCTTAAAATAATATTAAATATAGAAGCATTTAATTAGAGATTTTCTATTTAAACCTCGCACTTCTCTTTGTTCATCCCAATACTTAAATCATTAAGCTGTAAGTTTTATTATTGTGTAAAAAGATAAAAAAGGTCATCCAACTTAATAATTAACTCTAGTACATCTATACACACACCCCACCACTCTTCATATTAATTAAGTTTTAGAAAAATACAAACTACTCTACATCCTATTTAAATTGGATCAGGACAGAGGTAAAGTATAAATTGGATCAGATCAGGATAAACTGCTCTACTTGGAGAGAGGTAAAGTTATTCTCTTTCTCTAGAAAGTATTAAATTTCGGGTTTGGGGTTCCATTTGTTTGTGTTTTTTTTATGCTGGGAACAAAGAAAATTGTGGGGTTTAAATAGAAAGCCTCTTTTATTTCTTTTATTTTTATTTTTTCAATTTGGGGTGTATTTAAGGGTAGTTTGGGAAGATAGTGGGGTTTTCTTAGAAATTGTGAAAATTTAAATTAAAAGATGGGGTGAACTTAGAACATGGGGTGAATTAAGAGAAGTGCGGGGTTTAAATAGAAAATCTCTTTAATTATAGGGAGTCACTAAGAGTACTTTCTCTCTCCTCAGATTTAGGAGCTCCTAGAGGTCTCCCTATTTTAGGAGCTGGATAGGGGGCATGGTTGGAGGTGGGTTTTTTCAATTCCTCCCTAAATTTTAGCTAAGGAGGTGGTTTAGGGAGCCCATTGTGGATGCTCTAAGGTGGGTTTTCTCACTTCCTCCCTAAATTTTATCTAAGAAGGTGGTTTAGGGAGTCCATTGTAAATACTCGAAGAGAAGTTAAATTGTTATTAATAAGGGAAAATTTTAGGATAAATCCGAAAGTTATATTAATAGTTGGATCTAATCCTTTTAGGTCCTTTGACTATTGTTATATTGTCTAAGTCCTTGCATTAATTCCACGGATTGGAAGGTAAGTATATTATCTTTTAATAGGAGAATGAAGATTTGAACTTAGAACCCATTTTAACATTAAAAAGAGAAATAACACTAAATTAAGAGCTAATTACTTTTAAATTTATCTTTGCAAAATAATGAAGAATTGTACGTGTTTCGATAATGTCAATGGTAGAAGATGAGGGAAATTATTGTGTAAGACGGAAGAATTTGGTTTTTCGGTTTAGGATAGAGTTATCTTTTATTACTTGTCAACCGACCAAAACTAACTTCTCTTGAAAACAGTACGGATAAAGCATGTTATGGATATGGATTTAGACGACATTTGCCATTGAGGAGGACAGGATGCTTTGCTTCTATGAAAATACGAAGTAAAAAATCATGAAAGTAAAAGAAGAAGAAGTGAAAGAAACATGAGAAAAAGTAGAAAAAGAAAACGCGTCTCATCGCTTTAGATTTACCAAGTTGATGCCGGTTGTCTGATAAAGAAACCCAGAAAAAAGAAAGTAGAATTATGGGAGATTAGAATTTCAAAGCACTATAATTATTAAAATGGATTCAAATGCGATGGCATTCATTGATGTTTGTGATTTTTTGTTACATCCCATCCCACCAAATCCCACAATGTGACATGGGTGAGGGTGAAAATGACTCACTCATTTTATTTTATTTTTTTCAGCTACACAAGGGGACAAGGGTTAAATCCGTTATTGTCCATCAATGTGACAAAACTGAAAAAGGGTGTGGACTTTTTGACGCTTTGATGAAAAACACCAAAATCACCCTAATAATCTCTCAACTTTTTGGTTCTTTTATAACTTTTTGGATTCGATGGATCAGGGATAATGATCACGTCACTGAAATTTGGTTCTTTTCTTTTTGGTAAATAGCATTGAGGTGGGATTCTTCTAGCTTGTAGCAATGAGGGCTTTAGAGATGATGGGAGGCTGAAATTCTTCTTACATGGTTGCCCTAGCCCTCTCACAGCACAGGTTGTAAGAGGGATTTGTTGAGGGGTACAACCTTGTCCTCCAATAATAACACCGCCATGTGATCGGATGACTATTAAGGATCCTTTCATTATAACCCCTCAATACAATCTGTTGAGAATCTTTTGTTGGGAGGGAGTTGAGATGGACTAAAGAATTGTACTTGTAAAATTTTGTTCAAGCGGACTGAGCTAAGCTACTTTTAAATTTTTCCATATCCGTACTCTTCTTAATCCATGTAATGTAAATGCATGTTTAGAAGAGTAATTAGTTGCAAGGGGTTTGTAGCAAGTAGTCAAGAGAGCATTTACCCTTACACCCGAGGTCATGTATTCCAGGACTTAAAAAAAGAGTAATCAATTGGTAGCTTCAAATTTTAAGGAAATATAACAACTTCAGATATTGGCACCCAGTGGGTGGTGACCATGGCACCCAGGCTATAATGAGGAGTTTAGAGTGAGGAGTTTATTTGAGGGGTTCAATTCCGCCATCAACAAATGTGAGAAAATCAATGGACTTAAACATTTAAATAGTTTGATGGTTGGATTGAACCCCTCAAATAAGCTCCTCACTCTAAACTCCTCATTGTAGAAGCTCCCCCCCAAATTAAGACTGAAGCCCAAAACTTGTTCAATCTTGATATCAAAAATTAAAAAAGAAAGAAGAAGGAAAAAAAAAAGGCCTAAATTGCTGAGAATACACAAGAGCAGCCCTGCATGAAACTCCTGGCTCTTCGGGGTTTTTTTAGCAATCATGGTTGATGACAAACTGAATTTCTTATCAATGACATTTCCAAAATGTATACAAAGTTGGGAGCTAAAAATCAAGAGTCCCACTTTTAGAGGACACAGAACAACTACCGGTAGTGCCATATGAACTCCCGCTTCAGCCATCAATAGGGGCTTGGTTTAGACATTCTAAAACCATAAACCTCCGCTTTTTCAACTTTATTGACAAGGTTGTTGCCTCAAGAATCACAGGAACCTGCTGACACGTTAGAAATTATAAATAACAATCGAGCCGAATTACATAATGAAGAAGCAGATCAGCAGGGAAAGAAATCAATTGAGAACAATGGTCGTACCTGTGTATTAAGACGTGCTACTTTCTGCACATTCAGAAGGCCAAACATGCCCTGGTAACCAGTAAGGAGTTTTTCCAATTCCTTGTCCTCGTCTGAATGAATGATCCAGATTAAAAATATCAATAAGTAAAGAAAGATTCATATAGATTATGGTTGATAAAATATTTGGCAGAGCAAAAGCAAATGTGAAAGCTGATATTGACCTGGAACAGCAAGGTGTCCGCCATGTGCTGCTGCCATCTTTTACAGGAGGATGGTGAAAGAAGATTAGGTGGAGATGTCACAACAGCAACTGCATTTGAAGATCTAACCATGCCTTTTAGAGATCTAACAAAGGAAAGCATGTCCGATTCCTGCAATGCGATAATACTATGCTCAACTTACAGAATTAAAACTAAATGAAACTAGCAAAAAAAACTGGCGGCAATCTCGTATGAGTTTTTAAGATCATAGAGGTTATAACTTATAAACATAGTTGTTAGATAAATAAAAAGGAGTGTGATAATTTCATTTCCTTGCATTAGCTGCAAAAATGAGTCAAACAAAAAGATAAAACATTTCCAATTTAATCTCTCCAAATCAGTTTAACTAATTCCACAGAACTATTTGTGATAGAAGATTACTATCAAGGTATGGTATCCCAGATGAAATAAACGTTGTGCCATTAGGGCCATGCTTGAGTCCGGGGATTTGAGATGAGTTTGCAGATGCAAAGTTGCGGGAGAAGCTACTTGTCTGAGTCTTGGTCACAGACATGGCTGCAGAATCACTCTCAATCAGAGCATCCAAATAACAGGGTAAGTTTTGTTCATTGGCTTCTTCTTCGCCTTCTTCTTCCTTTCTTTGTTCTTTGATTTCTCCTATTTGTTTTACCAAGATTTTCTTCTGTTTGTTTTTCCTAATTTTGTTGTCGATAGATTCTATTCTATCATTATGCTGTAATTTAAGGTATCCAAATGCTTCCATTTTATGTGCCATAGTGTTGCCCTTGAAATTTCCTCAGACGCTAGATTGGTTTCAATATTTAATTCCAACTTGTTTTTGTTAGCGAGATATCCTAGCCTTATTAGGATATTTCCTTCTTATTGTATTAGGATTTTATTTATTTCCTTTTGTATAGATATTATGTAATTAGGATTCCTTTTATTTTCCTAGTTTAACCCTACTAGGGTTTGTAACCTTGTACTATAAAAACCTACTTTCGAAGAATGAAATATATCTAAAAATATTCTACCATATTGTTTGACTTGGCTTCAGAGACGACTTTCTGGTGACCTGTGTCTGTTGTGCCCACCCATGTTCTACTGTGTGCCCTAATTTCTTTTAAGGTTCTTGTGCCTGTACCTTTGCCATGTTCCGTTGTGTGCTCTGTCGTGTTCGTGCCTCTACTGTCTTCGTGCATTTGCCTCTATTGTGTTTGTGCCTTTACTCTTCGTGAATCTGCCTCTACTGTGTTCGTGCCTCTACTGTGCATTTACTGTCTTCGTGCATATACCGTATTTGTGTCTGTGCTGTGCTCTGTAGTATACTCTGCGTGATTTGTTGGGTTTCTGCTACAATCATGGGTGATAATTCCATTGTTGGTGCTGCTGCTGCTGCTTCTGCAAATTTGCGTGTTTCTGACTCTATTCCAGGTACTGGCTCCAATACTTGTATAATTGACACTGGTGCTTCTGATCATATGACTTATGATGCTAAATTTTTTGATGAGTTGTCTAGTAACACCCGTGACCCATACATAACTAGTGCTAATGGCTTGCCCTCTCCAATTACTGGCAAGGGCATCATTTCTCTCACTCCAACTTTATCCTTGTCTCATGCGTTATTAGTTCCCAATATCCATTGTAACTTGTTATCTGTTGGTCGCTTACTTGATACACTTAATGCTTCTGCTACTTTCTATCCTACCCATTGCTTTTTTCAGGATCTCAAGACTCATGAGATGATTGGGCAGGGTAAACGGATATGGGAGTTATATTATTTGACATTGCCTTCTGTACCAGTTCGTGATCGTGTCGTTAATACTGTTCAAAGTTGTACTGTCAAAGACAAACAACAAATTTGGTTATGGCATCGTCGCTTGGGACACCCGTCATTTAGCTACCTTAAGCGTCTGTTTCTATCTTTATTCCGCTCCTGTGATGGGTCAAGTTTTAAGTGTGAGACATGTATTTTGGCAAAGAGCCATCGCACTATGTTTCCTTTAAGTGATAGTAAAGCTGCAAAGCCTTTTGATTTAGTGCATTCTGATGTGTGGGGTCCGACTCGCGTTACTTCGAACGAATTTCGTTGGTTCGTCACATTTATTGATGATTGTACCCGACTTACTTGGGTTTTCTTGCTGAAAAATAAACATGATGTTGCTTCCATCCTTCCAGAGTTTTGTACTATGGTGTCTACTCAATTTCATGCTCGGGTCAAAGTATTCTGGACAGATAACGGAGGTGAATATGTGAATAATACTTTGGCGTCTTTCTTCCGTGCTCAAGGTATTATTCACCAAACGACAACCCATTTTACTCCTTAACAAAATGGTGTGTCTGAAAGAAAGAACCGACAATTGCTTGAAGTTGTCCGCTCACTCATGTTGGATATGTCTGTTCCCCATCACCTTTGGGGGCACGCTGTTCTGTCTGCTGCCTATTTGATTAATCGTACTCATAGCCGGGTTCTTGATTTCAAGAATCCGCATGATGTGTTTGGTGACCATGTTTCCCATGTCTCCGTTTCCAAGTTGCCCCCTAAAGTTTTTGGGTGTGTTGCTTATGTTCATGTCTACTCTCATCAACGGAGTAAACTTGATCTTTGTGCTCTGCGATGTGTCTTTATTGGTTATTCTTCTACTCAGAAGGGTTATAAGTGCTATCATCCACCTACCCAGAAGGTGCATGTTGCTTTGGATGTGACTTTCCATGAAGAAGTGTCTTATTATGTCTCTCCCTCCTCTCCAATTCAGGGGGAAAAAGGGAGTGAATTGAAGAGTTTCGGAGTGGAAAATATGGAAAATTTTGGACATGAAGAAGGAATTTACCACGAACAGGAAGCGACTGGTCGCAAACGAACCTACCTGGAAACGACTGGTCGCCCAGAGGTCAGCGATCGGTCGCCTACCTGTGATACAACTTGCCTGGAAACGACCGATCGCCTGCCTAGATGAGCGACGACGACAGCCCAACGACCGGTCGCCCAGAAGTCAGCAATCGGTCCCCAGGCGATTTTTTGGAGTTTTTTGACTCTTCCCCAGAAGAACGTGATAGTGATACTAGCAACTCTGATGTAGATGAGATTGACACAAGACCCCTCTCTACCCTGCCAGTGCCCCAATCTACTTGTGAGAATGAATCAAGTGAGGTAATTTCTAATGATCTGTTTGTGTCAACGTATCAGTTACCCTCACGAACCACTTGTGGGAAATCTAAAGTACAATATTCTCCTGATATACATGCCAAGTCTAAATATCTCATTAGCCATTATGTGTCAACTCATTGTTTGTCTAAGTCATATGCATCATATTTGTGTCAAATATCTAGTGTATGTGTGCCAACTAAGCTGCAAGATGCTTTATCTGATCCAAAATGGGTAGATGCAATGCATATTGAGATGGAAGCCTTGAACAAAAATACCACGTGGGAGTTAGTTCCTTTACCAAAGGGGAAAAAGGCAGTTGGGTACAGATGAGTGTTTACTTTGAAGCACAAGGCTGATGGGTCCATTGACCGTTACAAGGCAAGATTGGTGGCAAAATGGTATACTTAGACCTATGGAATGAATTACACAGAGACCTTTGCTCTAGTAACAAAGCTCAATACTGTGCGCGTACTCTTGTCTTTGGCTGCTAATCATGATTGACCGCTGTTACAATTTGATGTCAAAAATGCATTCCTCCATGGTGACCTTAAGGAGGAGATTTACATGGCTCTCCCTCCTGGTATTCCTGTGACCTCTAAAGAGGGTGTTGTGTGTAAGCTGCGGAAGTCTTTATATGGATTGAAGCAGTCTCCAAGAGCGTGGTTTGGGAGATTTGCAGCATCTATGAAGAAGTTTGGGTATGTGCAGAGTAACTCAGATCATACTTTGTTTCTAAAGCGTCATAAAAGTAAATTGACAGCTTTAATTATTTATGTTGATGATATGATTGTGACTGGAGATGATCAGGCAGAAATGCAAAATCTCCAGAAATATCTGGAGTCTGAGTTTGAGATGAAATCATTAGGTAACTTGAAGTACTTTCTTGGGATTGAAGTTGCTAGATCTAAACATGGTATCTTTTTGTTCCAAAGGAAGTATGTGTTGGATTTACTTGTAGAAACTGGAATGTTGGATTGTAAACCAATTGATACTCCTAGTGAACAGAATCACAAGTTGGGGTTATATCCTGATCAAGTTCCTACTGATAAGGAGCGCTATCAACGGTTTGTGAGGAAATTAATTTATTTAGCTTATACACGTCCTGACATTGCGTATGCGGTGAGTGTAGTGAGTCAGTTTATGCACTCGCCTAGTGAAGACCATATGAAAGCTGTGACACGTATTTTGAGATATCTCAAAGTAACTCCTAGTAAAGGGTTAATGTTTTCCAAGTATGGTCATACAGAAGTGGAAGGGTGCACAGATGCTGATTGGGCAGGTTCAACTACTGATAGGCATTCAACGTCTGGGTATTTTATGTTTGTTGGTGGCAATCTTGTTACCTGGAGAAGCAAGAAATAAAAGGTGGTGTCTCGATCTAGTGTTGAGGCTAAGTATCGTGGGATGGCCCATGGCGTATGTGAGTTACTGTAGTTGAGGAGATTATTGAGAGACCTCAGTTTTGGGCTTAAGAAACTCATGGATTTATATTGCGACAATAAGGCTGCGATTGCAATTGCTCATAACCCTGTACAACATGATCGTACAAAGCATGTGGAGGTTGATCAAAATTTCATTAAAGAAAAGTTGGATGTGGAGATTGTTTCCTTCCCGTTCATCAGTTCTGAGTATCAGTTAGCCGATGTTCTTACGAAAGCTGTTTCTACAAGTATTTTTCTCAACTCGCTTGACAAGTTGGGCATGCGTGACGTCTTTGCTCCAACTTGAGGGGGAGTGTTAGCGAGATATCCTAGCCCTTTTAGGATATTTCCTTCTTATTATATTAGGATTTTATTTATTTCCTTTTGTATAGATTTTATGTAATTATGATTCCTTTTATTTTCCTAGTTTAACCCTACTAGGGTTTGTAACCTTGTATTATAAATACCTACTTTCGAAGAATGAAATATATTTGAAAATATTCTACCATATTGTTTGACCGTTTTCTCTGATTTTGGTTCAATTTGCGATGGATTTGGGGTTCAATTTTGACTCAGTTAGGGTTTCTCTCTCAGATAAAGGGTTAGGGTATCCATGTGTATTCAAATTTGTTCCGTTGGGTTTCCACGTGAATGAAATCGTAATGCCTGAGTTGTTAAAGGTAAAAGCTGCAGCGTTCTGGTTGAAAATGGTACCCATTGGGTTTTTGGTACCCATCTGGTGTAGGAAATTAGGGAGCTTCTATTTTTATTTTTATTTTTCCAAAATAAGGGAGCTTTCAATAATAAGGGGATTATATTGGAAGGGTGTATTGAGGAGTTTAATTAGCTCACCAATAATATCATTTTCATCCATCGGATCAAAGTAAAAAATCTATTTTATAGGGATCATAACTTAAAGAAGGCACTTAATTGTGCCATCTATGATGCACAACAAGAGGGACGGCATGTAGAAAAGATGTCATGTGTTTAAATTAGGGTTCTATATTGCTAGCAGTGGCAGAGCCTACATGGGGTCAGACGATCCCATGGCTGTCCTGAAAATTGTTTGGAGGTATCTGGTTTCGCCCTTGGTAGCCATGGGGCGACCCCATGGAGAAGAAGAAGCTGATGCGTGAGCAGCAACTTCTTGTTTATTTTTCAAAAAATAGCATGGCAAAACGACGCCGTTTTAGGCCAGGACTTAAAAAATAAAATAAAATAAGGGGATATAGCTTATTGAACAGACCCACACCCGATATTACACCTCCAAAACCCCAATTTTAATATCTCCTCCTCAACAACCCTAACCCCATCTCCTCCCTTGTTGCCGCCTGAAATGGGTGTTGTTGCCTCTTGATCTGTTTATGTCTTTTTGACGTGGTATTGCACTGAATTGAATTAAGCTGTTGAATCATTAATATCTGCAACCAATTGGTTTTCTCTTCAACTCTTAATAGAGGAAAGGAATTCAATTTCGTGCATTGAAATTCGTAGATTTTGTTTTCAATAGTTTATTATGATTTTTTTTTTTATCTGAATTGATTTATGGTTTTGTGTTTTGATTTATTGATTATGGTTTTGTGTTCTGATTAGTTGATTAGGAATGAAAGTCATACTGTTTAATTTTTCAATGTTATTTTCGTCTGAAAAAAAAAATTCAAAATTTTTACACTATAACCCTATAGCCTAAGAATCATGAATGTGCCACTGATTGCTAGTGGGTTGAATAGAGAAATTAATGAAACTAGAAGAGAAAATTACAAGAAGATGATATAGAACTACTAGCATCACTGTGGGAACATGAATTTTGACAACTAATCAGAAAGTGACACGTGGATAAAGGATTGTAGCACAGATGAGGTGGTGCTACGGCCCAATAGTTTTTTGACACGTAGTAAAACTTGAACATGTCATCAATTAAACTCAAATGAAGTTGTAACGTTTTGCGGTCTTCTTACGGTTTAACCCCAACTAAATTCTTCTTTGAAGCTATCCCTAATTGAAATTTCTGATAATTCGTTGAAGCTCCTCAAATTTATTTCTTATTCTCAAGGTCTGGATGTTCTATTGTTCAATTCCTTTAAGCCAATTTTTTAGTTTCTTCTTAAATCGTTGATGAAATTGAGCATTCATTGTTGTTAATAATCAAGACATGTATGAAATTTTTTAGAATCTTCTATTTCTGTATGAAATCCTTTGAGGTGTTGGTGTAGTCTGGAGTTGGGTTCGAAAAATCCTAACATTCAATTTGTTCAATTACAAGGCTAAGGAAGGAGGGGCTGCGATGGAGACTAGTTTTTGTTTTCCAGACCAGCCAGTGGCCATTGCCAAGCACCACGACAACCGCCTTGACCTCGACCACTACCACATTCAGATCTTGATTCTACCGAAAATAATATGATATCATTCTCGAAACAACAATCTCATCCACACTTGAAATGTGAGAACCTGTAAATATATATAATTATTCATACAACATATTAATTATTTATTAATATGAATTTTTCTTATTTAAATATTTATTGTGAAGAAGACTTATATGTTATTAAATCTTAAGCCTAATATGAGATTATCCCTTTAGTTGAAAGATGACACCATTCTTCTTTTCCACGTGAAGGAACTTAGAATTGGTTTTAATCAAATCATCATTGCCATGCCACCTTGCATGCTAGTAACAAGTGGTTTTGTGATATCATTGGCCAAAGGTGGATGACTCACATTATTCCCTTACTTTTCTATCTTATCTTTTGGTGGTGGTGTTGTGATATCATTGGCCAAAGGGGGATGAATCACATTATTCCCTTACTTTTCTATCTTATCTTTTGGTGATTGAAAATGTTGTATATATAAATATTATTTGGTTGCATCCGAAGCCTCTCCTATAGGTATCATGCTTCCTTACTTCAATCATTCATTCCAATCCTTTAAGATAGATTTTTACCATGAAGTAGTTTTAGAGAGAGAGAGAGAGAGACAAGATGAAGAGCGTGGGTTTGTCTTGCAATATTTCATACTTATCATCACTGGCGGACTCATGAATTTTTTAGCGGATTTACAATTTTGAAATGCTAAAAACTCTTTGTAAATTGAACATCTAAGGCTTTTTACTTAGATTGACTTTAGGTCTCTTCATGCATTCATATCATATATGAAAAATCGTTTTATGTAAAAATATTGACCAAGTATGAAAAATGATTTTTCGAAATAATCATTTTCTCAAGATAATTTTTGGTGGCTTTTATTCCTTACACATCAAATAAGAAAACTTGATTTTATGGGACTTAATGTGTAACATCCCACATCGACCAACAGAGAGGGGGTGATGTGCCTTATATGTACATGCCCACCTCCATCTAGCACGAGGCCTTTTGAGAGTTCACTGGCTTTGGAGTCATGGGAACTCCGAAGTTAAGCGAGTTGGGGCTAGAACAATCCCAGGATGGGTGACTCAATAGGAAGTTACTCATAAGTTCCCAGAAACAAAACTGTGAGGGTAGAGAGAGGGGGCCCAAAGCGGACAATATCGTGCTACGGCGGAGCCGATCCCGGGATGTGACATAATGTGCCATCATTTTTAGCCTAAATCGTATTTTGCACTAAAACTGATTTTCCATATTTTGATTTGGTGGGGAATTTGATTTTCTAATATTTTTATTTGAATCCAAATGGGGGGTACTTCCTTATTTACATTGTAAACTTAAGTAAATGGAGTAATATAAAAATAAATGAAAGTAAAAGGATAAAGACATTTACTTATGGAAATAAGGTAATCTGTGCACTGTGCACTGTGCAACTGTGCACCACCACCAGCTGAGCAAAGGGGCAATTTGAAGCACCTGTGACTGGGTTATGTAATATGTTCTAAAAGTTCTTATTTTGTGATAAATGTGAAAATCATGGGTTTATTCTATTTACAAATCTCTCTCTATTTTCAAGTCAAGCATGTCTAATTTGTGCAATATTTCACACAATATATATCAATTGAAGTTTTTGTGAAGTATGTATTATTCATGGAACATGAGAACTTCAGTGATGGGGTATCCGAAGGATAAATGTACGAGACGGGGACATAGGGCAGTGAGATCGATAGGGGTCACGTACTGGGTACATTTTGTGAAGGATAACCAAGATATATATGAAGTAATAATGTGATATGATTTGGATTGTGTATCTTTTTATTATATTTTTCGAGAGTGTGTAAAATGACATTGCTTGACTGACATATTACATAATCTACTCACTGAGCGGTGGTTTGCTCATCCCTCACCTATTTTGTTTTTCAGATCAATTAGTGGGCAAGACAAAGCCAAAACCAGAGAAGTTGGATTAGTTTAGAGTGATAAACTTTTATTTATATCTTGTACACTTGTAAGATTATTATAATTTTTTTTATTATATATATATGATGGTAATGTATTTTAACCAATTTTTCAGTCTTTTTATTTATTTATTTCAATTCACGCACCCTGATTCTAGAATATTCTTTATTTCCGGATCGGGACGTAACATGAAATAATCAATCAAAACAATTAGAATTTTGAACTATGAAAAGCTTTTCTTTTTACCCAAAAGCGTTGAAGGGTTTAGGTTTCTTAGCAGAAAAAATGAACATAATTGAGACCAAAAAAAGGAACATAATTAACCTTAGAACTGTAACTTGAAAACATCAATAACGACGTTAGAATGCATTTAAGCTTAATGTTCGACGTGTCAAAATTTTACGACGTGTTGAAAAACTATTGGGTCGTAGCAGCACCTCATTTGTGCTAGGATACTATTGTATAATCTCTCCAAAAAATGAGTCCCTATATAAATATGGAATCACACCACACATGAGGTAATTCAATTCTGAAACTTTAAACCCTACAGAAACACACACACACACACACACACACTCTCTCTCTCTCTCTCTCTCTCTCTCTCTCTCTCTCTCTCTCTCTCTCTCTCATGGCTCCGACCGCCCCTCTCTCTCTCTTCTCGAAGAGAAAGCTTCGTCCTTTCAGTTAAAGCTGCATCTTCTTAAGACCATTTAACTGACTTGGGCATCGAAGGGCCTTTGGCCAATAGCCTCAGGGTGTTCTCTGTTGACCGCATTTGTTTTTGCACAAATAGAGAAAGAAGAGGATTAAGTGGGAAAAGGATCTATCCCGAATATTCGCCCCGAAGATAATTTCTACAAACAATCACAAAATAAGAGTTCTAAGAATCACTCATAGAAGCCTTAGGCATCACACATAGGATTAGGCTGCATCACACAAACTTATAGAGAAGCAAAACTCCAAAAGTTTTATTCAAACAACTAAAATCTCCCATAAAGAATTACATATTAGTGGCGGACCTATTAAGGAGCAAGGAGGTGCAGCTGCACCCCCCAGTTGCGGACCCAGACTTTCGTTCATCTGTGGGCTTAAAAAACAATCCAACCAATATATAGCCAAACAAAAAATATTTCAAATGTAGAATATTAATAGCATTGTCTAATAAGTAAATTTACAATTGTCCTCGACGACTTTTCATATTCTGAAAACATTGCATAATAAGGTCATTATCAATACTATTAAATATGTCTTTTTCAAGATATACTACCAAGTAATCATTCATCCATGTGAGTGCTTATGGAAAACATTTTCAATATATTGTTTTTCATTCATTAAGGCTTGTCATTTTTTCAGAGCTTGTTTATGGGAACTGTTGGGACCTCCAACATGAACTTGAAATCTTTCCTTTTTCTTCCAATTTGAAAAACTTGTACCAACAAATAAGTCACCTCAAGGTTTCTCTCCCAAATTTGTTTTAAAAGGTAACAACATAAGCAAAATGCAGCATCTTCTTTGATGCTATATTCCAACCAATAAGGGAATTTATCAAACCATGCCGTGTTGAATCGTCTTGACTCTTTTCTAAATTTCTTTTGAGGGAAATCATGATTTCTAGGCTAACATGGCCTTTTTGTAAGTAAGCTCTTCTAATTTCATCTTGAATATTCAAATTGTAATCTAAGATCTGAGTTCGTAAACCAGGATCAGAATGAAGATCTGACATATTGATTTCTGTGCAACTTTGCTTTGAACTATCAGTACTTCTCCCAATATTTGAACTATCATCACTTCTTCCAATAGGTCGTGACAACTCCAACTCGGATTTTCTTTTCAAATATTTTCCATAACTGTCATAAATAGTTTATCTTATTTTTCATCAATATATATATATATATAATAAAATCAATCATCAGTACAAATTGAATGCATATAAATAAGAATATAAGGAAATTAGTTTGTAAAATCAATTGAAGTAGCGAGTTTGATTTTGTTGGGCTGCAGACTTTTGTGAGTGCTTATGGAAAACATAGTATAAAATTGCTTGTATTGGAATTTACTTTTTAAAATGTATCCATCGTAATTATGAACTAAACCCAATTACAACATTTTTTTCTCATTGCACTTGACAACCCTTCTCTTCTGCTATGAGATATATCAGTCTGCGATGTATTCTATGCATATGAAAAATTGGATACAAAAGTAACAGAGCTTCTTGGTTGGTACTTAGTACTGTTTGCTACAATTCTTTACAATCTGGTTGAAGAAAATGAAGGCTTAGTTCACTTCAAATTGAACCATCAAATGAGTTTTTGGCTCCTCTTGAGGAATGCAAGTAATGACTTACCAAACCATTATGTTTAGTTCCAAGTGAGGAATGATATATTGGTACTGAAACTTAAAACATCAACGGCTTCCACTTAACGAAGGCTATACCTTTTGTGTAGCAGTCAGAGTACTCCCTTTGTTATCCAGACCCTCAATTTGTGCCACCATCTATAATTGTTCAAGAAATTCTACAGTCACTATGCCATCTTGAAGGGCGTCTAAGGAGGCCTATCAAACAAGATATTACAAGTTGACTAACATATATATTTCGCGTTGTGAAATTTTTGTTCAACTTGATGATTTTGAAATTTTACTCTTCATGCATTATACATAGTAACATCTAATGATAATTGAAACTTACTTGCCAAGTCCTGAGAAGCTGGAAAACTCCATGTCTTCCTCACCCAAGTAAAATCCTAGTTTTTGCAATGTTTCCTGTCAAATAACAGGAACATTATATTAGAACAAGTCGAAATCACAAATATTACATCAAAAAACGAAGCGAACACTAGAAAAGGAAAGAACCACACAAACCCAGTTACAGAAATAGAAAATAAACAAAAGTTAACAACTTTCTATACTAAAAAGAAAGTTAATACCCCCTTGTAAGTTGTAATAAACTGTATGCTGCTCAGTTTTCAATTTGCCAAATTTAAAAGTACCATTTTATAATTCAAAGACAACACTAAATAATAAACAAAACACAAGAAATGAATGACAGACCCCGAAAAATCAAAACTCGCCTTTCAAAAGCAAGTAGACCTGGATAGCTCGTACCTCTTCACCTTCCGACCCCTTCCTCAAAGCATTTCTGCTCTTCTTCTTCTCCTCCACTTCCGGAACGGCAGACACCTCCTCAATCTCCTCCTGAATATGGTCCAATTCTATGGCTCTGGAACTCGACCCTGTCTCCGCTATCAGATTTTTCTCCGTCAAAATCTGCAACAAGCCGGCGATGTTGGGCTAGGTGGGTGCTAGGCGGCTAGGCAGGCGCTAGGGGGCTAGGCGGCTGGGCGGGCCTCCTAGGCGGGTTGGGTCTTTTTTCGGTGCCGAACCCGGAGGACGAAGCAGCCGAAACCGAAGAAAACCAATCGAAGCTTGAGTTTGATAGAGAAGCGAAATGGCTGTGACTGCGAGTGCAAGCTTTGTGTTGATATTTAAAAGCCGCACGGCTATACTCTTAAAATATTCGAATATATTAATATTTAAATAGTATAGCCGTTCGGCTATACTTTTAAAATATTCGAATGTATTTAGAAAGTATAGCCGTTCTGCTATACCCTTTAAATATACATTTTTGTCATATCATTTTAGGGTTTAGGGCCAAAATACCACTTTAGCCCATTGGGCTAGAGCTATTTCTTCAATTATTTTATTTATACATGCAATATTGGGGAATGAAAATTTAAATTCTTTCCAATACCTCCCATTTTAACGATTTCCAACTATTAGCCCATTGGGCAAGAATAAAAAAATGGATTTTATTTATAACAAATAATATGGGTTAAACCCATAAATACAACAACAAACAATAGGGATCCGCCAACATTCTGTGGATCAAAGAATGTTGAATTTCATAGTATAAAATTGCTTGTATATGAATTTACTTTTTAAAATGTATCCATCGTAATTATGAACTAAACCCAATTACAGCCTTTTTTCTCATTGCACTTGACAACCCTTCTCTTCTGCTATGAGATATATCGGTCCGCGATGTATTCTATGCAGATGAAAAATTGGATACAAAACAGTCTAACGGGACAACGAAGAGAAGTTTGCAGCTCTGTTTTGAAATAAATTGAAGGTAACATAAATCATATGACATTGATATACGAACTATTCTAAATGAGAATTCAAACAACATGTGTTAGATGAGAATTAGCATCTCATTCTTTACATATAACATATTATTTCATTTGTCTACTGGTTGTGCCTATTGTTGAGCTAGTGCAACCAACATTCTTTTTTCAAGCAAGTCCTCAAGCGTACCTGCAACATCAGAGTCAGGGAAAGGGTATGTTTTTTCTTCCAACTCCTTCAAGGTGCGTCGACGTCTATCCACCTCTCGGGATGGCTCCATCCTTTTGACTTCTCTCTTCTTATCTCGGGTGGAGATTTTGACAGGGATAGTGTTGATTGTCATTGCTTCCTTAGTAGGCTTCTTAATAGGCTTATCTATCTTTGCCCAAAAACTTTTTCCTTTTTATGCTGCATCCCTTGAATGCACATCTCAACTGTCGATATCTCCAAAAGCCTATCCTTGCAATCCAAGCTTAACGAGCGTCATCGATTGATGTAATCGACTACGGGTTCATCTTTCCACTGCTTGGTATTTGTGAGTTCCAGCATACTCACGGTGCGACGAGTGTTATAGAATATGTTCAAGAATTCTCGCTCCATTTGATCCCAACTGTCAAGAGACTCACACTCTAAGTCTATATACCAATCAAACGCATTTCCTTTTAAGGAACGAACAAATTGTTTCACCAAGTGGTCACCCTCCGTCCCAGCATTGTTGCATGTTTCGACAAAGTGTGCGGGAGAAGTAGAACTACCTTCAACTTCTGGATGAACTTTGTGTGCTTTACCATGTATAAGTTTATTATGAACTAAAGTTTTGATGCCTTGAGACTTAAAAGATTTTGGCTGAGATAACGACGACGACTTGCCTACAGTTGAGAGTATCTTTAACTTCATTGATTCAAAGCGATGCACCTTTGACCACCAAACAACATAATCGGAGGTGACCTCAAATTCCCGGATATTGTCCTTAGTGGGGTAGGGTTATTGTACATGCACTGCCAATGTTTAAGCATGACTTCCAATGTGAATTAATCGGGCCAAGTGGTTGGAACTGCCTATCAAACTGAAACCGATCAAGTCAGTGAAGGAAATTATGGGACCAACATCGATCGGCCACTCTCATCTACCGACCACAGTCGGTTCATGACCAAGCAAATGGTTTGTTGCAGGTTGGTTTCAGCGAAGAAAGAGAGCGAGAAGAGAGAGAAAGAGAGGTTGAAGTACTAATCATGCATTATTGCAATACTTAGCAGTAGACGTCCTGAATAATGGGGATAGCATAAAAACGGTGTGGATGCTAGTGAGGGGAATTTATTCCACCCATCAAGGAAATGCCGATTAAACTCATTTGTTGAAGATCTGATTAAAAGGTACCCATACCTTCAACCACCATCTCCTT
>NW_018921751.1:837731-864400 GCF_002207925.1 Prunus avium | reverse complement strand
TATATATATATATATATATATATATAAGTTTAGGGGCATCATCTATAATAAGGTAACAAATCAATTAAGCAACAATAAAATTACTTTTATAAGTAACATTATATACAGTGGTTTTGATGAAGTCTTACCTCCTCAGCAGTCTTTTGCTTGTGAATGTGGTCGTTCTCAAACAAAATTATTAATGATTCAGGATCCAGGGAGCGGTGGTACACAAAGCATCAACCAGTTTTTGTAGATTTGTACTTATTTTGATCCTGAAGTCAACAAAACTGCCCAATTACCCCAAATCAAACCAAACTGAACCATAAGGTTTGATTACCCGAAGTGTTTGGTTTTTTACTTACGTGGTTTGAGTTCATGTTGGGAAAAGAGCACACCAAAGGCTTCGGTTTGGTTTTCGAGTTGGGCCCAAAACCGAACCAACCTAACGCGAGCCCATGCCTAAATGCCACAATGTGAGTGCAACAGGAAACTCGTGAAAACGACTCACTCATTTTATTTTATTTTTTCAGCTACACAAGGATAATGATCACGTCACTGAAATTTGTTTCTTTTCTTTTTGGTAAATAGCATTGAGGGGGGATTCTTCTAGCTTGTAGCATTCGGGCCTTAGAGATGATGGGAGGCTGAAATTCTTCTACATGGTTGCCCTGTCACTGAAATTTGTTTCTTTTCTTTTTGGTAAATAGCATTGAGGGGGGATTCTTCTAGCTTGTAGCATTCAGGCCTTAGAGATGATGGGAGGCTGAAGTTCTTCTACATGGTTGCCCTAGCCCTGACAGTACCAGTTGTAAGAGGATGTGTTGAGGGGTACAACCATGTCGTTCAATAATAACTCTGTACGTGATCAGATGACTATTAAGAACCCCTCATTACAGTACATTGAGAGTCTTTTGTTGAGAGAGTCTTTTGTTCAAATGGAATGAGCTAAGCTACTTATAAATTTTTCTATATCCATACTCTTCTTAATCCATGTAATGTTTTTTTTTTTTGGAGGAAGCGTAATCCATGTAATGTAAATGCACGTTTAGAGGAGTAATTAGTTGCAAGGGGTTTGTAGCAAGTGGTTAAGAGAGCATTTAGGCTGAAGAGTAGCTTCAAATTTTAAGGAAATATAACCACTTCACATATCCCTCCCTCCCCCCTCCCCCACAAAGGCTGAAGCCCAAAACTTGTTCAATCTTAATATCAGAAATTAAAAAAGAAAGAAGAAGGAAAAAGAAAGGCCTAAATTGCTGAGAATACACAAGAGCAGCCCTGCATGAAACTCCTGGCTCTTTGGAATTTTTAGCAATCATGGTTGATGGCTGATTCTTATATTCTACTTTTAACAAACTGAATTTCTTATCAATGACATTTCTAAAATGAATACGAAGTTGGGAGCTAAAAATCAAGAGTCCCACTTTTTGAGGACACAGAACAACTCCCGGTAGTGCCATATGAACTCCCGCTTGAGCCATCAATAGGGGCTTGGTTTAGACATTCTAAAACCATAAACCTCCGCTTTTTCAACTTTATTGACAAGGTTGTTGCCTCAAGAATCACAGGAACCTGCTGACACGTTAGAAATTATAAATAACAATCGAGCCGAATTACATAATGAAGAAGCAGATCAGCAGGGAAAGAAATCAATTGAGAACAATGGTCGTACCTGTGTATTAAGACGTGCTACTTTCTGCACATTCAGAAGGCCAACCATGTCCTGGTAACCAGTAAGGAGTTTTTCCAATTCCTTGTCCTCGTCTGAATGAATTATCCAGATTAAAAATATCAATAAGTAAAGAAAGATTCATATAGATTATGGTTGACAAAATATTTGGCAGAGCAAAAGCAAATGTGAAAGCTGAAATTGACCTGGAATTGCTTTGACCGACAGCAAGGTGTCCGCCATGTGCTGCCATCTTTTACAGGAGGATGGCGAAAGAAGATTAGGTGGAAATGTCACAACAGCAACTGCATTTGAAGATCTAACCATGCCTTTTAGAGATCTAACAAAGGAAAGCATGTCCCATTCCTGCAATGCGATAGTACTATGCTCAACTTCAGAATCAAATTGCAGAGAGTTCAAAACAACAGGAAATGTTTTTTTATCCTATATCTCATATTTTGTTCTGACAAAAGGTTTTGGAAAAGGGGAAGGCAGTACAGAAACACTAACAACAAAACTGCTAAGCAGAGGAAACAAGAGGCATCCGTAAACCCGAGGCTAAATGTAATTAAGAGTTTAGGAGCAAATAACAACCACCACTAACCATGTTAGAAAATTCACACTGTGGAGCACAGAACGATTGAATGGCAATACGACCAACAGAAGAAATGCTTCCATCACTTCTGTATGTTCAGCCAAAAGAAGGAGAAAATGTTATGATCAGATATAAAAATTAAAAAATATACATATGACCATGACCATCTAAAATGCCTTATCAATAGTTTCATTACAAGCCAAGTAGTGCGTTTTTAATGAGAACTCTTAACGACTCAAATTTAGATTTTATACGAAATCAACAAGAAGCCATTAGAACTAAATGAAACTAGCAAAAAAACTGGCGGCAATCTCACATGAGTTTTTAAGATCAGAGAGGTTATAACTTATAAACATAGTTGTTAGATAAATAAAAAAAGAATGTGATAATTTCATTTCCTTGCATTAGCTGCAAAAATGAGTCAAATGACTACCAAAGCCATTTCAATTTTTTGAAATTTGTATTGGGCGCAGGCCAACCAACCACATATCATTTATCCTCTCCCCTCTCAAACATCCAAGCCAAAAAAACATGCTACTTTGACATTGTGAAAAACCAATCGATATGCATATATATTCACTAGCCAGACATGATTGAAGTAAAGGCATGAAAGCATATATCAATAGTACTATACCTTGGAAATTGAGATAAAAATGTGGCACAACGGTCATTAAGGGTAACAAGATTTGGAGAATCTTGAATGCTAACGCAATCTATATGCTTGCCACTTAGAAATTGCCTCTCCAAGGGCTTCCGCAAGTCAAATTCATTGCAGAACTCATGTTTTCCACCTGGACAGCGACAACATAACAAACTGCTCTTGAAATCTATACCAGCCATGAGCCAACAAGACATATTTCATATAAATAAAATAAGGACAAACTTGCCACCTTGACTATCAAAACTGTGCTGATTTTCACCAAAATACTTCTTATATTGCCAAGCTATCCTCAATCCTTTCTCCTGAAATTTTTGAAAACAAAGAATTAATTTCTTAATGTTCACCCAAAAGACCAGATTATGAACAAATACATAGAGAGAAGGATTGAAGAAGAGAACAACCTGGTCAGGATCTCGATGACTAGACTTATCATCTTTGGGTACTGCTGGACTAGGCAAAGTACCAAGAAATTGTCTTGGGTCCTTAGATGGGCTTGCATAGAGAAGGGGTTGATTGTGAACGAGTCCTTGAGACATAAAATTCCTAAGCAAGAGCATATGATGAGGTGCTTCCGCATCTTCCATCACCATGACTAGGCTTCCTAGAGAAAACCCACCACCTAAAATCTCTACAAACAAAAGAAAACTGAATAAAACTTCTATACAATAAAGATTATGCAATCATACAAAAACAAAATGATAAAACATTTCCAATTTAATCTCTCCAGATCAGTTTAACTAATTCCACAAAAGTAGTTGTGATAGGAGCTTACTATCAAGGTCTGGTATCCCAGATGAAATAAACGTTGTGCCATTAGGGCCATGCTTGAGTCCGGGGATTTGAGATGAGTTTGCAGATGCAAAGTTGCGGGAGAAGCTACTTGTCCGAGTCTTGGTCGCAGACATGGCTGCAGAATTGCTCTCTACCACTCTCAATCAGAGCATCCAAATAACAGGGGAGTGAAGATTGCAGCTCTGTCCTGAATAATAGATGCCTGCAGCTAAGATTTGCAAGAATAAAACAAAATTCAAAAACCTTATCAAATGGATAATAACCATCATCCAGTGACATAATTACCAGCTAAAGGAACAAAGAATACCACGTTAAATCTAATGACAAAATAAGTTACAACTACATACAGACCATTTTCAACAAGAACGCTGCAGCTTTTACCTTTAACAACTCAGAGCACTAACCTCACTCAGGCATTACGATTGGATTCCACTCAAAACGTTTAACTAAGTGTGTGTTTGGATGAGGGACTTTGAAGCTATGTTGCACCGGATACGGGTAAGGCAATACGATACCCCAATACGGCAAATCTCCAAAAACTAAGATATGGGTACGGCACCGATACGGCGATTTAAAAAAATATACAAATAGAAAGATTGATATTTCATCGATAAAAGTTCAAAACATTAACAAAATATAAGTCCATTTTGACACTTCCAACCTCACAAATTAACCACACAACAGCTTATTAAAGAATATACAGTCATCCCCACCCCAATATTACCCATATACCTATTATCTTCTTAACAACACAGCAGCTTATTAAAAGAATAGAAGAAAACCTTGAGCTGCAGCCAACCAAATGAATCTGAGATGACGACGGCGACGGGTGCGACGGCGAAGGGGTGCGACGGCGCTGGTTGCGACGGCGATTGCTGGTGGGTTCTCTTCCTTCTTCCTTCTTCTTTTTTGGTTACCGTCTGAAACGCCCAAAAGACCTCGCCTCTCGACACAGGCAGGGTCTTTAAAATTTTAAGTTTTAAGTTTACATTTTTAACCCCAAATATTCAATAACTTTCAAAATTACCCCTACATTTTCAAAATATTTTCGCTTTTACCCCTTCACGTATCGTGACCGTATCGCGTGACCGTATCGCGGGCATATCATAACCATATCGCCGGAGTATCAGAGCCGTATTGTAAAGTCAACAGCCCAGAAAAGCCTACGATACACCACATGGCGTATCAAATATGTATTGGGGCCATATCGGTGCAATATAATATCGACATCGTATCGAATACGCACATACCCTCAAAATATGGCGTATCGGTGCCACAGAGCTTTGAAGTGATGGGATTTCAAAATGATACGATTTTGAAGTGGAGGGACTTCAATGTGTTAGTAAAATTCCTTGTTTGGCTAATTATTTTGTTGGTGGGATTTCATTGGGGTAATTCATTGTAAATATATATAAAAATTTGTATTCTTTTTAGCGTTTCTTTTATTTTTTGCCTTTTTTAGCGGTTCCGTTTATTACATAAAGCAATAGTTCGAGTCATTTTAAATTTAAAAGCATAATTAATAATACATAATTGGAACTAAACCTCGCTTGAAATTAGTTTTCTAATCTTTTTTCATGAACTTCATGATAAAAGCCTTTTTTTCAAGTGAAATTTTGTCCCATCATTTGCTAGCAACTTGATCACATCCCTAACAAAACATTTCAAACAAATTAATCGATGGAAATGTCATGTGTCACAACCATCAAATATAAACAGAAACAATACAAAGTAAACAAATATGACTTTCCCATCCACTTATAATACAAATAAAACAAAACAGCTGCCACAATGAACTGCACCATGTTTAAATATATAGCAAAACAATTTGCTGCAAGCTAGAAATAATTCAAGAGACTAGAGAGCATAAATCATTCAACAGTTTAACAAGAGTCATTGAATATGTTGAACAAAGCTTCAAAATTCAGACATTACATTCAGATTTGCACATTGTTAGACAGGTATGGGAAACTTCATGCAAGAGCATCTAAGCTGAGCCGGAGAAAGATGTCAGCGCGGCATGATCTAGCTTAACCCGGAAAGCTCCTCCACACCCCATCACCTCTCTCCCAAATCACTTTTAGCTAATGTGGAAATCTCCTCCCAAGACAAGATGGAGCAGTAATAAAGGCGACTTTGGAGAAACAGACATGAAAACCAAGATCAAAACTCAAAAGAAAATGAAAATGAAAATGAGGTCTTATAATGTCTATGATAACAGAATAAGAGAGTGCAAGGCAACACTAACAAGCACAAACTAGAGAGTTTTGATTATTCCATCTATGAAGAGCAAATCATGTCTGGTTGTAACAAATTGGTATGGTTACTAAAGAAGCCGCACAATGCTTCACAGAGTTGCTTTAAAAAGAATTTTTTATACATAATAACTCATCCGCTATATATTCTGCCTTTCTTGTTTTGAAAATAGAAAGCACAACAATTCCAACTTGTTGCTAAACCAACAAATTAGATCTCAACTAAAGCATAATCAAGCACATAACTTTAGCAGGATTTTGCTACCCAACAAACTGAAGAGCATCGGAAGACCCGTGGGAAAACAAAGATGAATAGTGTTTTGCACTGTGGGCTCACAAAGCTAAATTGACCTTGTTTAAAAGCAGATAAAACTAGTGAAGCTAAATTTCTTGTCTTTTGCAATAAAACCCCCATTTGCAATAATACATGGCTTTTTCTATTGGTTTGACAAACCTCAGAAACAAATTCTCTTAAACCCAAAAGTTAATCAAACAGAGAGATCCATTTCAAACACATGAAAGCAAAATTTTTCATTCAAATGGAGAAAAACCCCAACAGCCCTGATTTTCCATATCTGCCATAAATTGAGCTCACCTGGCGCTGTTGCTGCACAATTGACAATCATGCATTCCACAGGCTTTAATCCAATCGAAAATAATACTTTTTGGCAAAAAGAAAATAGTAAATAATACTTTGAAGAAATACAGAATGAATGAACTCAAACAAATCGACATAGGTACAAAAGCTCAGTATCAGTAACATGCTGATGCAGTATATTAGACAGTAGAGTAATAAACATATACACAATTCATAGACCAAGAACAAAGTCCTCTTTCCAAGAAAAATCCAGAATTTTTTTTTTCAGAAGTACCAAATGAACAAGTACCCAACGGAACAAATCTGAACACACATGAATACCCTAACCCTTTATCTGAGAGAGAAACCCAAACCCAGTCAAAATTGAACCCCAAATCCATCAGAAATTGAACCAAAATCAGAGAAAACAAGTTGGAATTAAACATTGAAACCAATCGAGAGTCTGAGGAAATTTCAAGGGCAAAACTATGGCACATAAAATGGAAGCATTTGGATACCTTAAATTACAGCATAATGATAGAATAGAATCTATCGACAACAAAATCAGGGAAAACAAACAGAAGAAAATCTTGGTAAAACAAATAGAAGAAATCAAAAGAAAAAAGAAAGTAAGAAGAAGAAGAAGCCAATGAACAAAACTGACCTTGAAACCTTTTGTTTCTTAAGCTGGGAAACTAGAACCGCGCCTAATGGATTTAGGCAAATGGGTTTATTTTCCCGCTGACACTGAAGTCCAGAACATGTATACTGGGAGGAGAGGATTTAGATGGAATTTTAATTTTGATTGTTCTTCTATTTAAGGGTAATTTAGTCAAATAGAATGTATTGGGCTTTTAGTACCCATTGGGTTTTTGGTACCCATCCGCTGTAGAAAATTAGGGAGATTCTATTTTTAGTTTTTTTCTTCCAAAAACGACATTGTTTTGGACTAAGGTTTAGAAAACAAAAACAGAGGAAATGTGGACCCCTATTCGTGGGCTTTAACAACATTCTATCTGGGGCCTGCACAAAAAAGGATAAAAAAGCTTTGAACTCCAAGGCTTTTAACAACAAGGCTTTCTCATGATATGAAACCTCATCGACGACAATTGTAAATTAATTGTAATGCTATTTTTTTTTTCTATAACTTATGAATGACATTGGTATTGTTTATATTATAAGGATACTTGATTGTCAATTTTTTTTATATAGCTTTTAGCCATTCAAAATTGGTTGTAATACAAATGATGTAATTTATATAGAAGCTAAATCTAAGAATATATCTCAAGTTCGAATCTTCTCTTATCTATATTAAAGATATCATAAGTTCAAATCATCCCTAAAAGAAAAGGCCATGGGGTCCATTTTATCTATATTAAAGATATCATAAGTTCGAACCATCTCCACTCATAAAATGGACCCCATGCACCTCTTGTCAATGTCCACCTGCTTCAGTTCAGTTGTTCTTTAATATGCTTAAATAAATATATGCTAATTGTGAAGCACATTAATAATATTGCTGACCCACTTGCAATTTTAAGATTAGGATATACTCTACCTTTCAAGTTATGATTTGACAAACTTATTTTCCTTAGTAGGGCTTAGCCAAGTTGGCTATAATGGATATGCTTCTCTGCACCCGATTTCAAATTCCCGTCCTCGTAGTTTAAATTAGATTAAAGTAGAATATCAATTATATACAAATATATAATTAATAAATAAAAAAGTGCTACTATTTCCACCTCCTTGTCCTATTTCCACATCACCTTATCTTCCCCCACCACCATGAAATTAAAAAAAAAACACAATCCTATCTTTCCACCCACCATTATTCCTAAAATACCCTTTAATTATTAATTCAAGAGGTTAGTATTAAATTAATTCAACCAAAGCTCCCTCCCTCCCCCCCCCTCCCAACCCAACCTAGTCAACCACCTAGACCCCGCCATCGACAACCCCCTATGCTCGTCGGAAGCACCTAGTTTTCTTTCTCTTTCTTTTCCCATTCTACCATTTTCTTTCCCAAACTCAAAACCCCAACAACATAGTCAATCTCATCTTCAGACCTTCGGTAAGAATAACACGCATCTTGCTCTTCTTCAAAACCCCAACAACATAATTTGTCTCGTAGTCAATCTCATCGTTGTAGAATCAATTACATGATCTCTTGTGGGAGTTGTTTGGACCACCGGTTGTTGTTGTTGCTCATCATTTAAAATAGTTAGAAAACCATTATAGCAAACTACTTAAAAGTAGTTTCCTCCAACAATATTCTCTACTTTGGCTAATCTCTAATATTTTATTATTTCTCTATTCTCCTCTCTAAATTAAAAGTTCATTAAAAAAATTAAAATGTAAGAGTTGAGAGAGCCAAATAGCAAGTCTATTGGAGTTGCATTTTGCCTTTTTTTGTTTTGTTTTGTTTTTTTTACAGATTACCCACTTAGAAGGATTGTCGGCAATGGGACTCGAACCTAAGCCTTCATAGCAAAGAAAACGATCCTTACTAACTCAACCAACCCTCGTTGCCTGAGTTGAGGTTTTTCCCTAAGTTCGTAGAAGTCATTTTACAAAGGGGTAAATTTGTCTTTAAAATTTGGAAGATAAGATGGGTGAGGAAATAGCAGAACTCATAAAAAATAAACTTATTTCTATGTAATAAGTTTTTGTTTGACCTTGTAAATTGTGAATATATAAGAGAAACTCAAAGCCAGACAAAATGCATCAAATCATGCAATAAAATTGTACAAGAACATTATACTATATATTATAAGAGCCTATTTTGTCCCCATTTCTTTATTTTATTTTATTTATGCGGAAACTGAATTACAAAACGAAACCCCTAGCACAAGAAAGCCCAAAGAGGTCAAAATAAAAAGGAGAACAAATTGACAAAGGAAGCCCACGCTCCCAACTAATTTGCGACAAGAGCCCATGGCCCAGCTTGGAAACCGCAGTGAAGTTTGCCTCCTTAAACACATGCTGGAAGCGAACAAAAGTTGTAGAATAGCTAAGGCACCAGATATCTTGAATAATTTGTTGGATACTCCAAGGGGAAGTAACTTTTTTTAGGACGCTGTCAATAACAAGTTTAGAGTCACCTTCTACCACAATCTAACCCTAACCTCTATCAATAGCAGCATCGAGACCATCCCGAAGAGCAACACTTTCAGCCACATTTATGAAATTTTCACCAATGTTATTGGACCAGCCAGTAACACATGACCATCACTATTCCAAATGACAAAATCAGTGGTAGCTTGAGAATTAATGACAGACTCATCAAAGTTAATTTTGATCCAACCTGTAAGATGGGGGTGCCATTTTATCACCATAGTGATATCATTTTTCTTTTTGACCAAATGGTTATGTTGCCAATAATCCATACCAACAGTAGCTGCGACATGAAAACAACTAGCAAGGTGTGGTTTAGAATCTCGGAACAGCAGATTATTCCTGGCATCCTAGATGTGTGAGCAAATGAGAATAGCTTTGGACAAGTGATCCGAACTTGGGGGTTAAGTAGTGCAATCCAAAGAGGATAACCAACTAATGAAATCACCAACTTGCGAAAGAAGAGAAGGGAAAACAGAGGAACATCCCCAAACATTCCTAGCAAAGCTACAATCCACAAACAAGTGTTGAATGGTCTCAAGCTGGTCCTGGCAAAAAGGGTAGACAGGACACAGCTGAAGCATAAATCTGTGAAGTCTAGCTCTCACTTGAAGTCCTTTTCTAATAAACATCTAGGCAAAAATCTTCACTTTATAAGGAATTTCAAGTTTACACATTTTCTTGAGAAGATAAGGTTGAGGGTGGGAGGGGTGCTCCTGGACTTGCATAATATAGGCACTTTTAATGGTGAAGGAGCCACTAGGGTTAGGGCCCCAAACCATTTGATCCTGCGAATTAGAGATAGAAAGAGGAATTGTTAAAATTTTATCAACCAAATCATCATCCAAAACTTGGGTGAGTTTATTTCTGTCCCAATTGTTATTGGTAATAAAATCCCAGACTTTCGTGTCAAGATTCAAGGGAGCTCTTTGGTGCTCAAGAATTAGGCAAGAAAAGGGAAAGACAAAATCCATTGAGAGGTCCAGAAAGAGATAGAACCGCCATTTCCCACCACCCACCTAAGACCTTTGCATAAGACATGTCTTGCATCCAAAATTGATTTCCAAGCAACATAATGATTTGATTTTTTCTTGAGAGTAAAAAATTATCATGTTTGAGATATTGCTGAGTAGCAATCTTAACCCACCAATTAGAATGGTATATAAGGCATTTTCACCCTAGCTTAGCTAGAGCTGCAAGATTAAACTGGTTAGTAAGTCTGACCGCTAAGCCACCAAGGTATTTGGGAAGGCACACATCCTTCCAAGAGATAGGAGGGGTCCTATCACTACCCCAAAAAAAGGTCCTACAACATTTGTTCATTTCTTTAACCACCTAAGGAGGACATCTAAAATAGGACATCACATGATTAGGCATACCAGACACATTAGACTTAATTAGGGTCAGTCTTCTCGCCCTAGAAAGGGTCCCATAGGCCATAGAGAAAGCCTCAAGAATTGTCAAAATATTTTTAGCAGCAAGATGTGTGGCTTTAGTAAAGATTAAGCAGTCATCTGAAAAGACTAAATTCGAAATTCTGTAACCAAAAGGGGATGAAAGTAAACCATCCTGTGTCCTAGTGGAAAGAGCTAAATTGTTCAGGTGCCTGATGAAAGGCTCCATGCAAATAATAAAGAGATAGGGAGAAATGGGATCACCTTTCCTAATACCTATACAAGGGACAAAGAAGGCTTCAGGGTTCCCATTAAGAAGAATCGAGAAGGAGGTTGTTGAAATGCAATTCATGATTCTGTCACACCAGTCAACATTGAAACCAAACTTAATTAAACAAGCTCTTATGTAGTTCCAATCGAGGAGATCATAAGCTTTCTCAAGGTCTAATTTAAGTGTCATTGCACCCAAAGAACCTTTTTTCCTTTTAAAGTCACTAAAGAAATTCATGAGCAATTAAAATATTGTCAAAATAGACCTTCCAAGTGCAAAGGCACCTTGGTTTGGTTTGGAGAGATACACTTAGAAAGGATGGGCCTAAGTCTAGTAATGATGATTTTACTAATAATCTTGTAAACCACATCGTAGAGACTGATAGGCCTAAAATGACTTACAACTTCAGGTTTGTCAACCTTAGATATCAAAGAAATATTGGTTTGGTTTATAGGGTTGAGAGGAAGGTTATTCACAAAGAAATCCTTAACAAGCTGAATAAGAAGGTGCTTAGTCTCAGCCCATAACTGATGGAAAGGAAATGTTATTGAAATTTTTGGCGGCACCGCCCTCACCAAAAACATTAGTTTGAGAAAATAGTTAAAAACAAAATGAGACTAGACTTCCCAACAACTAGTTTTTGCAGTTCCTTTTGACATTATTGGTGGACCAAATAACATGTATTAGTTGGATCTTGGTATATAGAGTACAATAAGCAGATTATTGCAACCTTTTCTTTTCTTTTTTTAAATTATTATTTTGTATATCATGGGGCTTCTAAATTATGGTGGTAAAACATTTATTTCGTAAATAAAATTATATTTGTAAGAGTATTTTCAAGGGATATTTTAAATTAAAATGTTAAATTTAGATTTGATGACTTAGGTTATTTAACATTTTGTAAATTTCTTTAACTTCACCCGAAATATTAAACACTATATTATGTCAAACCATTTGCGATGAACAAAATCTATCTTGAAATAGTAAAGGCAATCTACTATTTTATACCATACAAAAAGTGATAAGAAGTTGGCAAATAGATTAAACAAACTAAAGACATGAACAAGATACAAAAAGGGAATTAAAATAATGATTTAGAAATAATCATGAAGTCAGTGGGGGTTAGATAAGAGAGTTCCAAAACTAGAAAAGCCAAAATGGAGGTAAAATATTAGAAAGCCAAACTATGTTATGCTTGTCTAGTGGCACTTTATTCTTTGTGCTCCTATGGAGAGAGTTGCATCCAAAAATAAAAATGCAATATACAATATTATCCCAAGAAAAAAGAACAAGAGAGAGAAAGGTTAAACTCCGTTTTGTATGTGTGAAACTTTGTGATCTTTAATCATTGGTTTTTCTTTGCAAAGGGGCTTGTAGCTCAAGCGATTAAGAGCAGTTACTTTTGTATCTGAGGTCATTTAATCATCATACCATTTTTTTTTTCTATAGATGATCTGAAGTGAAACTTAAACAATGAATGATTCATATGAAGAAAAAATATAGTTGGTAAACCAAGAAACAAGGCATGTTTTCGAAAACCTATGTTGGAATTTAGTCCAATGAAAACCTATTTTGAGTCATGAATTCATCATATTGGACAACTGCAGTTGCAATTTGCAATGGGGTATTATAAAATAAATAAATAAATAAATAAATAAAAAGTAAACAAGAGGCTCCGACCAAAAAATATATAAAAAGAAAATAAATAAATATATCGAAAGGCTGCGGTTGAGCTATCAGTCTTTAATACGTATTTTACTTTGACCAAGTCTAACTTGTGTGGGCCCTTACATTATATGTTAGTGGAATTAATATATTAAAAAACGTGCCATATTGATTTAAATAAATAAAAAACATGTTACTTTCAGATGTAAATATTATGATTGGGAAGAGAGAGAGCGAAACACATCCACGCCACGTCAGTTCTGGATATGCCCAGAATATTTATTAGTTGAATTTTCAATCCTGCCCTTACATGTTTGCGTATCCTAATTTTATTCCCCAACGTTATTCTTATTTCCGCTTTCGATTTCACTGCTTATTGTTCTATGGCATAAATTAACGGTGTTTTTGTTTTTGTTTTTTTGTATTTTTATGTTAGATTATGTGATGGTTCCATCTTAAGTTTCGCACATGACTTTCAGAATCTCGAGAGACCGACCTGTTAATTATATGAAACTTTCTCAATTTTTTGGGTTATTTCAAATTGGTATCCAATCTCGTAAGAATTTACGAACTCATGCATTAAATTCTATAAGCAAGTCTATTCGTTCGTCAAACGAATTGATTAGTAGGTTTCTTTCACCTACTTTTTATTTTAAGTGGGGATTACTAACGTGGGCTCCACCAAACGCACCTCCTTAGAAGTTCTTACTTAAGCCCACATGAAAGGTGGGGGACAAAATAAAACCCTCCTCCTTAGCTTGTTTCTTTGTCCGACAACCAAAAAGAGATCGTGCTTTTCTTTTGTTAGTGAGTATAGCCATTGCGCCTCTCCACCCAAGCTAGAAAAACTTACATGTAACATGGATAGTACTGTTTTGTTATTTTCGGTAAATAACACAATAATACGGGAAAAAGTTATCATACATATCATTGTATTATTGGTTGAGGATAGAAAAAAAATTGCGTTCTCCACCTAGATGCCTGTAGCCAATCACAAATTGTCGACCACCATCCTCTCCGACATTTTTTTTTTATAGGTTTCTGGCTACTAGTCTGGTTGATTGATTTTTTTGGGTAGATGGGGTTTATTTTCTTACATGGTACTAGTGTAATCTAATAAATTACAGCACCTAACTTTCTAAGCTCTAGCGTCTTCCAAAATAATAGGGAACATACACGCGTTTCTTTACTAATTCCTTCAACTTGTTACAAGTTCTTTATATTATTTCTTTTGTTGCTAAGTTTTATGATTTTTTTGAAGGTGATGAGGACCTACTTTTTTTTAATTATAAATATTTTATTTTATGAGAGACGAGGACCTACTTTGTTTGATCGGATCCCATCATTTTTCATGGAAATTGCAAAGTATTTACCACGACATACATCTACATGTAGTCATATTTCTCTCTTATGTACTCATCCTTTTTGGGAAATTTGGTCTATTATGTGTAGTTGAATTGTTATAACATTAAGTTTTCGCCAAATAAGTTTAATACATTTTCTTCAACACTTGACCGTGTCATTGCTTGCTTCATGTGATGACGGTGGCTTAACTTGGAATAATGCTTAGTTTTAGTGTGTTTAGTGGAATTTATCCGCTTCAATTTTATTTTTTTGAGTTTGGTGCATTTTACGTATCGTAGAAGTTTTAGTTTTAATTTTATATAAGAGAAGTCTTAGTTGTGTTATTGTAACTTATCTAATAAGTTTGCTATTTTTTTCAAAATTATATTGAATGAAACAAGATTGAATTTGTCCCATTTCAATCATTCAACAACAATTGATTGTAACAGAATAACCAAATACTATGTAAGAGATATAATAAGAAATAGTGAAGTGCTATTGAGTGTATTTACCAAAAATTATAGAAATAAATACTTGTAAATACCAAATATAGAATAAAAGATTAAAGAGTCGGTTGTGAAAATGAGAGAAAAAAAAACATGAAGTAATGTGTAAGGTCTAAAAAAATTTACAACTTTGCTAGAAGGAATTTCGAGTTGGAATTTGACAGAAAAAAAAAAAAAAAGATTTCAAGTTGGAATTTCAGTTTTTGTAAAAAATAAAAAATAAAAAAATAATTTTGTTGTCCGTTGTTTGTTTTCAATAATAGAAGAAGAGAAGTAGATGACAACCCACGGCACCTTCGTAACATTGAAAGAGGTCAAACCAGCACTTCTCTCTTTCTCTATCACCATTTTCTTTTGCCTTTTCTTCTCTCTCTCTCTCTCTTTCTCTCTGAACAAACAAACTTGTTATTCTTTCTCTCTCCAATGCAGGTTGGTGAATCGAAGGAATGAATGTGAAAAAAATAAAAATAATGCTAAAAAATTGTTTCTTTTTCCTTTGAAGAGACTGATCCTCCTCCTCATCTCCCAAACTCAAACGTAAGTGCTCTCCTTCACAACTTCTGCCATTTTTTCCACCACACCTTCTCTCTCTTCTCTTCTCTTTGCTTTATGTTATCCAATTTTCCAATTTCTCCTTTCTTTCCTGTACCAAATTTCATGCTCTCATATTTCTCTGTTGGCTGAGACAGAATCCCAATTGGGTTCATGCTCTTAACCTCTGTTTCTGCTCACAATTTTTGCAGAAACCGTGCCAAAGTTTTACCTTTTTTGCACGATCTTACCTTTTTTTCTTCCCTATCAGCATAATTGACAATTGGGTCTTTGGAGAATTGCGAGAAAGCCATGGCGCCAGCTCCAATTGAGTCGACATTGCCCGAATCGTCGTCTGCGAGCTCCCCCTATGTTCCTGAGAGATCTGAGGCTGAGAATCGTCGTTTCAAAGACCTTAGAAGTGTGCAATGGCGCATAAATCTTGGGATTTTGCCCTCTTCTTCTTCTTCTTCCATTGATGATCTTCGTCGGGTCACAGCTGATTCTAGAAGGAGGTACCTCTAACATGTCTCTTTATGATTTCTTCAACTTTTTATGCGTAGAAGGTTGCATTAGGATTCTTGTGTTTCGTTCTTTTTTGGTTTGAACCGTAAAGTCTCAATTTGGTGATCTATTCGGTTTTTGTTTTAAGCTTTTGCTCTGAGTTGATAATTTTATGCATGGGTTTTGCTAGATAATTCTATTTCCTTGACGATTTCCCTTTTTGAATTTATATATATTTTTTCTTTTCATTTTTAAACTCATACGAGGTTTATAAGATACGGTTTCCGTGGTTTAGTTAATGGTCAATGGATTTTCTACATTTTGTTGCTAATCAGCTGTAAATTGTTGTGGAAACAGGCGTGTTTCTTATATCTTGGTAAAGCAAGAGGTGTGTCAAGCGACTTGAAATTATGTTTCTCATATCTTTATGAATCAAGAAGTGTCTTCTTGAATTTTGTGCTGTATTGGGTACATGCAGTTGATTAGTTGTGTCGATTGATTTGAGTCTGAATTATGAATTTAAGAGCGCTGAATTTAAACAGGTCTAAGTTTTTTTTTCAGTATCATATTAGACTGCAATGATTTAGTGGTAATTTTTAAGTTTGTGTAATCTTGTGCTAAGTTTACCTTGTCGACATTATTAGATATGCTGGACTGAGAAGGCGCCTTCTGGTTGATCCACATCCCAAAAAGGATGGGAGTAGTTCCCCTGATCTTTCCATAGACAATCCGCTGTCACAAAACCCAGGTACAATCTATGGATCCTCCAAAGTGCATATGTAAACTGTAGAAGCTCCAGAAGAACAGGGGCAAGCATGTTAACCAGCTATTTTGCTAATGCACACTCAATCCTAAAATTTTCTTGAGCTTGACTTTCCTATGTTGTTTTGTCTGCTGTGTTTTTTCACTTATTCATTATTAGCTTTCTAAATTTAGCTGCTTTGTTGAAGTGATCAAATTTGGAGGCCTGCACCATGGTTTGCCTCATTATTGCATATTTTTCAATGAAAGTAAACTGTACTTTCTAAAGGAAAAAAGCTTTCCCTTGTAGATGTGTCAAATGTGTTTACAGATTTTCCTGTATGCTACAATCTAAAACTACTAATGAATAACAGTCTCAGACTGTATTGTTATAACACCCAATCAAATCTGTGGGTGGCACAATAGTTCCTTATTGGTAATAAATTCAAGTTGACCTTTAAATATAAGAATGGAAAGTTAAATGGAGATTTTACTGTTGCAATATGTGCCTAAGTGAGGTTACCTACTCATTGAGTGATGCGGTTACTAATCTATGCCGTAAATCTTACATGCAGATAGCACATGGGGTCGTTTCTTTCGAAATGCTGAGCTGGAGAAAATGGTTGACCAGGACTTATCACGTTTATACCCAGAACATGGGAGCTACTTCCAAACACCAGGATGCCAAGGAATGTTGAGAAGAATTTTGTTATTGTGGTGTCTTAGACATCCAGAGTGTGGTTACAGACAAGGTACATGACATTGACAGTACACACATCAATTTTCTTTTTCCAAAAACCCTTGAATGTGTTTTTTGGAGAAGAGATTTAAATTGTCTTTCTTCTCTAAGTGACTAAGCTTGGCGTTTAGAACACACTGTCTCGCTGTGTGCGTGTGTGTGTGCGTGTGTGCGTGTGTGCGTGTGTGCTCGTAGTAGTAAGCACTACACAAGGTCCTGCACTACATTGCTTACATCAGGGTACAACCTGCTTGCTTGGTATACAGACTTGAATTACATGGATCCTGCAATCTCATGTTGTAATGCATGATTTAGTTATTATTGGACCATATTCTGATTACAAAAATCAAACACTACTGGTCTCCCCAAAATTACTAATACAGAGGTTTATTCATTTTTAAAATTTTCAGAATGATTTATAAGGAAAGATTCTTGATTATCAGGTAGTTAGCCAGTCATTTCTTCTCTTGAGTTTTGACTTCTGTGGCAGCAAGTAAACCATATTTGATATTATTCTTCAATTTCTTTGACCCTGACTTGCTGGGATATTTAACTTTCTTGCCCAATGTGATCAACAAGTTGCTAATCTTAGTGCCTGCTTGGTAATGTGTTCTGTTTTGCCTTTTTTTTTTTTTTGGTTTAATTGAAGAGAAGTAAGGGAGATGGAGGTGAGAAAGTGAAAGAAGAGAAGTGAAGAAATGAAGATGCAGAATAGATTGCATTAAAAGAAAATTTAAAACCATTGCTTTCAGTTTTTATATTATATTTAAAAAACAATTCAATGAATTATTTCTCCTCTCTCTCTCTCTCTCTTATCTCTGTCACCCCGTCTTTCCTTAATAAGATAGAAACAAAAAACAAAAAAACAAATGATCCCCTAGTTATTGAATGTTTTCTAGAAAGGTACATTCACACACATGATCCATGGAAGCTTCTTTTTACCTTCTAGAAGTTTAACTGTTTTTCTCTTTGTTTTTCATTGTAGGAATGCATGAACTCTTGGCTCCTCTATTATATGTTCTTCATTTTGATGTGGAGCATCTATCTCAAGTGCGAAATCTATATGAAGATCACTTCACTGATAAATTTGATGGTCTATCATTTCATGAAAATGATCTCACTTATAATTTTGAGTTCAAAAACTCTCCTGATTCCATGGAAAATGAGAATGGCTCACACGGAAATGCATTTAAACTTAAGAGTCTTGATGAGCTTGATCCTGAGATACAGACCATTGTAATGCTTAGTGATGCTTATGGTGCTGAAGGTGAATTGGGTATTATCTTGTCCGAGAAATTTATGGAACATGATGCGTACTGTATGTTTGATGCTCTAATGAGTGGGGCCCATGGTTCAGTTTCTATGGCAGAGTTCTTCTCTCCCTCCCCTGCTGTTGGATCCCATACTAGCTTACCTCCTGTCATTGAAGCATCCGCTGCGTTGTATTATTTGCTTTCTCTTGTTGATTCATCTCTACACAGCCACCTTGTTGAGCTTGGTGTTGAACCCCAGTATTTTGCACTCCGCTGGTTACGGGTTCTATTTGGACGTGAGTTTTCACTTGCAGATCTATTGATAATTTGGGATGAAATATTTGCATCTGATAATAGTAAATTAGACAAAGGTTCTGAAGATGATGCAGCATCCAGCTTTGGCATACTTAGTTCACCTCGAGGAGCATTTATATCAGCCATGGCAGTTTCAATGTTACTCTATTTGAGATCTTCCCTTCTTGCCACCGAGAATGCTACTTTATGTCTTCAGAGATTGTTAAATTCTCCTGAGAAAATAGACTTGAAGAAGCTGATACAAAAGGCGAAGTCTTTGCAGGATCTTGCTTTGAAGAACAATAGTTCATCCTTATTATTTTCATACATTGGGCCCTATGAACATAGTAAATCAATGGCTGTGAGAGGTCATAGCCTCTCAGTTGATTCTATTTCTCCAAAAACACCACTAAATCTGGTACCTGAAAGCTACTGGGAAGAGAAGTGGAGAGTTCTGCACAGGGAAGAAGAACTTAGGCAAGATGGTTTGGAAAAACAGGTTCCAAGCCAGAAAAAGCGATGGACAGAAAAAGTAAAATTGAGCCTATCTAGAACAGAATCCGACCCATGTCCATCAAAACCTGGGAATGGCAAAAAGAACCCCAGGTTTTCTGTTCGACGAAGGTTGCTGCAAGACCTTTCTCGAGAACTTAGCTCAGAGGAAGATGGTGAGAAATTGGGTTCTCACGAAGACGAACTCTCTTCAGAAGTTGAGGTCAACAAAGAAGATGGTTTCAGTAAGGACCCTACTTCTGCCACCGAGAACAGATGTTTGAATGAAAATCCGGCTAGTGAAGAAAATTCATCTGTTTTCTCAGACCCAACAAGTCCTCGTAGTGGGGCTAATGATCATGAACCAGAATCAGAGAAAAGTAGTGTTGGATCAAATTTGTCAGTTGATGAAAATTATGATAATTCACGGGATGCATCGGAAGACCCACCTCTTCCGGTTTCTGATCCTTCCGAAGGTGTCTCTCAAACATCTGAATGCAACAATCATTCAACAGGAAATTCAGTGACAGGAAAGGAACGAAAGCTTCTTTCTGGTAAATTCCCGAGGTTTTGGAAGTTTGGATGGAATGCACCTGGTGAAGGGACATCTGAGAAAGGACACAACGCCCTTGAGGCTACAAAATCTTCCAGTTGTGAAGGTAATCAGAACACAACAAGCTCTTCTGTGGCTGAGGGGTCCTGCAATTCTTTAGTTAGCTCCAAGGGAGAAGCTGTTGACCAGAATGTGATGGGTACTTTAAGAAATCTGGGGCACTCTATGCTTGAACATATTCAGGTAACGTTTCTTGTTTTGCTTTCTCTCAAGGGTATAAACTACAATTTGTTTTGTATCGTCAAAGTTAATGCTTCCTATAGGATGCAGAGCACTATAAAATTATATGTTCTAGGAAATGTGTAATGATTGTTAAAGAGGAAGAAATCCAACGAGAAATGGTAATAGTGTGGTATTGGCTAGGGGCAATAACCATGAATTGATTGCTATAACTGGGTACAAAATTCCTTGTGAGCATGGTGTTTCTTTTAAGTTGGTTCCGTGTGCAGTTTTAGGGGGCAAAAAAAGTTGCTCCCAACAACACTTCTTAAGCATGTCAGATTTTATGTCCGCATTGTTCTGACTCTTTAACCAACCATATCTGGCAGGTAATCGAGTCTGTTTTCCAGCAAGATCGGGGTCTTCAGGTTGGGCCATCGGAGAATTTTTCAAAAAACACTATAGTTGGCAAAGGACAAGTTACAGCCGTGACAGCTTTGAAGGAGCTTCGGAAGATCAGCAATCTTTTGTCAGAAATGTGAGGTGTGCGTTATTTATAGATACCTGTATATACATTTTGTAATTAATCTATTCATTTAGTGCCAAAATAAATCTAGTTTTATCCACATTTTTTCTCTTTTGGTAACCCGAGTTTCGGCAGTGGCAGAGACAGATGTGTAAATATGAGTTTCTGTAATAATCTTATGAATTTAAATGTATTATAAGGAGTGTAATTTCAGTGAATTTTGGCTACACACATTGGCTTCTCATCACACAGAGATATGGGTTAGTGGAGTGATTATATTTCACAAAATTAAAGGAATTATGGCAAAGCCAAAGAAAAAGGATAACGAAAAGAAGCAAACGTGTCTCTTTACTCCATCCTCAGAAAACCTAGAGGAGATGCAGAATCCGGGAAAAATTTATGCAAGAAATTGCGAGTTGAACTGTGGAGAAGTTGGTAACCAGAGCTTGCCAAAGATAGCGGAATTAAACTGTCTTTAAGCATAGTGGTGGAATTCTCGCATTTAATCAATAAGAGCATCTATTTGCAGCTTCTCTGTTTTTTGTTTTCCCTCATTTAATTTCGCAGCAGATTGATTTTTTCTGAGTTCGCTAGTTTGAAAAGCCTATTTTGGGATGCAAAATGGAGGAGAGGACTGGAAGAATATTTAGCTTTGGAATTCATTTGATTGTGTTTTAGGTTGACTTATTCCTAATAATTTTAATAACCGCGAAATGGAAGTGCGGAATTAGAAAAATCAATGTACAAAGAAAATACAAGAGAACCGGAAGGCAGCCGAAAGATTAAGCAACTGCAGACGTAATTCATACAATTTGGAAGGAGAGCTGAAAAGCACTCCCACCAATAAGAGAAGGAAAATTACAATATCTGTTACAAATACATCTACTTTCTTTAATATATATATCTATATAAAAGAAGAGTTGCCAGCTCCACAGTTTGTTCAACAGACTACTCCGCTGCATATGATCTACTACTCTATATTATGAAAACCTGGGAGAAGTGAAGTGATGAAGCCGAAAACGATCATCTGAATCTCTTTAACAATTCCCCACCAGCGGTTACCACCATTGGCTCCATCAGGTGCTGGCACATTCTCATTTTCAAGCGCCTGATTTCCATCATCTGCAGGCCGATTCTCATTCTCGGCTCCCGGCTGTCCATCTGCCACATATTTTTAACTGTTAGTAGAGAAGAAAATCATTTGTCATAAATTAACAGTGGAGCATGACATGGTCCATTGGCATTCAGTAACAAGAATACACAATGTCCCTGAGGCCCTTTACTCTAGCAATGTGTCCACCAATTATGTTACACAGACCGCACTGCACTATAGTTCTTTTTTACACCACTCCTAAGGAAAACTCCAGCATATCTCACCAAAAGAGTTCTATTTCAAGTAGTGCAGACAGTAACAATCAATAGTATTAGACATGTACAAATCACCTAATGACAATAGTCCCTACAAGAATTTTGCAACCTAAGTTCCGATAGCAGTCTTAGATAAATGAAACTAGATGTGAATTGGAATACGCGATATTTTTTTCCAAAAGACATGTGACACTCAGCACGTACAGACAGTAACAAACAAAATTACCTGCCAAAGCAGCATTGTCAACCCCCTGCCTTGCAGCAGGAGGAACATTTCCGGCCCTGGCTACAGGCCTTGGGGGATGAGGAGGCACAGCTGCCCTATGCATGCCTTGAGAGAGCCATCGTACTAATGGTGTGAGCGAGCCAGTTTGATATCTGCAATATCTAACGTCATCAAAATCCAGCTTTCATCTGTGAAACTTCACATATATTAATTTGGTAAAATTAAAGTCGACTACTGAAGAACCTAACTTTACTCTTCTTTATAAAAAAATCGCCAAATTCATCATATCTTACATTAATAATGAAACACCAGCATTGTCCTGATATTGAAAATGGTACTAAGTTTAGTTACTTACAAGTAGACAATTGAAGCGACAATCACAAGGACAACAAGCCTTTGTCTAGACCCTTCTTGATTGAATAGAAATATTACAGCTGCAAGCTTCACAATAAGCAACACATCAAGCTGAAATGCTATTTGAAATCTCCTCACAACCACTTGTCTCTGATGTGCAGGCTGTTGCTGTTGACGTTGCTGCTGTTGTTGTTGTTCTCCCTCTTGGCCTTGCTGCTCCCCTACAGTGCCAACCTCTGGACTTGCTCTAGTTCTGTGGCATCAATACATTCATGCTTAATGATGATTACGATTGTTAAGAATAAACAATTTCAGATAAGGAAATTATGTCACAATGGAAGAAACTTAAGAGCACCATTGAGATACTTACGTGGGTATGTTGTAGGTAAGCGGAATCAGAGTGTTAGATGAAACTCCTGTAACTGGCCCCATAAATGGGTGAACAGGAACAGCATATATGCCTGCTCCACGGTTCATCTGCTCCTGATCTTGTAAAGGATTTAACCCAGGAACAAGAAGTGGGTACATGATTGGTAACATCTGAAAATCACCATTTGGGAAAGATGGAAGCCCAGAGAGTGGTGGAACCTGAAAAAGAAGTCATAAAGTGAATTAGAAAAGGAACCAGAACCACCAAATTAATGCAAGATATGCACATAGTATTGCTTTAAACTACGATTAAAACATTCACCAGCTTTAGTCTGCATTACTTTCTTTTCATCAGGAAGCTTCCACATACCGTTACTATACAATTGCCTCAATATTTCTCAAAAAACAATTTTATTAAGCATATGAAGTAGTGGCACAAACTCTTCCACAGCACAGGCATAACCAGTAGGATAATCTAGAAAACATGCTCGCTACTCTGTACTCTCTTTACACATTATTACTGTTTATGCATTTCCACCCCTATTGATAAAAAGAAACAGTATGTTTTTAATAGTAACTGATACTACAAACAGAGTTATAGCTTCAATAAGGTGAGGAAAGCATTCTTTTCAAATAAAAAGGAGGCAAAAGGATGAGATGGCAGCTTAAACAAACCCTGTCATCTAGATAAATGGTGGCCCTACATCCATTAACCATACTATTGATATGGAATACAAAATAAATTTTAGTGGTAGTGATATTCTCATCATGATGTTTTCTTTTTTATAGCAGTACAAATTATAGTTGTCTTACTATATGTTTATACACTTGTTTATGCTTCCACTTGACTATGAATTATGCTCCATACTAGGCTTTCAACTGCAAACAAATGATGCTATCAGGCAATGTGGATCATCGTTCCACCATCACTCCATTCTTTAAAATACTATATTAGCTTTCGATATAAAGAACTTTTGAAATTCAATGGTTTAATGTTCCGAAAAATAAAACATAAAGTTTGTGCCATTTCTCTTGAGCCTACGTGTAACTACTCAACAACTAAAGGAAAGGACACTTTTTTCGTCTTCAAAGAATCAGAGCTCCGTTGTTCATGCAAGCCAGAAATAAGGTTAAAATGAAAGTAGATACAAGCCAACTTTGACATGCACGAGTTGCAAACACATATAATCAACAATTGGAAACTACAAATAGAGTCTCCAGAGTACATGGCTGAGTAAAGGCGAAGAAATTATTTCAACTACTGAACAGGTCCATAATAAAAGATGCATTATGTGCAACAAAATTCTAAATAAAAAAAGGATTCAGGAAAACTCCGAGAGCAGTACTTCCAATTCCTCTATGTACAGGAACATGTAAAATCCTTGTATTTAGAACATAACAAATGAACAAAAAAAACGATGGAATATTCTAATGTTTTCATAATCAGATAGAACCCAGAATTTTATATATTAAACATGCCCCCACCCGTCCCCAAGAACCATACTTTTGTAATGTCCTAACTACCCAAAGAAATGCAAATTCAAGCAATTTGTCAACATTTGGCCCCAAAAAAATAAATAATAAAAAATTGCCTATAACATCCCTATTTGGGAACCCAATTTTTCTCAATCCTTAAAGACCTATGCAGCGATTTCGATACATACGCACAAGAACACTACACAAGCTCTGCGTGTTTCTATATACACCGAATAAACAGCGTAAATTAGCAAAGAATTCATGTAAGAGAATTGCAAATTTGCAATATGCTAAGAAATCAAAGGCCGAGATTGAATTGAAGCTTAAAAACATCAATTTGTATGCTTTTTCTTTTTAAGGAAACATAAGTAACCCTAGGATTGAAAATTGTTTGTAACATTAGGAAACTCGGATTGGGAAATGAGAACCTGAGGTTTCTGGAGAATTTCTTCGGGCGATTTAGGTGTAGAAGAAGGTTGCGAGCTGGACGACCACGTTTTGGGTTCTTCGGCCATTTATAAAGTCTGATCTGCCTCTTCTCTCTGTGTTTCTGTGTCTCTGTGTCTCTCTCTCTCTCTGCTCTCTTTATAATAAAACCCTGACGAGAGTGGGATTTGTATGAATAAGAAAATGTGCTTATTACGTGGAGTTTTTGTAAGTTCACCAATAAGGTTGTGCCAAGTCAGCCATGATATAAGTTGGGAACTACGAATCTTCATTGTGAGTAAATAGACCAACTTTTTTCTCTATTCTTTTGCATATATTTATTAGTGATATTTCTCTTTAGAGTTCTTAAATTCAAATCACATCTATACTGTTAATTAAAAAAAGAATTTATGAGTGTGAAAGTAAAAAGAGTAATGTTAGGCATACCACATTTTCATATCATCGGAGCATTTTTGTTCATCACTTTAACTTAAGGTGTACCCTCACCATCCTTCTCAACATTTGACACGTGTCTATTGACATAACCATGACGGCATAAATACAAAGTAAAGAGTTAACTATAGTTATGTTAAGAGACACGTGTCAAGTATTGAGAAGGATGATGAAGGTACACCTTGGGTTAAAGTGATGAGCAAAAATATACCATTCATACCACCTTATGCACTTTTATTAGAGAGGTGGGGTATGACTGCATTTTTTAAGTAAAAAAATTACTTCTCAAAAAACCTATCCACTAGCACCCTGAATTTGGAGAAGTTGAGCTTTAATCAAGCAACATGTCTTTTCATTCTCTCTGTATGATCACAGATGAATGAGAATATGTGATTAGCGGGACTTGAGAGCTAAGGCATACCAATGCAAAACATGTATATATGGCCATGAACAAACACAAACATGATCAACTCGAATGTTTATAAAAGGTCAATTAACACACCAACTCAAGTGGAGAAAAGAGGTATGCCATTATGCTATATATTCTATTACAATTTTTTTTTTTAAAAAATTTGGTCGAATTCTGAACTCATTAAATAAATCCAGAGGAAACAAATTACAAACAAAGCCAAAAGCTCAAAAGTAGGACACAAAAAATTGAGTTGAAGCAGTTAGACCTCAAAGATGAGGCTAGAACTAAGCTTTTCACCCAGAGGAGTTCAAACAAAAACAACAATAAAAAAATATAAAACAACGTAAAACAAGGAAATGAGAAATGCCACAACACCCATAGCTAATCAACAACGCCCCCAACACAAGACCATTACTACCGGAGAAGAAACTGTAGCAAAAAATACCAAAGGAAAATAGTGGTGGATACGTGTTGTGTGGATTTCAGCTGCACCAAAATGGATTCAGTTGCATCCTCAACTTGTGATACTCGCAAGTGCACGAGCCGTTTGGTAGTATAGCATATGTAAGTGCGAGGTCGATCCCACGAGGATTGGTGATTGAATGATCCAATTCATTTTTCCTACACAAAACAGAAATGAAAAAGAAAGGAAATAAATAAAACAAGGAAGAAAGAAATAACTAACTCAAGCAGATAAGTTCCCAAGTTCAATTAGATTAATGGATTGATTCTAGCTAAAGTATGATTAAGCCATGGTGTTTGGTCATAACCTTGTGTTCTTAATTCCCTAATTTGATCATTTGTTGTCTAACCTAAAATTAAGCATTAGGAACCCATTAAGCATAGAAGAACAATTTAAACAACCAAGCATGTATCTAATCCCTGTTGTCGAATGTCCATACATACTCTTC